>CM056050.1:119532151-119939525 GCA_029574335.1 Rana kukunoris | reverse complement strand
TTCCACTGTGGTGTCAGATTAGGGTTGGGTAGGTTATTCCCTTTGGAGGTCTGCCAGCCGAGCACTGGCATTATATGACCGTCGGAAATGCACACAGACTTTCCTGGCCTTCTTCAGGACATCCTGTAAGCCCAGGTACCTGCCCAAGAACCGCTGCACCACTAAATTTAGGACATGAGCAAAACAGGGCACATGGGCCAGTTGTCCCTGTCGCAGGGCGGAAGGAGGTTGGTGCCATTGTCGCAAACCACCATTCCTGGCTTAAGCTGATGTGGCGTCAACCACCTCTGAGCCTGCCCCTGCAGAGCTGACAGAACCTCTGCCCCAGTGTGGCTCCTGTCCCCCAAGCACACAAGCTCAAGCATTGCATGGCATCTCTTTGCCTGCATACCTGCGTAGCCCCTTGAACGCCTACGGAGCACCGTGGGTTCTGAGGACACATCAGCACAGGAAGAGGCCACAGAGGAAGAAGAGGAGGGGGTGGAGGAGAGAGGTGTGTCACAACCAGTAGTATCATTTTGGAGGCGTGGTGGCGGAACAACCTCCAACACTACTGTACCTTGTCCTGTGTCCTTCCCAGCTGCCAGCAGAGTCACCCAATGCGCCGTGAAAGATGGGTAACGTCCCTGTCCATGCCTGCTGGACCATGAGTCAGCGGTAATATGCACCTTACTACTGATTGCCCTGTCCAGCGAGGCCTTCCACATGGCAGTAGAGAGCCGGAATTCGCTTTCCGTGTTTGGGAACTTGCCACTGAGGTACCGCACATTTCACAAACTCATGGAAGGGAGCAGAATCTACCAACTGAAAAGGCAGCAGTTGAAGCACTAGCAATTAAGCTAAGCTAGCATTCAACCGCTGGGCATGTGGATGGCTAGGAGAGAACTTCTTCTGGTGCTGCAGCAGCTGGGGCAGGGAAATTTGTCTGGTACAATCTGCCATCGGTGTACCGATAGTAGATTGCCCGCATGTACTAGGCTGTGACACACCTAACTTCTCACCTTCAGTCCTATCAGTGCAGGCTCCAGAGAGGACTGAGGGTATAGTGGGGTTGGAGATCCCAGCTGATGAGGGGCAAGGGGAGGTCCGCTTTGTTCTTTGGTGTGGGTCTTTGAGGTACGCTTGCCAACGAATGGCATGGGAGGTCGACATATGTCTGGTCAAGCATGTGGTGCCCAAGCGGCTGATGTTTTGGCCACACGAGATACGCTTGAAACATATGTTGCAAATAGCAGTGGTGCAATCTGATGCACTCGTCTCAAAAAAGGCCCACACCAAAGAACTTTTGGAATAACGCTGAGACACAGCAGCGCCCTGCACATGCGTAGCTCTGCGTTGTGATGCAGTCGGTGTGCTGCTGCCTTAATCTGGCCCCTGGAGGGCATCCTGCCTCGTTGGAGATGTGTGCCGCCTCCTCCTTCTCCTCCTCCTCTCTCCTATCAGGCACCCACGTAGGGTCAGTGACCTCATCATCCCTCCCTCCTCATCACTGTCAAAAACCTGGCAGTATGCTGCAGCTGGGGGAACAGGACTGCCAGATTGCTGTCCTTCTTGGGCACCCCCTCTCTCTCTAGGCTCACGTTACTGCCTTCCTCTATCTGTGTACCGTCATCGGAGCATTCAAAACGCTGCGCATCCTCATGCAGCATGTACCCAACACTGTGTTCAAACAGTTCTGGGGACTCCTCAGGAGGACATGGTGGGACTCGGGAAGGAATTAGTGATGCCATTGAGCAGAGGGAAGAGGACGCCTTAGCAGCTACTTTGCCAGACAAAGTACCCTGAGCCTGGGTGAGAGAGGATGAGGAGGATGAGGACGGCTTGGTCATCCACTCTACCAAGTCTTCGGCATTTTGCGGCTCAACGCGGTCAGCTGACGGAAACAAGGACAATCGTGTCCAACGGCAACGTGCTGATGAGGATGCACCGTGTCTACGACCAGCACTGTTGCCTCTAGACGCAGAGCCTGCTTGCCCTCGTGACTCTCTGCCTCTCCTTGTTGTCCTTTCAGACATATTAATGGCCTGCAGAGGACAAAGGCAGTACACAAAGTAACTTTAGGTGCAAACTGCAGAGCACACGTGCAGTACACACCAAGTAGCTTTATATGCAAACAACAGAGAACAAGTGCAGTACTGGTACACACAAAGTAACTTTAGGTGCAAACTACAGAGCACGAGTGCAGTACACACCAAGTAGATTTAGGTACAAACTACAGAGCACAAGTGCAGTACTGGTACACACAAAGTAACTTTAGGTGCAAACTACTGAGCACAAGTGCAGTACACACCAAGTAGCTTTAGGTGCAAACTACAGAGCACAAGTGCAGTACTGGTAAACACAAAGTAACTTTAGGTGCAAACTACTGAGCACAAGTGCAGTACACACCAAGTGGATTTAGGTGCAAATTACAGAGCAGACGTGCAGTACACACCAAGTAGCTTTATATGCAAACTACAGAGCACAAGTGCGGTACTGGTACACACAAAGTAACTAGGTGCAAACTACAGAGCACAAGTGCAGTACACACCAAGTAGATTTAAGTGCAGTACTGGTACACATAAAGTAACTTTAGGTACAAACTACTGAGCACAAAGTGCAGTACTGGTACACACAAAGAAACTTTAGGTGCAAACTACAGAGCACAAGTGCAGTACACACCAAGTATATTTTAGGTGAAAACAACAAAGCACAAGTGCAGTACTGGTACACACACAAAGTAACTTTAGATGCAAACTACAGAGCACAAGTGCAGTACTGGTACACACAAAGTAACTTTAGGTGCTAACTACAGAGCACAAGTGCAGTACACACCAAGTATCTTTAGGTGCAAACTACAGAGCACAAGTGCAGTACTGGTACACACAAAGTAACTTTAGGTGCAAACTACAGAGCACAAGTGCAGTACTGGTACACACAAAGTAACTTTAGGTGCAAACTACTGAGCACAAGTGCAGTGCAGTACTGGTACACACAAAGTAACTTTAGGTGCAAACTACTGAGCACAAGTGCAGTACACCCCAAGTAGCTTTAGGTGCAAACTACAGAACACAAGTGCAGTACTGGTACACACAAAGTAACTTTAGGTGCAAACTACTGAGCACAAGTGCAGTACACACCAAGTAGGCTTAGGTGCAAACTACAGTACACAAGTGCAGTACTGGTACAAACAAAGTAACTTTAGGTGCAAACTACTGAGCACAAGTGCAGTACACACAAAGTAACTTTAGGTGCAAACTACTGAGCACAAGTGCAGTACACACCAAGTAGATTTAGGTGCAAACTACAGAGCTCAAGTGCAGTACAACACCGAGGGCCAGATTCTCAAAAGAGATACGAAGGTGTATCGCAGGAAACACCGTCGTATCTCTGTTTTTTCCCCCGGGTATCTATGCGTCTGATTCATAGAATCATTTACGCATAGATACAGCGAAGATCCGACAGGTGTAAAATGCTTACACAGTCGCATCTTAGATGTAATTACTTTGCTGGCCGCTAGGTGGCCTTTACGTTGATTTCTCATTTGCCTATGCAAATGAGCCTAATACGCCGATTCCCGAACGTTTTTATGCCGCCTCGTCGTCGTTTTACGTCGTTTTCGTAAGCGTAAACCTATGAGGGGTAGGCTTACGAAGTTCCGTAGTATGGCATGTTAAGTATGGCGTCGGGTCCGTGTCGTCTTTTTCCGTCGGTTACGTCGTTTTACTAAGTCGTTCGCGAATAGGGCATTGCGTAAGTGACGATCACGTAGTTTTCACGTCGGTTTCAACTACGTTTTCCGACGTGAGCTGGAGAATGCGCACTGGGCTTGTTTCCTGGCCGCCGCATGCGCAGTTCGATCGACGCGGGGGGGCGCGCTTATTTTAAATACAAGCCGCCCCCTTTGAATTACGCGGGGATACGCCGGGCCATTTACACTACGCCACCGCAAACTACGGAGCGAGTGCTTGGAGAATACGGCACTTGCTCCAGTAAGTTGCGGCGGCATAGTGTAAATGGCTTACGCTACGCCGCCGCGGATTCTACCAGAATCTGGCCCCAAGTAGATTTAGGTGCAAACTGCAGAGCACACATGCAGTACACGCCAAGTAGCTTTATATGCAAACTACAGAGCACAAGTGCAGTAGTGGTACACACAAAGTAACTTTAGGTGCAAACTACTGAGCACAAGTGCAGTAGATACCAAGTAGATTTATGTGCAAACTACAGAGCAGAAGTGCAGTACACACCAAGTAGATTTAGGTGCAAACTGCAGAGCACACGTGCAGTACACACCAAGTAGCTTTATATGCAAACTACAGAGCACAAGTGCAGTACTGGTACACATAAAGTAACTTTAGGTGCAAACTACTGAGCACAAGTGCAGTACTGGTACACACAAAGTAACTTTAGGTGCAAACTACAGAGCACAAGTGCAGTACACACCAAGTATCTTTAGGTGCAAACTACAAAGCACGAGTGCAGTACAGGTACACACAAAGTAACTTTGGGTGCAAACTACTGAGCACAAGTGCAGTACACACCAAGTAGCTTTAGGTGCAAACTACTGAGCACAAGTGCAGTACACACTAAGTAACTTTAGGTGCAAACTATTGAGCACAAGTTCAGTACAAACCAAGTAGATTTAGGTGCAAACTACAGAGCACAAGTGCAGTAAACACCAAGTAGCTTTATATGCAAACTACAGAGCACAAGTGCAGTACTGGTACACACAAAGTAACTTTAGGTGCAAACTACTGAGCACAAGTGCAGTACACACCAAGTAGCTTTAGGTGCAAACTACTGAGCACAAGTTCAGTACACACTAAGTAACTTTAGGTGCAAACTATTGAGCACAAGTGCAGTACACACCAAGTAGATTTAGGTTCAAACTGCAGAGCACACATGCAGTACACACCAAGTAGCTTTATATGTAAACTACAGAGCACAAGTGCAGTAGTGGTACACACCAAGTAGCTTTAGGTGCAAACTACAGAGCACAAGTGCAGTACTGGTAAACACAAAGGCCCAGATTCACGTACATCAGCGCATTATTGGACCGGGGTAGCGCACCGCCTTTACGTTAGACTTGCGCAATTTTGCCGCGTAATCACCCTATTCTCGTAGCTTTTGCGCAGAAAATTGCGCATGCGTAACGTTATTTCAGAGGCGTAAGGCGGAGTAATACAAATTGGGAAGGACGTGGGCGTGTTACATTGAAATGAGCCGTGACCCCATGCAAATGAAGGGCCGGCCGGCTCGCGCATGCGCGCTTGAAGGAGACCATGGTGAGCTCCGATGTGCGCATGCTCACAACTAGGGAGCGGCGCAATCAGTGAAATTGGAAATGGACTAGGGCAACTTTGTGAACTACGCAAACAGCATAAATAGACAGACACAAATGCACTTCCTTTGCAAAAGTACATGCCTTTGTTTCCCTTCCTATACAGCAAGGTGCTTTTGTTTATTAGCGTTTGTTTATTTGTTTGTGACGTGTCTTTGAGATATTTGGGGACTGTTTTGCAGAGTGATTTTTGTCTTTTATGTGTTTTCTTTGTTGTTATTTTGTTAAAATTATATTTTTGCTGGGGCATTTTTTTTTTTTGCTTGTCATTTATTTTATTTTTTTGGTTCTGTTTGTGTATGATTTTGGAATGTGGGGGTGATATTCCTGCGGGAAAAGGGGTGTCACCCTCATTTGTGGTGGAGAAGTGATCCCCAGGTCTGTGTAAATGGTGTATGAATGTACAGTGACATAATTGGAGCCGCGGCATGGCGTTGCTGCTCACAAGTCCTGCATGGTGGGCTTGTGCCAATCCAATGTGATGAGGATGTGGGGGTGTGTGTGCTAGGGACCACAGTGGTGTGCATGCATGCATTCTCATTGTGCCATGATTAATGTGTGTGTTTAACGTGCAAAGATGCATATGTGAGCTGGCATGAGATGGGGTCATGAGATGGGGTACCAGTGCATATGCAGAGTCACCTTGAAGGGAAAAGACAGGAGGATGTTAGTAGTGCATGTGCCCCTTGTGATGTGTGCATCATGGGGGGGTACAGTCATGCCTGCCACCCATGTCACTCACCAACCAGCCAGCTGTCCCCATACATGTTCTGTTCAAAATCTGTGGGGATGGGGCTCTGATTGTATATGTAGCTGTCATGGGTGTCATGGGTAGTGCCATGTGTTGGGCTGCTGATGTCCTCCTGCAGGGTTGTGGTAATTCCATGATGGCATGAGGGGTGAATCTGAAGATGCGAGACACCTCAGAATCACTCATGCCAAAGATGTCTATGCATGTGTGATATATCAAGTGAAGAGTGAGGGGCTTGTATCAGATAAGAATATTGTATTAGATTAGATTAAATTGTAAAGTTTATATAAGCAAATAAAAAAATAAAAAAAACATCTCCCGTGCCCTCCTTAGTGCCCTCCTTAGTGCCCTCATCCTTCTTTGTTCATCTAAAGTCAGTAGTATAGCTATGCGCGACGATGCCCCTGGCATGTTGACATACAGATTGTTGTGCAACACGTGTGACTGCTGAGCTCCTCACTAACAGTGTTGCTTTATCTGACATGTAGACTTTTTTTCTCTTTTTAGACCAGCTTTTATATGGTCTAATTTTAGACAGGACATTTTGCTGTTGCGCACACTGCGTAGCCTGCGCTGCCCTAACGTTCTTTTGTGGATCCCCGTAAGTCCCTCATTAGTATATTTGACTAGCAAATCAATAGTCTGTCTAGCGCAGTTTTGCGCGGACGGATGCGCCAGTCTAACGAAATTACGCCGGACAAAAAAATTAGATTTCTTGCGTATCTCGTTTTGGGGATGCCGTGCTTCGAAACGCACGCGCACATTTAGACTTACGCACACGCATCTCCTGTTGCGCAGGCGTAATCGCTCTGTGAATCTGGGCCAAAGTAACTTTAGGTGCAAACTACTGAGCACAAATGCAGTACACACCAAGTAGATGTAGGTGCAAACTACAGAGCAGAAGTGCAGTACACACCAAGTAGATTTAGGTGCAAACTGCAGAGCACATGTGCAGTACTGGTGCACACCAAGTAGCTTTATATGCAAACTACAGAGCACAAGTGCAGTACACACCAAGTAGATTTAGGTGCAAACTACAGAGCACAGTGCAGTACTGGTGCACACAAAGTAACTTTAGGTGCAAACTACTGAGCTCAAGTGCAGTACTGCTACACACAAAGTAACTTTAGGTGCAAACTACTGAGCACAAGTGCTGGGACAAGGTCATTTGGTGCCCAGGGCAAAGGAGGCAAACTGCGCCCCCCCCCCCCCCAATTATCATCACCACTGTTGTGACTATCTGTGCCTCTCTGAGCACATATTCCCCCACACCTTTACAGTGCACTCCTCTCTGCACAACCTCCGGCTTTGGCAATCCCTCTCCTCTTCTGGCGGCCACCGGTCTATATGGAGCAGAATTGTGCTCAAGGGCTCGGTGGCAACAGCAGTGATATCCTCCATGTACAAATCCCTCCAGATCCCCCCTCTGCACAAATCCCTCCAGATCTCCTCCATGTACAAATCCCTCCAGATCCCCCCTCTGCACAAATCCCCCCCAGATCTCCATGTACAAATCCCTCCAGATCCCCCCTCTGCACAAATCTCCCCAGATCTCCATGTGCAATTCCCTCCAGATCCCCCTCTGCACAAATCCCCCCAGAACTCCCCTCTGCACACATCCCCCCAGATGTCCATGTACAATTCCCTCCAGATCCCCCCTCTGCACAAATCCCCCCAGATCTCCTCCATGTACAAATCCCTCCAGATCCCCCCTCTGCACAAATCCCTCCAGATCTCCATGTACAAATCCCTCCAGATCCCCCCTCTGCACACATCCCCCCAGATGTCCATGTACAATTCCCTCCAGATCCCCCTCTGCACAAATCCCCCCAGATCTCCTCCATGTACAAATCCCTCCAGATCCCCCCTCTGCACAAATCCCTCCAGATCTCCATGTACATATAACTCCAGATCCCCCCTCTGCACAAATCCCTCCAGATCTCCATGTACAAATCCCTCCAGATCCCCCCTCTGCACAAATCCCCCCAGATCTCCATGTACAAATCCCCCCAGATCCCCCCTCTGCACAAATCCCCCCCAGATCTCCTCCATGTACAAATCCCTCCAGATCCCCCCTCTGCACAAATCCCCCCCCCCAGATCTCCACATACAAATCCCTCCAGAGAGCTGCACAAATCCCCCCAGATCTCTGCACAAATCCCTCCAGATCCCCCCTCTGCACAAATCCCTCCAGATCTCCATGTACAAATCCCTCCAGATCCCCCCTCTGCACAAATCCCCCCAAGATCTCCATGTACAAATCCCCCCAGATCCCCCCTCTGCACAAATCCCCCCCAGATCTCCTCCATGTACAAATCCCTCCAGATCCCCCCTCTGCACAAATCCCCCCCCCAGATCTCTACGTACAAATCCCTCCAGAGAGCTGCACAAATCCCCCCAGATCTCCATGTACAAATCCCTCCAGATCCCCCCTCTGCACAAATCCTTCCAGATCCTCCTCTGCACAAATCCCTCCAGATCCCCCCTCTGCACAAATCCCTCCAGATCACCATGCACAAATCCCTCCAGATTCCCCCTCTGCACAAATCCCTCCAGATCCCCCTCTGCACAAATCCCTCCAGATCCCCCCTCTGCACAAATCCCTCCAGATCTTCTCCATGTACAAATCCCTCCAGATCCCCCTCTGCACACATCCCCCCCTCTGCTCTCTGCTACCCCCCCCCTTCACTGTTCTCTCTCTCAGCACATATTCCCCCCCTCCCCCACACCTTTACAGTGCACTCCTCTCTGCACCTCAGGCTTTGGCAATCCCTAACCTCTTCTGACGGGCACCAGTCTCTATGGTATGCTTTTTTTTTTCTTAATTCAGCAGAGTGCAGAGAGCTCTGTCTGCTATAGCACAGAGCCGAGGGGGAGTTTCAGAGCTCCTCAGCTTCATGCTGCAATGTATCAGTAAGAGCAGCAAGCAGGGACAAGCTGCCTCTGCAATCACTAGCTTACAGTGCTGGGAGCAGAATTGTGCTCGAGGGCAGCAGCAGTGAGTGCCCAAAGCTAACACAGAAAGGAGAGGAGAGGGCTGCCAGAGGTGAAAAAGTCCTGGTGATGCACACACACACACACACACCCACTTTACTTACTGAACTTCTGCTGGTTCCTCCTCAGCGGCTCCTCCCGCAGTTTCGGCAGCAGCTCTCTTCTCTCCTTCTATCCCGCCTCCGGCTGTGAATGATGTCACGCTGCCGGGACGAGACTACAAATTCCCTTCATAGGGGGAGAGAAGGAGCAGCGCTGACAGGTATGGCTGGTGTGGACTGTGTAGGCTTGTGCTGGGTGCAGGAGCGCACTCAGCACATAACAGTAGTCAGTTACAGATGACTACAGTACAGCTAGTGGCGCCGGCTAGTGTGTACAGTGAAGCACACTGACGGCACTTCACCTGCGCCCC
Organism: Rana kukunoris; assembly: GCA_029574335.1. Classification (NCBI taxonomy): domain Eukaryota; kingdom Metazoa; phylum Chordata; class Amphibia; order Anura; family Ranidae; genus Rana; species Rana kukunoris. The sequence goes on along the minus strand of CM056050.1, from coordinate 119,930,045 downwards.
CCTCCCGTCCGCAAATGGTAGCGCCAGGGTCATCTGCGCTTTCCGCCCCTGCCTTGTACCGGCCCTGTACACACCAAGTAGCTTTAGGTGCAAACTACAGAGCACACGGGCAATACACCACGTGACAATACTGCAGCTAGCACAATCAACTGCCTGACAGTAAATTAGGATAGGAAGAACTTATCTAGCTAAACTATACCATGTATAAATATATGTACAACACCTGGGTTGTATAAATATCCTCTACACACTGTAACTTTAACTGACTAGCCTGCCTGCTCTATCTATCTATCTAGAAAAAAAAGACACTCTCTCTCTATCTCTGACAGATCTCTATTCTCTAACACCGCCGCAACACACTACACAAGGCCGCCCTGCAGGCGGCCTTTTATAGTGTGGGGCATGTACTAAAGCCCTGAGCCATAATTGGCCAAAGCCAATTATGGCTCTCTGTTTTTTGCACGCTGTGCTTGGCCAATCATCAGCACGCAATGCCCCAGTGAATTATGGGCCGTGGCGCGCCACTCGAATTTGGCCCGTAACGTTCGATTTTCGGCGAACGATCGACTATACGATGTTCGAGTCGAACATAGGTTCGACTCGAACACGAAGCTCATCCCTAATGAAGATCCACAGCACAACTGCTATAACATGTAAGACTATTGACATTAAGGTTTTAAGCACAATGTCTAGGTTACTGAATAGTTCTTTTTAAGATTTCAAATGTTAATTTTCCACCCAGATGCCTTTAGCACAATAAATCTATGTAACTTATTACAGTGCCAAAGATTCTAATGCTTTTCTAATGCTTTTCGACTATGGGGCAGGGTTGCCAACCGTCAGAAAATTTACAAACCCTTAATTTTTTCATCTGTCCATAAATGTCCATTACGGACATACAGACTACACGTCCATAATGGACATTTATGGACAGATGCAAAAATTATGGATTTTACAAACTGTTTGTAAATTTACTGAAAATTGGCAACCATGCTATAGGGAAAGAATACTGCTGAAGTTAATTGAGGCAAACCATGAGTAGAAACAAGCTGTATCACTAGACAGAAATATATAACGTAGCTAAGGAACAAACATGTAGTTTGGATAGAGGGTAAAAATTTCAACCCCTGTAATGGTCACTTTAGCACACCCTTTAAAACTGCCAAAGAAGTCCTCAGTAACACGATGTATTAGCAGAACATCATCCCGGATCAAAGTAATACAGTTCGATCCTTGAAGAGTCTGTTTCCATAGCTCCAGGCAGGACGGTTGAGAGTTCAGGACTGCGTGTGACAGCAGAAATCCAACTAGGAAATTAAATGGTTTTGTGTTACTACACAGTAATGCAGAACATAAAATTATATCTCAGAACAGACCCAACGTGCAGTAATAAATAATGGCTTATATTGCAGTGCGGTTTGTACTTATCTTGGCTAGCAGCATCAGCATTTATTCTTTTATAAACACTCTTTGGGGTCTATTTACTAAAACTAGAGCACTCAGAATCTGGTTCAGCTGTGCATGGTAGCCAATCAGCTTCTAACTTCAGCTTTTTCCAATTAAGCTTTCACAATAAAACCTGGAAGCTGATTGGTTTATATGCAGAGCTGCGTCAGGTTCTTTGCACACCGGTTTTAGTAAATCTCCCCCATTGGCATAAATTGAAAATGTTAGTACTACTGCAGCTTATCTGCTGGACAGCTCACATGGGACACTTCTGCCACCAATATCCATGCTACAGGGACTGACCAGCTAGCTAATAGGTTTTTGGTTTTGGAGATTATATTAACATTTTTAACTGTTGTCTAACGTTGGAGATATGCATAATACATTTGCTTATAATTCATTAATTTTTTTTTGGATAGGTTCACATTAAGTGGAACTCTATTGTATCCTAGTTACATCCAGGGCCGGGTCAAGGAGTAGGCAAAAGAGGCAGCCACCTAGAACACTTCAGCAGGAGCAGGCACAAAATGGTCTGGATCTGCAACCTATACTGCTGAGGTACTCACAGCATGGTTAACGAGGGTTGGGAGGGGGGGGCACTTTGGCCTTTTCACCTTGAATGCTAAAGAGAACCTTATCACAGCAATGTTTATATCCAAAGCTTGTTTACTGCAGGCAACATTGTTTCCTATATATCTACAGTATATCTGTTGACATTCTACAAGGAAGTGAGTCGTCATCTAGATAGGAGAAGGCCTATGGATGTGGTATATCTGGATTTTGCAAAATAATTCGATAGTTCCCCATAAACGCTTAATCTACAAACTGAGTTCTGTAGGCATAGACCATAGAGTTTTTTCATGGATAGAGGACTGGTTACAGGGGCGTGCCCAAAGGATGGTGATAAATAAGGTGAATTCAGACTGGTCTGGAATAGTAAGTGTGGTACCCCAAGGCTCCATCCTGGAACCAATTTTGTTTAATCTATTCATAAATGATAAAGAGTTTGGTATAGAACTATAGCTCAAAATCAGTTTTTGCGGACAACATAAAAATAAGCAGGGTAATAACTTCACATCAGGCTATAGAAATGTTACAGAAAGACCGGAACAAAATAATGCGGGGGGCAACTACATGGAAAATTACGTTTAACCACTTAAGGACCAAGACTTTTTCTGACACTTGTTGCTTACAAGTTAAAATCAGTATTTTTTGCTAGAAAATTACTTTAAAACCCCAAACATTATAATTTTCTAGGTAGAAGAAAAAAAATCTATGGGGGGTGAAACAACAAATAAAGCACACAGGCTGTTTTGCCATAAACTCCAGAGACAGGGAAATATATTTTTGGGGTGTTCTTTGGTGATGGGTCATAGGCATGGCAAGAAATATACAGCTAAAATAAAAATATATATATTATTTTTATTTTAGGCTAGTTTTTAATTGATAGTAAAAAACAGGAGACATCCAATATCATTTAGCACTTACTGAGGGCTCAATTTATCCTAAAAAAAACAAGATATAATTTAAAGTGGTTGTAAATCTAGTTACACCACTTTTACCTACAGGTAAGCCTATAATAAGGCTTACCTGTATGTACTGGAAATATCTCCTAAACCTATACGGTTTTGGAGATACTTAACATATATGCTTGTGCCAACGTCATTGGTGCATGCGCACTGAAGAAAGGACGCGATTGTGGCATTTCTAAAGGGCCTGTGCCATGACTGTTGACTCCCGCATGCAAGTACGGGAGTGATGTCATGCAACTGTGGCCAGTCACAGAGCCGGAGTCCACGGCCCCGTAAGGAAGAGGGGTAAAGATGCATGCGGCCACCAGCGGGGACATCGCAGGCTTCGTTTACAGGTAAGTGCAACATAATCAGCTAGTATGCAATGCATACTAGCCCATTATGCTTTTACTTTGCTGGGGAAAATAGAGGAAGTAAAGACCATCAGGGTTTACTTCTTCTAACCAAATACAATTAGCAGTTGCAAACATATGTACAGTTTTACTAGCACATGCCAAAGTTGCAAAACCTTTGTTTAGACATAAAGATTTGTTTGACCTTTATCATTAGGGGTTTTTGGATCCTTTCGGGAATGTTGATAATTAACTTACTTAAAATCCATCTTTCCATTGTCTCAACAGATAAACATTCACAGGGCATCTAGAAAAGACAGAGCAATGCTCAGCATAGACGAGTAATGTATATTTGAGATGTATTATAAATATCAAAAGGACCAATCAACATAAAACTAAAGATGTACAGTATATAGGATATACATAATTAACATTTGTGTAACATAAATGTTAAAGGGTCACTAAAGGATAACATTTTTTTTGCTGAAATGACTGTTTACAGGGTATAGATTCCTTTTTAAAATGATTAAAAATAGATAAAAATCAATCATATAATGTGCCTGCATAAAAAAGAAAATTTAAAAAGAAAATTAAAAACCACACATGACTTACTGAAAGTCTCCACTGCATTTTTTGTGGGAAACACTCTTGTCCACCCATCAAGGGGGAGAGTTGCTGCTGTTCCCTTTATTTCTACAAGTTATTTCTTTACACGTGTGGTTTTTAATTTTCTTTTTTATGGTTCCTATCACAAAGTGTGTGATGTTTTGGAATTTTTAATTAAATTTTGCATTTTTACACTATGAGGAGCTTTTTTTTTCTTTATTTTTCCCTCTTGCGATTGAGAGCTGCTGGGCACTATCAAAGTGTGAATTTTAAACCGATTCATCCTGTGGACACCGACACACCTTGGAGATCACCCCTGCCTAGGACTACAATCCTGGTGGTAACCGGACTAGACAATCGGTCTAAAAAAGCTCGCAAGACCCCCCGCCATATGGTGAGGTGAGTGTCCACCTTATCCGGTAAGGGTACCCATCTATTTGTATATGTGCAAAGTGTGAAGATCACTTCTTGAACTATATATCGCATTCAAGTCGATCAACAAGAAGGACATGTGTGTCACACCTATTAGGTGCTGGGACTAAAGTCTCATATGATTGGTGACCCTGAGTTATTCACAGTGGACTTTGTGTTATTATATGCTCCCATATCGCATGGTTTTGTCACTTATTTACAATAGTTGCTTTTTGTGTTATTATATGCTCTCATATTGCATGGTTTTGTCACTTACTTACAATAGTTGCTTTTTTATTGTCTGTCTTGATAAATGAGTTTGAATACTTACGAATCGTGATGACATATCTAAAGGTCACTTAGAGGGAAACATATATATATTTTTTTAAAGTAATTTTTGAAAATATATTCTTTTCCCACCTCTGGCTTTTGGAATAATACGGTCTGAGTTACCTACTTCTTGATGCCATCAGAGGCACTTACAGCTCAAATGTTGGCTGATTCAGCATGAATCTAACAAAATTTAAGCAATGTATGGCAGCGTTTAGTTTTCTAAACCATTCTGGATGCTTTTATAACTATCCTGACATCTGTTATTCTCCCCCCTCTAATTTTATACCCCACTCTTTACTCCTTATTTGTATTACCCTATTTTGTTCACTCTTCCTCAACAAGTGATGCACTGAATGTTAAATCTTAATTGTAACAGCTGTACTTTTACCCACTATGTGCACAGTGCTGCACAACATGCCGGTGCTTCAATAAAAAATGTAACTTTTCAGTCTTACCGTATCTGAGGTGGAGGGAGCAATCATGGCGGCAGGGTTGCTGAGGAAACTTAAGAGTTGGCTGCTTCTCCATTGATCTGCTGATTGTGATTTTCGACAGAAGAGAAAGTGCATGGACTTCAAAGCATCTGTCACACTCTAGGATTGCAATTAGACAAACACAATGGTCAACCAAGCTGAACCTGCAATATTCTCCAGCATTTATGTAATCATTTTTGAAAGTTGAACTCTGAATTTTTTTAAAACATTGAATCTTGCCATGATTCATTAAAAATAACCAAATGTATTTTTACATACAGCTAAGTAAGTCTAGTTGCCTTGATATATGCCTTCTATAATTCTCATTACTACAGCTTAGGTGATTGGAGAAGAGCGCCCAGTGTCCAGAAAAACATCTCACTGGGCGCTCCGTTCCATTCACCCCAAGTGTTCCCTGCGATATCGCCCCCATTGCTGTTATCAATAATATCTATCACCTACCACCTTAAATTGGGATACAACCAATTGAAAGAAATTCCCTCTAAACCCTACATACAGTAATCTGCCGCTAGACAGCTTCCAGTGGCACCAGTTCAGTGCTGTCTTCCACCGAAACTTGATCATCACTACATCTGGAACTGTGAGGCCAGTAATAGGAGCCAATCAGACTACTGCATTGCACAACGCTGTTTATTTTACATTGAAAGCAGGGCAGAGCAGAGTAATAATGACTTCAGTGTGCTGCTGCTACTTCACTGTGCAATCGAAGATTGGGACAGGTCCAGGATCCTGTATTGCCAAACTGCATAGATGACAAAGGGAGTCAAGACCTGGAGAAGGGGTGCTGCTTGGTTCACACCACTGGCTGCTTAAATTTAGAAATCCTTTGGCAGGTAAAACAGTTCCCAAGTTTGTATTTGAATTGCATGGTTGTCTGTTTGCCTGGAGTTCAGCTTGATGAATAATATGCTGCTTTGATCACTGTAATACATAAAAAAAAACTGTGTGCTCATAAGAACAGGGCCTTTGCTTATTGGCTTGGTATCCTTACTGGTGCTTTCCGATTTTAAGCAGGCCATAAACAGCCTTATGTCCCCCTGATTCAAAAACCAAACACCAGTCAGATTGCTGCAGTAGTAACCACAGCATTGACGATCAGATTCACCTTTATAGCTCGAATCGCAAATGTTACTGCAACACATGTTAAAGCACAATATATTAACACAGTAAAGAAAAAAAATGCATTAATTGCAGCGTACCACAACAGCATGGTAATGCACTACTTTACGTTGTGGTGGGGTGCATTGGTCCATACCTGTGCATTGGCAGCCCATTGAAAGTGCACTTGCTGAAAATCTACTTCACACCATAGAGGAAAATGGTATTCAAAGTAATTAGGGGGGTTTAATATATGACAATATATTATGTCATATATAGACAATATCTAAAGACCATGCTGTGTTTTTAACATTTTTGTGTAGTCTGGAAACTTGCTTCAGAGAGACACACATGCAACTCTGGAGTCAGATGGTATTCTTTTTACACCTCCACCCCAAACAAATTCTGGCTTGTTTGTGTATGCATGTCAGAATCAAATGGTATTTAGTTTGTATCTTTTCCCCTACAAAAGAACCTTATTTCCTACAGTTTTCAACACTTGCTATTAAAGTTGGCCATACACAGTGTGAAACTTGGTCGGTTCATGATGGAGATGCCCAAATTTGCTCATTGGATGGTCCTGTTGGCTGCACATTCAGATTGTAATGTATATGGTGAGCTTTATACATGGTACAATATTCTTTGCAAAGGTCAGAGCTAACATCAAGCAAATGCAAAGAAAAAAAAAACCTCTAGTAAAAAAGCTATCAATTTTTTTAATTTTACATAAATCTGGTAAGATCCACAACTCATTTATACAACCTGATTCTGATACCTGTGAAATGACAGATGGTAACCAACTTGACAAATGTCTTATGCCGCATACACACGATCAGATTTCTGATGGAATAAAATCTGATGGAATTTTTCGTCGGAATTCCCGATGAAGCTGACATTCATCAGTCTTGCCTACCCACTATCAGACTAAATTCCAACCGTCCAAAACGCGGTGGTGTAAAACACTACTACAAGCCGAGAAAAATTAAGTTCAATGCTTCCGAGCATGTGTCGACTTGATTCTGAGCATGCGCGGATTTTTCTTCGATGGGGTTCCACACAGACGATCAGAATTTCCTATCGTTTTTTTTTTTTTTTCATCTGAAAAATTTAAAACATGTTCAATTTTTTTAAAAGTCGATGGAAAAAAGTCCGATAGGGCCCTCACACGATCTTTTTTTCCGATGAAAAAAGTCCATCTGACTTTTTTCATCGGAAAAAACGATTGTGTGTACGCGGCATCAGAGCTTGTCCCATCTGAATGCCTATGTTAGCATGCACTGTGTTGATGTGTATTTTGGTTGTGTTGTGTTTTGTAAAATTGCTTTAAATTGACATGAATGGCAAACTGCAAGTCAGTGCACCTGAACTAGATTTTTCCAACAAACATAAACTGAGAAAACTATGTTTTCAACTATATTGAAAGCAATGGATGTTCTCCTGTACATCTACTTTCCTTGCACTGGATGGAAAAAGCAGAAAAATACATAATGGCACATCCTTAAGAGTTATATGTTGACATAAAACCATAGCAACGCAGAACAAAATTGTGATAGTAAAACATCAGATGGATTTCTTAAAAGGTCAGACATAAACCATCTAGATATGTCAGTCTGGCAAAGGTATTAGAGATCCTAGAAAAGCCAATTATGGAGGCCATCACATTTATGACATTTTGTGGCTGCGTTAATATTCAAGACCATGTTATATTGCTCTTGCGTTTATCCTGCCATTGAGATTATTTTGTGCTGCCATACTACTTTTAAGAAAGCATTCACACTGTTGATGAGCATGCATTTTCCAATGCATCAGTATGTACCTGCATTATACTTGTGATGGTGTGTCAGCAGGATACTTTAGATTTTGCCAATGTCTATATAAATGTAAGTAGAATACACACTACAACAGACAATGTAAACCACAGTCACTTACCTTAGTATGAGGTCCAAATTCTTCACTTAGTTTTTTTAGCGGGTTGTCATATTCCAGCAACATTTGTCCCAGCCGTGCATATGAAGGCTCGCTGCAGAGACAGTGTTTTCAAAACTCATTATAAGTAGTTTTAATAGATTGTCTTGGTACAGAATTGATGTTTGTATTGTATGACTGGCTGATGCTAAAAAGCAACAACTGTACATAATCCCCCAAATTTTTTTTTTTTCTGTTTTTTTTTTTTTTATCAACAGCTTTATTTATTAATTGATTGATAGATAGATCATTAAAACCACTTAGCGACCACCCCATAGTAGCTTTTCTTGCTAGGGGGTGTGCACACTCAATGCTTCTGCTGTGATCGGTGACAGCAAAAGCCAATCAGCAGGTGCTGGCTAATGGGTGCCCCCCGGCACCCGCTGATCAGTGAGGAGACAGACTGGACAGAAAACAAGGCAGAGCTCTGTCCTGTTAGTTAGGAACGTGCTGGATTTTGTTTCCCTGCAAAGCAGGGAATAAAATCCAGCACTTCCTTTAGTGAAAACACCACATAGTACACACAAAAACACTGGTTAGGCACACATTTAACCCTTTGGTCACCCTAGATGCTTAACTCCTTCACAGTCAGTGTAATTACTTAGTACAGTGACAGTATTTTTAACAGTGAACACTGTATTACTGGTTCCCACAAAGTGTCAAAAGTGTCTGTTAGTGTCAGATTGTCCACAACTATACAGTGGGGATAGAAAGTTTGGGCACCACAGGTAAAAATTTGTATTAATATGCATAACGAAGCCAAGGAAAGATGGAAAAATCTCCAAAAGGCATCAGACAGATTAGACATTCTTATAATATGTCAAAAAAAGTTAGATTTTATTTCCATCATTTACACTTTCAAAATTACAGAAAACAAAAAAAAAATGGCATCTGCAAAAGTTTGGGCACCCTGCAGAGTTAAAGCGGAGCTCCAGCCGCAATTTTTTTTTTCAAAGTCGGCAGCTACTAACAGTGTAGCTGCTGACTTTGAATAAGGACACTTACCTGTCCTAGGCGCCCGCGCTGACGGCCCCCGCCGATGCCGATCCTCGATCCCGGCACCGCCATCCACAGTCAGGGAAACAGGCAGTGAAGCCGTGCGGCTTCACTGCCCGTTTCCTACTGCGCATGTGCGAGCAACGGCTGCTTTCTGGGATACACACAGTTCCCAGAATGCAGCGCGGCCCATTCACAAGAAGACACCGAGAAGAGGAGGAGGAAGAAAACAGCACCGCGGATCATGAGGGCAGATTCGGGACTTCCGCATAGCAACAGCCTATTTAGGGTGAGTATTTTTTTTTTCCATTTCATTATTTTTTTTTTCAGATTTAAAAAAAAAAAATATCAGGGTGGAGCTCCGCTTTAATATCTTGTACTGCCCCCTTTGGCAAGTATCACAGCTTGTAAACGCTTTTTGTAGCCAGCCAAGAGTCTTTCAATTCTTGTTTGAGGTATGTTTGCCCATTCTTCCTTACAAAAGTCGTCCAGTTCTTTGAGATTTCTGGGCTGTCTGTCAGGCATTGCTCTTTTAAGGTATATGCATAGATTTTCAATTATGTTGAGGTCAGGAGATTGTGAAGGCCATGGCAAAACCTTCAGTTTACAGCTCTTGATGTAATCCCCCGTGGATTTTGAGGTGTGTTTAGGATCATTATCCATTTGTAGAAGCCATCCTCTCTTTAACTTCAGCTTTTTCACAGATGGCATCAAGTTACCATCCAAAATTTGCTGATATTTTATTCAATCCATTTTTCCTTCTACTCGTGAAATGTTCCCTGTGCCACTGGCTGCAATACAAACCCAAAGCATGATTGATCCACCCCCATGCTTAACAGTTGGACAGAGGTTCTTTTCATTAAATTCTGTGCCCTTTCTTCTCCAAACGTACCTTTGCTCATTCCGACCAAAAAGTTCTATTTTAAACTCATCGTTCCACAGAACTTGTTTCCAAAATGCATCAGGCTTGTCTATATGTTCATTTGCAAAGTTCAAACGCTGATTTTTGTGGTGAGGACGTATAAGAGGTTTTCTTCTGATGACTTCCATGAAAACCATATTTGTACAAGTATCTCTTTATAGTGGAATAGTGTACCACAACTCCAGTGTCTGCCAGATCTTTCTGGAGGGATCATGCAGTCAAACGTGGGTTTTAATTTGCTTTTCTTACAATCCTGCGAGCTGGTCTGTCTAATATTTTTCTTGGTCTTCCAGATCTTTATTTAATTTCCACTGTTCCTGATGACTGCCATTTCTTAATTACATTCCGAACAGAGGATATTGACATCTGAAAACGCTTTACTCTCTTCTTATAGCCTTCTCCAGCTTTGTGAGCGTCAACTATTTTCAGTTTCAGTTTTCTAGACAACTGCTTAGAAGAACCCATGGTGCTGATTGTTGGGGCAAGGTCAGATGAGTCTGTGCATTTAAAACCTTTGAGATTGACATCACCTGGTCTTCCCAGACGATGATTGAGAACAATCCATGACACTGGCAGGTCTCAGCTTTGCAAAGGGGGCAGTGCATGCTATAAATTCTGCAGGGTGCCCAAACTTTTGCAGATGCCATTTCTTGGTTTTCTGTAATTTTGAAAGTGTAAATGATGGAAATAAAATCTAACTTTGTTTTGACATATTATAAGAATGTCTAATCTGTAATTTAATGTCTTTTGGAGATTTTTCCATCTTTCCTTGGCTTCGTTATGCATATTAATACACATTTTTACCTGGGGTGCCCAAACTTTCGATCCCCACTGTATCACAGTCCCGCTATAAGTTGCTGATCCGTCCCCATTACTAGTAAAAAAAAGAAATACATAAATAAATAAAAAAAAGTATATATACCAGTTTGTAGAGCTTGTAGATATTTTTAAGGTAACTCATCAGAATCTGGACACCTGCTCTAACAAGGGGGCCTCCTAATCTGCCCCCACCCCCCATGTCAATGAGTATAGGACATAGTACCCCTACCCATTTAACAAAAAAGTATAAAAGTGAATAAAGAGTTTTTGCCAATTCCTTAAAAATGTCCCACAATGTAAATTCATCATCAATCAAGATGCCACCGTCCCCGCTCACCATGAAAGCTCCCGCGGTCTTCCTGTACCGCTGTGTGACATTTTTAAATAGCCATGGGGTGGGGCCACTGACGTCACAGGGGGGGGGGGGCGGTATGGATTTGAAAGGGCGACTCAATGGCGTTTTTTTTCACAATTTATTTAGTCAACGATTCTTTTTTTTTTTACGTTCAGCTGTCAGCGAGACAACCCGGAGTTCAGCTTTAACTGATAAATGAGAGCAGTTTGGTTTTCCTTCTCCACTGAAAACAGAAATATCCACTGTCAAGGACAAACAGGTTCCAAAGATCAAACTCAGCACAACTTAACACAACTTACAGCTCTCACATGTTTGAAACATGTTCTTGCTTTTGTTGGCCATCATTTCAATAGAAATTCCAATAGACAGCAAAGAAGACAGACAAATTAATTTCTTTAATTAAACCTTGAAGTGGTACAGGGCAGCAGTTGTGGCAGTGTGGCTACTTAGGGACACACAATAAGACCCACAGGCTCGAATTAAGCTCTCAGGCTGCAGACTGGATTTACTGAAAATAAGCCACCGTCAGCTGTATATATGGAAAAGGCATTTTACTCTTTATAAAAAGTTACATTTCTAAAATGTAATAAAGTAAATGAAAATGACAAGAAATAAAAGAAAATAAGTGAAAATTACAAGAACTTTCGTTTTTTCATCAAGAATGACAGTTGCTTAATTTTAACATTTCAATCAAAATGCCATCAATTACAAGGCCCACGCATTTTGCAAGAGTATAGAGTTACCATCCGCCTTTAACCCCTTCACACCGTCTTAGTGAGTGAATGAGTGAAAAAACGTATAAAGCGCAGCACATGCGAACTGAATCGCCTCGGGGCGCTGTGTCCTTTCTGTGAGTGAGACCCTTTGACCTCAGAAGAGATGGGTTTTAATCCTTCTCCTGAAGGCCAAGTGGTCCAACTCCAATCGAGTGGTGGTTGGCAGCGCGTTCCATAGCCAGGGTCCCTTGACAGCAAACCTTCGATCTCCTTTGGACTTGTATCTTGCTTTGGGTATCTGGACAAGGTTTTGATTGGTGGAATGCAGAAAACTATTGGGGTTGTGTGCTTTTATTTTTTCACATAGATATTGTGGGGCGTTTCCGTGGATGCACTTATGCATTAGACAGAGTGCTTTGAAGGTGATTCTGTCTTTTACTGGCAGCCACTGGAGGGATCTCAGTGAAGGTGAGATTGATTCCCGTATTTTGAACTATTTGCAGACGTGCGATTTGGTATTTGGGGAGTCCGAGATAGAGGGCATTTGTATAGTCAAGTCTGGAATTAATAATTGTTCCGACCACGACTGCAATGTACTCTTTTGGAATAAAGTCTTAGCACAAAGATGTGGCCTCACTCGACTGGGCTTTTTTCCGTGGGACCACATATTTGCATATCTCCCGTGTGGCTCGCTCCCAGCACAGAGACCTGGGGCCCACTATTCCCGGTCACCTGATTACTGTAATGGCCTCTGACTGGCTATCAGAATGACCAGTCACTATAAAGCCTGACCCCGTGATTTCTTTCTCTGTGAATAGAAGTGAGAGATACATCATACAGTATCTCTCTCCTTGCAGAGAAAAAAGAAGCGTGTGTAAAAAAAATAAAAAAAATAAGTTAAATAATAATAATAAATACAATAAATAAAAAAACCTGTGTCAAGGTTTAATTTAGTTCAGTGCCAGGGTTAGAGCCAGTTTACACAGGGGCGACTTGTCAGGCGACTCAGCTGCCTGACAATTTGCGCTCTGCTGTGTTCAATGTAACTGTTCTAATAGGAGCGACTCAAGTCACTCCGACTTAGAAAAAGGTTCTTGTACGACTTTGGGGGCGACTTGGGGCGACTTGCATTGACTTCAATAAAGAAGTCATTTTGTAAGTCGCCTCTGAAGTTGTCTTGAGATCACCTTGCCGAGTCGCCCCCCAAAGTCGTGCCGCCCCTGTGTCAACTGGCTCTTAGTGTTTGGGTAAAGTTAAGGGTCACAAGTCAAGGTCTGTGTTTTTTTTCGGACAGAATTTTTTTTTAAATTAGTATCAATGTCAGTTAGTGACAATGTCAGTGTGTTTTAGGTAGTTCCAGGAGTCAACGCGTATCGCTAGAAGATTAAATAACCTGAACACCTCAAGCTTATTAACTATAAGGTACACTAGAAGGTGTTAGGAGGTTCATTATGTTATATTGAAGCATGATATGCATATGTTTTTATGTTGTGTTCCATGATAAAAATGTCATTGAATTTAACAAAAAATGGTAACAAAAATCCTTTTTACTCAAATGTATCCTTGTCTCGTGGCATGCTATCAAAATCCAGGAACATGTCACTGCAACCACCCTATTTTTTCTAACAATTTTTTGGATGTGACATACTTTTTTGGTCATTTAAAGCAAATATTTAGAGGCAAATCTAAAAATGCACTGGCACATCACATACAAGCCAAAATTGATGCCATTTGATTGAGATGTAAAAACTGAGCAACTGTCATTTGTGACAAAAAAACACAAAACATTGCCTTTAAGCAAGCTGTATTAAACCCCAAAATGTATTATTGCATTTTACCAATTCTTAGATATGGTGGCTTTTTGTCCTTTATTGTCACCTGGTGATCCTGCCAGTAAGTCTCTTATTTTTCAACTTCCTTAAGGGCTGGATCATGTGTGATAGAATGACAGCAGTGTCGATACACCAAATGCAGCACATTGTATCTACATTTTTTTTCTAACAAGCTTTATTGAAATGTCACACAGTCCTACTGCACCTCTTGTGAAGCACTACACACTAAGCTGTCCAGCAAAAGTAGATTTAGAGGGTTAAGACAAACAATTTAACACTGACAGGGTGCTTAGAATCACCAGCTTTTATTCATTTATGTAAAACCTTTATCTCAAAAAAGAAAAAAAAACAGTTGCTGTAATTTCATTTCTAAGCCAAGTCCATCAAAATCTGCTGGTGCTTCTAGCACTATCTTTACCCCAGAATAACAGTACCCCTGCCCAAAGGTGGCTCTGTTGCTCCTCCATCAAGAGTGTAGACACCTTAAGATAGGAAGTGTGTTACTGGCCCGATTACCAGGTTAAAATGAAGCAAACAGCCTAAAAATGTAAACTAATGCAGCCACCACATTTAAGGATTGGTTAGCTGCAATATATTACATTTTTGGGGGGTTTAATACTGTTTTATTAAACCTAAGATTACAGTGCCCCAAACCAGCATCTCTTCAATGAGTGGAGACTGGTGATCTAGTGCTTCAGTTTGTGCCCACTGCCGACCAGTCCCATCCTGGTGACCCAGTGATCCACCGCTTCAAGTGACCATAGGGCTAAATAAGTGTGTAGCGGGGTCATCCTATCAGAGACTAATGATAGCCTGAATCCACATCGGAGCCCCAGCCACGCCTGTATATACAGTATGTTAGGATCTCTTTAGAAGTTTATCATTGTGGGACCAGAAGTACCGGGAGATATGGACTCCATTGACACTTAGTAGTGAACAGACTACACTTCCCACAATGCCCTGCCTTAGTGGAACATGTGACCTCTCCGCACAGACTTATTGGGGAGGTTACTTAAGGACAGGGAGGAGCTGATTTCGCTCTCTCGGGACCTGGATCTTCTCCTCTGCGGAGCTGTGTATAGCTCCACAATCAAGCTGCCAGGCCTGAAGCCTGGGCCTGAAATCATCGGAGGATCAACCATCCGGAGGGAAGCAAGACCAAGGGTGTTCAGCCTGCGTTCCAGGAGACCAGAGAAGTTCGCCAGCTGCCAACTGAGGAACAGTGGGGAGTCTGATACCAGAGACCATGTGTTTCAGAGTAGTGGCTGACAGACGCGCCCTTTTCGAGAGGAACCCCTCACTTTGACAGATAACTTAGTGTTACTACATAGGCCGGAGGCACGCATTTGATTTCTGACTGAACCAGTGAGGCCTAATAAGTTAAAAGTTGTTCTGCAGAAGTGACTGACGCTGACGAGCGATCAGTTCATCATCATCGGTGTTTGTTGTAACCTGTTTGACTGAGTTTATTCCATCTCTTACCCTTTTGGATTACAATCTAAAAGTGCACCAACGGCCGCAACGTAAACTTAGTTTTAAGAGATCTTTGGTTGGACTGTTTGAGCCAGGCCTGGAAAGAAGTCCTTTTTCATTAGCTGCTCTGTAGGACTGTCCATTAGGGGGAGCTTGTGAGCGTGAACTGTCTATAGTAACTTAAACTAAATAGTATTATCTTTGTTAGTTTAGATTTATCTTCTTTACTTGCTGACCCTCGCAAGGGCCCTTGCGGAGTCATTGGGTGTTAATCCATACTTATCATTAATTTGATTCAACCCCTTTTTCGCCTCCTTTACTATACACAAAATAAAGTGATTCCTTTGGTTTGAATTTATTAATTGTGTGACGTGTCTTAGGCTGCGTACACACGATCAAATATATCAAATATATCTGCTGAAACTGGTCTGCAGACCAGTTTCAGAGGACAGATTCGATCGTGTGTACAGGCTAGCAGACAGGTTTCCAGCAGACAAAAGTTTTAAAGCATGCTTTAAAACTTGTCTGCTGGAAAGCCGTCTGTCGGATATGTCCGCTAGTTAGTACGCCTAACCAGCGGACCGAAATCTCCCGCATGCGTCGAATGGATTCGACGCATGCATGGAAGTATTTTACTTCCTGGTTCGGTGACGTGGCGGCGTCAACGTCACCGCGCTGTCTGTCCGCGGGGATTTGGTTTGATCGTGTGTACACAGATCAAACCAAAATCTCCCAGGAGACATGTCCGATGAAAACGGTCCGTCGGACCGTTTTCATCGGATATATCTCCTCGTGTGTACGGGGCCTTAAATTTTGGACCATTACATGTTATATGTATGTTATTGTGGCCCCTGCTGAGTAGGGGTCACAATACCTTTGCAATTTATCTGGTGTGCCAAGGGAGGGTTCCGGTTAGTTAAAGGGGGTGAATCAACCAAAGAGAGTAGATCCCAAAATGTAACCAGCGGCTCCTTCGGGGGTAGTGCTACAAGTAAATGGGGCATTTCGTTTTTTTTTTTGTTTTTTTTAACTCAGCAATTAGTTGGAAGTGGGTAAAGGGGTGTGGGGCAATAGTGTATTATTGATGAGTAAGCCCAAAGACTGGGACCTGGACCTGGAGGTCTCAAAACATAAGGTGCTTGGTTAGGCAAACACTCACATCAATTCACAATATAGGGTTGATTTACTAAAGCAAAATAGTCTGTGCACTTTGCTTTTGCCCTAGAGCAGGGATATGCAAATAGAGGACTTCCAGTCCAGGGAACTACAAGTCCCATGAGGCATAGCAAGACTCAGACAGCCACAAGTATGACACCCAGAGGCAGAGGCATGATGGGACTTGTAGCTTTGCAACAGCTGGTGGTACGCTAATTGCATATCCCTGTCCTAGAGCTTGATAAATGAACAGAAGCTCTGCTGACAGTGACTTCCATCACCCTATCATGTGCAAGCAAAAATTCTGTTTTTTACATTTTCCTTGAATACGATTGGGTATTTTTTGAATAGTGAAGCTTTACCTCATTTACTTGGGGTAGATTTACTAAAACTAGAGCACTCTCTGTAGCTGTGTATTGTAGCCAATCAGCTTCTAACTTTAGTTTGTTCAATTAAGCTTTGACAGTAAAACCTGCAAGCTGATTGGTTAATATGCAGAACTGGAGCAGATTTTGCACCACGATCCAGTTTAATAAACCCCCCATATGTTACTTCCTTTTTCACTGGCTTACTGAAGCCCAAGAAACATCAAGTGAAACATTAGCAACTTTTTAGTGCTTGTCATTAAATGCTTAATTATAAAAGTATGCCTTTATAGGAAATACGTCTAACATTTTTAAGTTGACACACCTGTTATTGTAAGGCATCTGGTGGGAAGAAGTATATTTTTGTCTCTTCTTACTTATGTGTTGTGTGTTACCTACCTCTGACCTTGCAGCATCTCAGAGGCGCAGTTGAAAAGAGCAACAAGTGTCTTTCGATCATCGATCCTTGAGATCAGCATGATGACTGAGAAGTATGTCACTATTAGGTCCAGGTAGCTCTTCGTGAGGTTGTAATTTATGTTCTGCAAATTTGTCACACAGAAAATATTGTTATTTAATGATTGTAATCTTGTCTCTAAGCTGGCCATACACTTGCAGATAATGCTGTCCAATAAGAAAGGAAAAACACCTTTTCAAGCAGTTACAATTGTCACTCCCCACCTGAGAAGTCTTCTTTTAACAGTGTCTGTCACTGGCCCCGGTCTATTATGACTGTCTGAGTCTCCCATTCTCTGAGACTGGAATCATTTCTCAACCTTGCCCACTAAAACAGATATACCTCTGATTAGTTTTGGGCGAACAGTTCGGGACGAGCAAAAGTTCAGCCTGAACATCGTCTGTTCACCCTGTTTGGCAAACACTCAAATTTGCAGGGCGATTGGTGGAACATTCACCCACCAAGTGCCCCACAATGCACTGCACGCTACACAGTGCATTCTAGGGCCCTAATTAAATGCAGCCTTGCACCTGACAGCTGGTCAGGTGCAAGCCGTTGACAATTAGGGCACAGAGAACTGTCAGATCCATGATTGGACAAAGTGATGATTTATTCAATAAAGTGCATCCATTTCCCAGTTTCAATTACACATGGGTAATAAGACCCTCTCTTCATGTCTGGGAGGCCAGCAAGGAGAGGCAGATGGTCCCATGCCACTATGAGGGGGCCAGCATCATAGGCAAAGGTGGACGTGGTCCGTCCTCTGGCAGGGCACATTTCTCTCTGTTTAGTGATGCTGCCACAGCATGTATAAGAGCTGCTGAATTGGCTTACTAAGACTGAGATCTTACCTGAGTAACCCATTCAAAGTATTTTCATTATTGACCCTGACACAGTGATATTTCCCCTGATCTAATATCAAATATCCCAAAAATATAAAATAAAAAAATAAGTTACAAAAAATAAAAATTGTAATTATGATAGAGACATTTTTTATAAATGTAATTGATTGCAATTTAATTTCAAATTTCAACAACCACAAACCTAAAGAGTAACTCCACTTTTGTAAAAAAAAAAAAAAAATATATATATATATATATATATATATATATATATATATATATATATATATATATATATATATATATAAATCAATCTTTGTTGCAGAGTCTTAACTGTTTATGCTCTTAAGAAAAAGCTGTTTGTTCTCTGCAGATTAAAAATGAATGGGAGTTTTCATTATTATGCAACTGTTTCACTTCCAGTGTTCTAATGAGGAACTTTGCAGCGTCAGCTTTTCTTTAGAAGTGATTGACTCTTTGGGGGTATCCCACCAAAAATGACATTATTGTTGCAGAGAATGTCTAAAATCAGTTTTTATCTTAGTGCAGACTTGTGGAAAAATCAGTCAGCCAATCGCACAAGCAGGAAATGGGAAATGACCTTTCTGGGGTATGTACACTTCTCCAGGTTTACAAATTGCATTGAATTTTACAGAAAATGACAACACTGCGGATTGAAAAGGGAAGGTAATTTTCAATACCATTTATTTACAATACGACTTGTATAACAATTGTAAATGATATGTTTTTTTTATTATTATTATTATTATTATTATTATTTGCTATTATGTTTCCCACGAAAACTAAATTGCCACTTAACAATTTGCAATCTGCTATTTTGTGTCTTTGCAAACCTGACTTGATTTTATCCTAATGTTACACTAACAATTTTCACAGATTTTTTTTTTCATCACAATATTCAAAATGGGAAAGTGATATAATGTGATATATTTGCAGTCAGGCTTTTTCAGTTATATTTTGCTTACAAGTATGTAGGGATGTCCGAATAAATGTAAAAGAAGCCTTTTAGACTTAAAGGAACACTAAAGGTTCGTTTTTTATTAGATCAATTGATTGCTGTAAGCTGGAGCATTTAAATATCACTTACCTTGTTTTTCCTTTTAACCTCCAAAATACAGTAATCCAGGTTTGAAAATGCCATTTCCTGTCTCTCCTCTTCTTGCTTTCCACCAGCACCTGAGCTGTTTTGCATGGTGGTAAGCAGAATGTGCTCACCCCCTCCCTATGACTACAGCCCTGCGTGAAGATGCTCTCTTATCCCTCACAGGCATGGAGGCTAAGCCTAATAGGGACTGTAGTTCCCATTAGGCTGTGATGTAGCAAGAATGAATGCGCACCGCAAACCAGGAAGTCAGTGAGAATAACGATTCAGGAGTGAAGGAGGTGAATAAAACAGCTCGATTTCAACAGGTATCAAACTAGTTATGCAAGACATTACTTTTTACTTTATCAGCTACTGTCAGATTTTAATTTAAGAGGAAAATATTTTTGTCTTTACAACCCCTTTAACATCACCATACAAAGCTGGGCACTAAAGATATATGTATAAAAATCTGCTAGTAAAGCATTTAACTGTCACAATAATTATATATTGTATAATATATTAGGGATGTCTATAATATAATGCTATCCTCAATTAAAAAAAAAACATCAGTTACTAATCTATTGTTTAATCTTCTGAATGTGTCTGGGTTTGCACTTAAATCCCCCTGTTTTTTTTTGTTTTTTTTAAGTGACCACCGCTTTTCTAACACTATACAGTACTGTACAGTTGTTGATAATCTTCTCCTCTCATTGGCTATACTTTGGGTTGTAATGAGGAGCTGCATACTTACGCCATGTGAGTTCAATGCAGGCAACTGTGCAAAGAAAATTAACTTGATTTTCAAGATATCCCACCTTACTCTTCATGTCAACTACCATATGTACAGAGCTGGGGATGAGTCTGTTGTTTCTCTTTTGGTTTGTGAAAGGAATTTTGAATTACTGCTTTAGTTTTATACCCCTTTTGGATTTGAACAACTTTCAAGTTTCTGCTACTGCTCAGATAATAGCAGCACACATTTAACACCGTGCATGCTACAATGAAAGCAATAATTATATTCCCTAAAGTATTTTTAAAGGAAACTTTTTTTATTAAAATAATAAACACATGACACTTTCCTGCTCTGTGTAATGGTGTTGCACAGGGCAGCCATAAAACCTCCTCCTCTGGGCTCCCTTGCTGGCGCTCTACGCTCCTCCTCTGTGTTTGCCCCAAATCAAGTGGCTTGGTGTGTGGGGAGCTGGCATAGGACCTGAGAAGAGGAGGATCAGGGCTGCTCTGTGCAAAACCACTGCACAGAGCAGGTAAGTATAACATATTTGTTACTTTAAAAAATATATTAAAAAAATGCATTTATAATCACGTTAGGCTCAATACACACTAAATAGACTCTAAAGTCTTGCAATTTTCAGTGCAACTTAGGAGTCAGACTTTGATAAGACTTTGATGTGACTTTGAAAGGACTTTTACACCCTGTGGCATTGAAGTCTTATTAACGTCGGATCAAAGTAGTCCAGGAACCTTTTCTAAAAACGGAGAGACTTCAGTAGAGCTAAATAAGACAGCTCTCATTAAGTAACATGGGATTTCAGGCAACTTGAGGTCTCACAAGTCAGATCCCAAGTCACAGCAGTGTGAATTGAGCCTTAGGACCCTTTCACACAACAAGCCTGCTCGGATCCACCTGTCTCTTTTTCAGGCAGATCTGAGTAGGCCATCCATTGTCAGCGGTGACTGTGTCTGCTGACACCCACCTGCCATCCAATTTGATAAAATAAGACGTATGGCGAAACATTCAGCCATCAGTCTGGCGGATCGGATGAGATCTAATAAAAACGAACATGCTGTCTGTTTTCGTCCAATCTTCCCATAGAAGTCAGCAGCGCTCTGACAGGTCCCTCCCTGCTCAGTGAGCAGATACTGGCCTGTCATCTGCCGGCTCAGTGGAGATCAACGGAGTGATCTCTTGCTGAGCTGGCAGACTCCACTAAGCGGATGTACCCCATGTGAAAGGGGCCTTATGGTAAGCACTACTATAATAACTCGAAATTAGTGCTCAATAAAACAAACAATTTTTTAATACTTCCTTTTTATACAGTTTAGGGAACAGCTGCACTAAAACTTTGCCTTGATCAAAACTGGAGGCTTTGGTGGCTACAATGTATCGCTCTGTACCAATCAAAGCAAAACTGTTTTTAGAACTGAATTGTTAACACAGTCTACTTGCGTATAGACATCTAATTTACTGATGTATGTAAAAAAATTGAACTTACAATGTCAAAGTAACACTGGCAGGCATCGATAGTATTCAACAATTCATAGACGTGATCCTGCAGGGACAGGAAGTTATGTTATAAAAACCAGCAAACTATGAAAGTACAGTACATAACGTTACAGACTATTTGGAAGCTGTCAGTTTACTGTGACCTGCAGCTTTGCCTATTGAGTAGTAGCATTCTAAAGCCTCATACACACAATGAGAATATCAGATAAATGATCATCTATTTTTTTTTTTTTTTTAGGCATGCTAGTCCCATGTCAAAAATGAAGAGGTTAGTAAAGTTACGAAAATTCTCTTACGGCAGTATACAGTATACAACTTCAGAAGTAATGTAATGAGTTGTATTGTAATGTATTATTTTCTTTCCAATCATGCGTGGTCTTGGTCTTCCTTTTTTTTTCATACAAATACCGCACTGATTAAACAAAAATTGTACGTTTTGGTATTGTATAAGAAACATTTTCATGTTTGTCCCTTTGGATAATTTTGCATTAACTGTCATCAAAGCTCTCAAAAGGGGTTAAGACCCCCCTGATCCCCATATCTATGGGATTTTTATACATCTTAAAAGTTTTTTTAAGAGAAGATCAACCACAATTTGTCTCTTCCGCTAGCAGCTCTCACCATCCTATACTAGGAATGTGCTATCTTTGGACTCTCCACCAGAGGGCATTCATTACACCTCAGCTCCACTGGCCTGAACGTGAAGCGGCGTCCCAGACGTGTGACGTCCACATGATCTAACGGAAGGAGCGTGTGTCCTCGCAGAGCCTATCGCGCCGCACTCCCGGCTGCAAGACCCGTCGGATGGTCATGTCGGATAGTTCCGTCCCCTTCACTTTGTGGTGACACTCCGGCACTGTGGACTGTTTGATGTCAGGTCTTTATTGAAAGATCCGACGGCGGCTTTCTATGTACCATCTCTCACCATCTGCCACTAAGGTACTGTCAGCGTGTTTTTTCCTTATGATGGCTTGTGCACTTAACCATTGAGGTTTAACCCCATGAACTGCTGGTGACTGCTGATGGAATTGTTTGTGTATATTGCTCACTACTCTACAGCCCTGTATATAATTTTATATGGACTGTTTCTTCTTTGATTTTAGAAGTTGATCTGCAATAAATGGATTCTTTTTCCTTATATTTTTTATTTTATTTTACCCCAATAATATTGGGCTCACACATTTTACAGACTCCCAAGAGCGCGGACTTGTTTTGTGTACTTTATCTGTGCTGGGTACTTCCGGGTACCGTCATTCCCGCAGCACTGGACCGTCTATACGATACCCTATACAGTAATTACTTTAGGGTTTGTTTAACTTATCTACCGGTTTATATCCCTTTTTAGCGCCAGTGACCTTTTGTATATTTGTTAGCTCTCGAAAGCTGTTCACTAATAATCAGATTTTTATACGAACGATTTCGTCCAATTTTCTCATCATGTGTACTAGGCATAAGAATGCTATTTAGAAACAGTTTTTTTTCCCTGCTTCTTAAATGGAGGTATGTTAAATAGCAAAGTTGCTGCAAAAGAAAATGTGTATACTCTGTGCAATAATTTTAATATTAAAGCTGAACCCCATTTAGATATATAAATGTATTTTTTTTAAATGTGCATGAAGTTGACTTGGAATTCACCTTCTGAAGTCCCTGCACAGCAGAGTTCCTACTACAAGAGGGAGAGATTGCCCTGGGAGCTGTCAACTGTTCTGCAGTGCACATGTGGTAAAAAGGAACATGTTGATAGGAGCAGGGAGCAAAGTAACAGTAAAATGAGCTTATTTTTCTGCCACTTTTTGACCTGTAAATGTAACCTAATTGTAGCAAAGAAAAATCAGGTATTTTTCCTTGTCAGACAGGATTGTGTATTGTGGTAGAGCTTATCTTAATTATAAAACTGTATGGACAGCATTAGAAATATTTTGGTGTCTAAAAAGTTCTCTGATGTCTATTTAATTAGTGTATTTAGCTGTCTGCATGAGGTTTAGCATTAACTACACTACTATGTAGTCTAAAACTGTGCATTTGATTTAAAAAAAAAAAAAAAAAAACATAAAATAAATATATGTCAGTCACTACTTACTCTGAATTCCATGACATCCACAAATGTCAGGTAATAGCCAGCCAGATATTTCACAATTTCCATTTTATCTTTGTGCACTGGACCCAGATGTTGCTGGATTTAAAAGTAAAAAAAAGTAATTTTTAGGTTAACATGGATTATGTGTATAATTTCCCATTTTACTCAGAAATATCACAATGAAAAAAGACAGGCAGTGTAAATCAAGCTTTTATTGGTATTGTCAGAACATTTGGGGTTAAAAGAATACATATAAAAATCGCACATAATATATGTTTCATAATGTTCCATATACATGGATATGGTGAACTTAGCACAACCATCTTTACCTGTTAAAGTTTAAATATAGGTTCTCAGGCATGAATGGACACTGCTTCTAGGTTGTAAGGAGCCTATCTGTGCCGTCTTCCAGGTCATTTCTCTTTGGGTTTGACACTTATAAGATAAGAGAATGAACACCCTGGCACAGCATGACACTACGCACATGGTGGTCTTTATACTATGAGACTAGAGGGGCTTATTCACTATCCCAATGGAATTATATATCTTAAATAGTATTGTGTCTTCATTATGCCATGACAATATATGTGTATTAGTAGTTTACATAATATACTAGTAAATACATATACATTATTGGGATCCCAGGTATAAGATCCTATAAGATTTCAAAGTATTAGATGGCTTTGACCACATCCCAGCATTAGTTTAAAGAAACATTCCCATGCATATGGGTGTAGATCATTGCACCTTATCTCAATCATAAATTTCGGGGTCGCCGGAATGTCTAGGTTTGTTGTCATGTTGTTTGACATATATAACAACTTATGATGCTATACCAAGATTCAGGTCACAGGGGGTCATAAATCCTGGTTAACTCTGAATAACCCTAAAATTAGGAATGATTCCTTAGATACCACTGCCCCCTACAGGTTAATATCGGCATGGTTCAAGGTGGTCACCCACCAAAACATATTATCATGTGACATAGTCAGTCACGTGATAGGGGAATACACACCCACTTCTGGGGGGAGATAAAAGGTGATTAGGGGGAATCTGAGAGAGGGAAGAAAGGCACTTTGCAAGGAAAAGACCTGGATTGGATTTTAGACATCTTCCCAAACAAGAAGTTCAAGAAGTCGTGGTAAAGTATAATTTTACCTCCTCTATGCAATAGGTATTTTAAACCGATACCAAATGTGGCCACTCTATTATCTTAACAAGCATTAATTGGATCTGAGGGATCTTTAACTGCAGTATAAGGTCTTTTAGATGCAATTAAAGAAGTAACGCATAATTGCATATGTCGGTCACAACATTCTTGTGAACCCCAGTGAATGGCCTAACGTTGGGATATGTTTAAACAGTTGATGCATTAGAGATAGCCTTGTGTGTTAAAATCTTGTGTTTTGTGTTGAGAAGTTGAGCAGAAGATCTATTTGTTGGAGAAGACGTCTAAATGTCAAAGACCCACACTTGATTGTTTGTTTGTATAAATCTGCTAGCCACTTGGGCTGTTTATGTACTCGGAAGGGTAATTTGGTCCCCATTTTATAAAATCTTAGACCCAAGCTTGAGGTTATAATTATTTTCCATATGTTATTGTTTACCTAGCTGAAAGGTAGATTTACGTACTTGTTTATCCCCAAGTACATCTTTGATACTCTGCACCGATTTTATTAATAAATATATATATTTTTGCACAATACTCGTTTTATCCTCATTTGGTCTTCAACTTAGCGCAGATAAAAGAACTTAAATTGCTTTACTAATTTGTGGAAACGAGTGGTATCTCCATAATTCCAGATCGTTGCTCATGTCCATAAATTGTACATTGTTTTAATATTTCAGCATAAACATTCTGACGGTATATGTAGGCTCTATGCCGAGATACGTCAATGGTTCTGACATAGATGGGGGCTCGTCCGGGATCTGTCAAAGTTTGAGATGAGTAATATAATTGTGAAAAATTATATATATATATAATTTTTTTCATATTTAATTTTTTTTTGAAAATAAAATTTTTGATTTTTTTAAAAAAAAGATTAATACTTGTATCGCCATTGTTAGATGCAATATTGAAAAATTACAAAGACTAAAGTTATTTTTAGTGCAGCCGGTCCTGCTGATGCAGAGAATGAAATTGGTCTGCATCACAGACAGTGTGCAAATTATCAGGTAATGACTTCTATCAAAGAAGTATGGGTAATGAAGACTGAGCTTGGTCCCTATAAATCAGCTGATACTGCAAGAAGGACCATGGGTACTTCTAAACTTAAGCCCAATCAAAGTACCACAGAACTTTTAAAAGTTCTCAAGAAAGCCCAGCTTGAAAGATTTTGAAAGCCATGAATTTTCCCAATTGTTTGGTAAGGCTTTGCCAAATAAAGTAAAAATTATTATGGCCAGGGATTATTATCCCAAAAATGGATCGGGTTGGTTAAACAGAACACCATCCTTTTTACGGTTCTACAGAACCGGAGCTTCAAAAATAAATTTAAAAAGCCCGCTCGAATAATGGCTTAATAAGAGCAAGAACAAAATTGAAGCTCCTCTCAATTAAAAGTTACACCCAGTTTTAAAACTAAGTGAAATCTCGCTGAGGTGTTCAAATATTTAAATGTCTGCAATTGACAGAGAGAAAAAAAAAAACCATGGACAAAGGCTGTTTAAACGTTTTTTTTTTCTCTAAAAGCAGTTTTTAACACCCTCCTTGGGGGGGTGAAAAAAAAAAAGCAGACTGAATTGTGCTTGCAGCAAAAACCTGGCTTCGTAGAAGCTGGCTGCTTATCTATAGGAATGTCTGTGTGATAGCAGGGGGGGGGGGGGGTATTGCTACTTGCTTATACAAACACCTAGCTGACAAAATGAAACAAAAAAAAAATTGTTACACGTTATAAATTCCAAGTATTGTTGGTTTTAAATTGTTTTCCTTACAGGTATTTTATAATAACAGGATACCATATGAAGAAACATTTTAAATAAATCCAAGCAATTATTTTATTTCAGAAATATTTAAAATAAACCCAAGAATATATTTTCTGAAAAATACATCAGCTAAAATTATTTATTTTAAGCTGACTTGGTAAATATTTCAGCACTGTCCTGAAATCAAATAAAAATAAAAAGCCCAGTTGTATTTCAACTTAAAAGGGAATGAAGTAATTTACATTTCCGTGGGTATAATTACTATGCCCATGATCGATTACATATTGATATCGATCTCCTTAAAAGTATTTATTTTTATCCTATTGTGATTTTATTAAAATGTTATATGGTCTCAAGTGACAAGGCCATACATGTGAACCTTCTAAGTTCTCTCACAACCAGTGAGCATGAGTGAGATCCATATTTAGATGGCACCCTCGTACAGGCATCTCCATTTTTCCCCAAAAATGAGGGTCAGACGGGAGGATCATACTAAAGTGTATGTCCCCCGGAATATAAGTGAGAGGCATGCTTGGAAGGTGATATTCTCATATCCATACAGTGTATGCTGACTCTATTGAGCTTAGCAGTTATACGTAATCCTATTGGGATTGTATGGTATTTTCCCTAACAGGTCAGTGACCTGGGGAATATTTATGAGGTTCATATTTATGCCAGGAATATAATCACATTAGTAGAAATTATTAAAATAGTTGATCAATCCTAAGATAAATATTTAGGTATTCACACCCCTCAGGAAATAAATAAATAAATAATCAGTCGTTTATTCCTGATAATCAATGACCCAATATATCATGTGTACGTTGGCAACGATATATTAAATCGCTTTATTATACACATAGGTCTGGTAAGAACCACTGTGGTCCAGATTAAAATAAAACCCAAGTAGTTTCATAAATGAACATGAAACCCTAATATAATCTTGGTTAGTGCCAGATGCAGTAAACATATTAGTACCACAAAGTTCATTATCCAGACAGGTACTAATACAAATTTTATTATTACCCGGCCATGTATACACAGGCCGAAGATTTTAAAAGAACCCTGCTGCATGAAAAGGTTTCGCAGTCAGGATGTACACAGAAAAGATTTCTGTAAATCACACTCATGAAAGAAAAGTTTTCATAGAGTTCAAGAAAATATGTTATGAAAAGATTCCTGTGCTGTGGTATAATAGACATCCACATAGCTAGGATCCAATCTGATCCAAGCGAAAAGGTACCTTGTGTTTTAGATCGAACATTGTTGTCTCTCCCTGGCTGGCTATATTTCGCTAGTGGAGACCATTAAGAATTTAAAGTAGAGGAGCTTTGTAAGATTAGTGCACCGGATCTTATGATAATCCTATACTTGATATTCTTAAACTAAATGGTCATCGCGTTTATATGCTGATCAGACAGCGACATAAACGAGTATAAATGTACAATTAAGCTGTGCCATACATTGACCAATGCTTGATATAAAAATACAAAGCTCTAAGTACTTCACCATACTAAGTGATGCCCAATGATGATGGAACATTCAGGTAAGTCCTGAAGACCCATACAAGCTGGCAGTTAATGGTGGTAAGAAATAGTGCAACTGAAACAGAATGTAACTTGGTCAGATAAATTCATGTTTTGAATGTGATTTTGTTTCTGTTTGTTATTTTCCACAAGGCCAAGGCCTGATGTACCTTCAAGAAAAAGTTTAACATAGGTGGATGATTTTTTTTGTTGAACAGCAAAATGTTTGAAAAGAATATCCCAGCATCCAGATATGTTCTTAAGCAGTTGAGGGAGGCAGGTGTTTGAAATTTCATTTCAGGAAGACCAATGGTGTCGCTCCAAGGTTCATCTCCTGAGACCTACGGTTTACAGCCGAAGTCTCGCACAAGAAGAAAATGGAGACTGTGATGAGGTCAAGAGTATCCGCCAATATCAGTGAATTGAGGACATGTTTGGGTATGGTATGAAACATGAAATTGTATGCCTGTCATCCTATTTTCCAACCAAGGATGCTGAAAGGTAACGTATAGGAAGAGATTTAAAAGGATCAAGAGAATGTAATGTAATAAAATGACATTGTGCTATTTCTCTCTTGACTTACAGATCTCCAAATCTTATACTTCAGCATCAGTGTTGATCCTGTCATTCATGGCAGAATAATGTCATCATTAAATCCTTGATGATTTTTAGTTAATTAAAATATAGTTAACCAATCGCTACATCATATATAGATATAGCATAGTTAGAAAATATAAATCTTAATTAATGAGAATATGTACTCATACTGTATATTTACTCCAATAGAAAAAGATTGACAATCCGGACCAGATCGTTGATTGGTAAAGGTGAAGTGATCTACCAAAGACGCAACGATCGCATGGATGATGTCAATCCTCGGCATCCCGTTCCGGAGGGAACCGTCACCAAACCACAATCCAGACCGATCATTGATTGGTACAGGCGAAGAACCACCAAAAGACACCGCGGTCGTCTGGAGGAAGTTAATCCGTGATGCCCAGTTCCGGATGGTACCTCCCGCCACATCGAATCCAATCAGGAGTCATGAAGCAAGATGCTCCAGGATCCGTGTTGTGGAAAAGAATGATTTGTTGCAGAAATCCCTTGTTCATTTGAATCCAAGAATATCCGTTGAAAGAAGGGATATTGAATCCCCTTTACAGCTCGTAACACTACAAGAACGGATTCACTGAAGAGTTTCTTCAATTACTGGTTTACCAGTTTTGTTTTATTACATTTGAAATGGGGGGGTGACACCACCATTGCAACAGTTCATTTTGTTTTATAAAGACTTGAACTCATGCAGAAAGGTCCAAGTCATACAAGAACATTCTTTATCATATGGATGAAGAGAGGAACATTTTTTTTAAGTATAAAGAAAAATAATGGTGTGGCCATATCTTTTAAACCACTGATATTTCTTCGGACACGTCCTTAATATGTCTTTGGCTATTCGCCAGAATATGAAAGAACGTGGGGGGGATTTGTCAGAACATTTGGGGTTAAAAGAATACATATAAAAATCGCACATAATATATGTTTCATAATGTTCCATATACATGGATATGGTGAACTTAGCACAACCATCTTTACCTGTTAAAGTTTAAATATAGGTTCTCAGGCATGAATGGACACTGCTTCTAGGTTGTAAGGAGCCTATCTGTGCCGTCTTCCAGGTCATTTCTCTTTGGGTTTGACACTTATAAGATAAGAGAATGAACACCCTGGCACAGCATGACACTACGCACATGGTGGTCTTTATACTATGAGACTAGAGGGGCTTATTCACTATCCCAATGGAATTATATATCTTAAATAGTATTGTGTCTTCATTATGCCATGACAATATATGTGTATTAGTAGTTTACATAATATACTAGTAAATACATATACATTATTGGGATCCCAGGTATAAGATCCTATAAGATTTCAAAGTATTAGATGGCTTTGACCACATCCCAGCATTAGTTTAAAGAAACATTACCATGCATATGGGTGTAGATAATTGCACCTTATCTCAATCATAAATTTCGGGGTCGCCGGAATGTCTAGGTTTGTTGTCATGTTGTTTGACATATATAACAACTTATGATGCTATACCAAGATTCAGGTCACAGGGGGTCATAAATCCTGGTTAACTCTGAATAACCCTAAAATTAGGAATGATTCCTTAGATACCACTGCCCCCTACAGGTTAATATCGGCATGGTTCAAGGTGGTCACCCACCAAAACATATTATCATGTGACATAGTCAGTCACGTGATAGGGGAATACACACCCACTTCTTTGGGAAGATAAAAGTATTACACAGGACAATCAGAGGGAGGTCGAGGTCGATGGGAAAAGCTCGAGAGATGGCAAGTCTGATCTCTGCAGGGCTGATGGCTGGAAGCTGCTCTGATCTCTGAAGGAAGCCGGAAGGCGGAGAGAGTGACCAAACATGTAAGGAGTTCACAGGAATCCTTCATTAGGGCTTTCCCTTCTCAAACAGGACTCTTAATTACTGGTAAGATTGGATTTTGATTATTTACCTTTTTGGTAATTCTGAGGTTTTTCACATACACTTCACTAAGACCATTTAAATATACTTGGCAAATATAATTTGGGCGTTAATTATGTCTAACTGCAGTACGAGATAATTATATTCCAAATATTAGGAGACATACGCACATTACGTTTGTCTTTAAAAAGCTAAGTGCCAACTATTGTGGTTTGAGAGTGATGTCGTATGTGAAGATAGATCCTCACCAAATTTAACAAAAAGCTTGTGTACCATATAACATTTGTTATGTACACATATATAAGAAGTAGTAGCAAGAGATCTGTTTGATATTGAGAAGAAATAATGCAATGTCAAGGTTATGTAAATTAAGAACTAAAAGGTTTCAAGTTACGCCAGGATGATTTAAATAAGAGCTAGGAATATACCTTGTCATATAATGTAAATATCATCTGAACATTCAAGCGTCATTTATCTCTATTGTAGAAACATATCATTTATTTGTTTTGATACGAATTGTACCTGATTTTAATTTTTGCACTATATCTTTAGTTAATAAATATATATATATTAAATATTCATTTGTATTACTCGTCCTCAAAATAGCACGGATAAAAGAATTTTGATATCTTGTATCGTAGGAAAAGTGTATATCTCCCAAAGCACAGATTTACATATTTCCATAAATACAATAATATTTTATAAGTTCAGAATAAACATTCTGACGGTATATGTAGGCTCTATGCCGAGATACGTCAATGGTTCTGACAGTATGGAACACATGAGCTAAAAACAGATGAGAAAACATGAACACCTAAGGATTGGATGGGTGACCCCGCCCCTCTGACGCAACGGAGGTTTCCTATGACGCGTCAGAGGGGGTGGGGTCACACGTCATGGGTGGCCCCGCCCTTGGTTATAAAAAACTGTCAAACAGCTTGTGTGTCATTTGGCCAGGTGCCTCGGGTGGAGGCAGGATCGTGTGTCATTCCTCGCTGGAAAATGGATCATCGCTGGACATCGAGAATGGATTACAATGCTGGACATCAAGACTGAAATCGCTGGAATAATTTTTTTATTTTTAATAAAGGACTTGTCCCAAGCCGTCTCCTCTTGTTTTTAACAGGGCATGTGGTTTGGTACGGTTCAGGAGGGGGGGAACTCTCTCGTCCCACCCTCTTTTTCTGTGGCCTGACAGGTAGCGTGCTTGGGTAAGGGTCTGGTATGGATTTTTGGGGGAACCCCAAGCCATTTTTTTTTTTATGGTGCGAGTTCCCCTTAATATCCATACCAGACCTGAAGGGCCTGGTAATGGAATTTAGGTGGACCCCCACGCATTTTTTTTTCAATGACTTTTAATGACTTTGATCTGTATTGCCGGGACCCAACAATTCATTATAGCCGTAAGTAGTTTTAAATTAATTTTTTTCCTTTAGAAATTTCATTTTGTGCAGAGACTGTTATAAACACGGGAAACATGTGCTACTTTACAGGCATACAGGCATACCCCCAGGTACTAAATTTAAAGGAATACTTCACTTTTATTGTTTCACTTTAAGCATTTTTAAAATCACTTGCTCCAGAAAAAAAAACTCCAGTTTTTAAAACTTTTTTTGCATTGATACATGTCCACTGGGGCAGGACCCGGGTCCCCAAGCACTTTTTTTGACAATAACTTGCATATTAACGTTTAAAACTTTGTAGTGGGCTTTCTCCTATGCTGTTACAGTGTGTTGGGTATATTGGCCTTGCTGCCCAGCCCTTATGTTCAGTCCTTTGGGATGTCCCAAGTAGTCATGGATGTGATGTTCTCTGTGTCCTGTGATTAGGAAATTAGGAATTTTGGTTTACCTTTGAAATCCTTTTGGAGTACTTAACAGGACACTGATTGCTCTCCTCTCGCTTGTGTTGCTCTTTGCTTGCTACAAAACTGAACCTAAACTAAGCTGGGAAGGTTTATGTTAGGGTGGGGATTCCTGCCATTTTGGCCAGTGTCTATTCACCTGAAAGGGTCAACATAACCCCAAATGGTCATGTGCACGAAGTTCTCCCTGTCATGCCATACTCCAAGAAAAAGATTTTGTAGGTAAACCAAAAATCCTAATATTTTGTGCAACCTGTGAAGACAGAACTATGGGAACTATTTTAAAAGGTACAAGTTGTGAGGTCTCCTGATCTTTGCTTCACTACCAAATAAGTTCTTGGCCTAGAACAAGCATGAAAACAGTAGGGGTTGTAGAGTCTGAACTCTAGCCCTCAATTCTTATTCCTAGTTTATGCCGACCTGGAGTCTACACAATTAAAAGAGACCCTGTCACCTTTAAGGCCGTGTACACATGATCAGTCTATGAGAACGGTCCGAAGGTTAACCGATGAAGCTGACTGATGGTCTGATGTGCCTACACACCATCGGTTAAATAACTGATCGTGTTAGAACGCAGTGACATAAAACACAACGACGTGCTGAAAAAAATGAAGTTCAATGCTTCCAAGCATGCGTCGACTTGATTCTGAGCATGCGTGGATTTTTAACCGATGCTCGTGCGTACTAACAATCGGTTTTGACCTATTGGTTTAGGCGTCCATCGGTTAAATTTTAAAGCAAGTTCTATTTTTTTTGACCGAAGGATAACTGACCGATGGGGCCCACACACAATCGGTTTGGACCGATGAAACGGACCTTCAGTCCTTTTTTATTGGTTTTGACTGATCGTGTGTACGCGGCCTGACACTCATCCCACCCCTAACCACCTTATACTCTCAACTCACCTATACTTATACTTCTCCAGCGCTCTAATGCTCCAACTACCGTCTGCATCTTTGGAGGAGATCACTTGCTCCCCCATACCCAGAAACACTGGGTATTTAGCAGCAGCAACCCATGAAAGAAGGAGTGGTGAGGGTGCACTGCATTGGTGAGTATAGGCAGGCCCATTGCTACAGGACAGGCAAGGCAAACAATTGCTTAGGACCCCGAGGTGGCCGGGGGCCCCCAACTTTCCCTTCCCATGCTGTAGCGTGACCGAGCTCCTCCTGTCAGTCTGGTCGAGTACCGCGCGGTACAGGAGATTCAGTGTCCTGTTCCCGGCCGGACTGACAGGAAGTGCTCACTTCCTGTCAGTCCGGCCGGGAACAGAACACTGAATCTCCTGTACCGCTCAGGACCCGGCCGGCAGTGTCGTACTAAGGGGGGGGCGGGCCACACACTGGGGGGTGTCAGGTCGGCACCCCCCACCCCTCCGTGACTGAAGCAGCTGCAGGGAGACTCAAGGGAGCTATTGTGATACCATGATACAAAGGAGGGGATGTGTGGTGACATCCCCTCCTCTCACGGCCACCGGCTGTCTGAGCGTCCCGGTTAACAGAGCACATCAGAGTGAAGCTTCCTCTCCTCCTATCTGTTTATGTGTACAGAGGGGAGACCTTCTGTGCATGTGCCATCACCACGCTGATCTGCAGCATCTGAGCCTGAGGTACTGAATTGGGGAGGGGGATCTCTGCACTGGGGGGTCTTGCACTGGGGGGGTGTCTCTGCACTGAGGGGGGTCTCTGCACTGGGGGGGGTCTCTGCACTATGGGGGTCTTTGCACTGAGGGGGTCTCTGCACTGGGGGGGTCTCTGCACTGGAGGGGTCTCTGCACTGGGGGGTCTCTGCACTGAGGGGGGTCTCTGCACTGAGGGGGGTTTGCACTGAAGGTGGTCTCTGCACTGGGGGGGTTTGCACTGAAGGGGGTCTCTGCACTGGGGGAGTTAGCACTAAGAAGAGTCTCTGCACTGAGGGGGTTTGCACTGAAGGGGGTCTCTGCACTTAGGGGGGGGTGTGAACTGAAGGGGGTCTGCACTGAAAAGAGTCTGTGTAACATGCAGAGGGTCCAGAGCTATGGGGGGTTGTGTAATGTAAAGGGGCCCAGGGGTGCAGGGTGCTGTGTAATGTAAAGGGGTCCTGAGGTGCAAGGTGCTGTGTAATGTAAAGGGGTCCAGAGGTGCAGGGGTGTCTCTGTACTGGGGGTGCTTGCATTGTGGGGGGTTTCTGCGGGGGGGGCTCCATGTTCATTTTGCATGGGGCCCCCTAATTTCTTTAAACAGCCCTGAGTATAGGGTGGGCATACAGAGAGGCTTTAATTATACAGACCATGCCAGTGTGCATGCAATGGAAAAGGTGACAGCGTCTTTTTAAAACACTTGCCAGCAGAATTATCAAGACATTTCTATCCTGACCATTGGTGTTCATGTACTGTATATGATTTTGCAATCTTTTTGTACCCATACACAGTCAAATCGTCAAACTATTTGCTGGAAAATATTTGTATGGCATGGCAGTCTGTGTAGTAGTGCTGTTTTATAAATCAGGATACCAAACACCACATCTGGACACCTTTATGTGATACAATATTCACATAAGAAGGGCTGCTGTCCACTGAAGGTAGCAGGAAACATTTGACAAACATTCTAGTTCTGGTGTAGCGGCTGCTTGAGCATTTACCGTACTGCTGCGGACATCAATATTTGGAAACTTCTTGTTGATGTATTTCAGAGATGACTCCATTGACTTGTCTGTGAAGAAGGGGGGTTTTGTTTTGGGATCTGAGCATGTCTGTGAAAGATATAAAATATATTAGTTATAATTCAATCATTCTGTAAAGCTAATAGATAAACAATTCTATCATTTACATTTGTCCAGACTACGCAGGTAGTTCAATGAGGACTGCATGTCCTAGTATGGCCTCCAAATCATTAGGCGTGCAGTTTAAGGACAGACAGAAATGTAATAGTAGCTACATCCTGCTATTTTCCATACATGCAAAGAGGAATAAGGGGGTAAATATTAATCCTTCACTGCCAAGTTATAATCATTTAAGCCTAACTCTTCATGGGCTTGCATATGCCCAGTGATATTTGTTCTCTTTAATTGGTCTCACATGTTCCCTCTTCCTTTCCATCACATACCCCCCAAAAACACCAGTTTATGTATTTATTTAAAAAAAAAAAAAGAAAGAAAAGAATAACAGCACTTTTAGTGTACTTTCCACTGTGGGCTACCTCTCCAAATTTTGTGCAATGTTGTATTAAAGGGGTTTTAAAGGTAAAACATGTTTTCCCTAAATAGCTTCCTTTACCTTAGTGCAGTCCTCCTTCACTTACCTCATCCTAGGACTTTTTTTCTCAGACAATAGGTGCAGGAACTCCCCCTTTCTATATCACGCCTTTTCTCCGCCCCTACCCACCTCCCAGTACCGCCCCTTTTAGACAATATAGAACCAAGTATCATTTTGTGGTGCTAAGTAATTTGTATGGAATTTGGTAATGATATCAAGAAAAACAGTCAAATTGATTCCCTGCAGCCAGCAACAATAGATACCCCTAACAACAATGGACCACCCACAACAACATTTCCCCGCCAGCAACAATAGACTCTCGGCAGCATCAACAGATCTCTGCACAGCCAGCATTAATAGACTCTCTGGCTGCCATCAACAATAGACCCCTCTCCCAACAGTAGATCTCTTTCAGCAACAACTGACCACCCAGCAACATAAGACCACCCCAGCAACAATAGGTCCTCCACCAGCAACAATAGACCTCCCCAGCAACAATAGACCCCCCCCCCCCCTCCAAAAAAAAGATTCTCAGCAGTGAGCATCAATACCCTGCAGCACACACCAGCACCCCTTGCCATTACATACAGTCAGTCCAGGAGGTGCCAGAACTGCGTTCCCCCGCGTTCCCACTGAAAAAAAGCCCTGCCTCATCCTTTGATTTTGCTTTTAAATGTCCTTATTTCTTCTGAGAAATCCTCATTTCCTGTTCTTCTGTCTGTAACTACACACAGTAATGTGGAGAAAGCCTCTTGAGGGGGGAGGGGGCGAGCAGGTAAGTCAAGGACACTCTCTACTTTGCAGATAGAGAAAGGAGCTGTGTGTTAGTGGGTGTCCTGACATTCCTTCTCGCCCCCTCCCCCCTCACGAGGCTTTCTCTCTCAGAAAGCCTTGCATTACGGTGTTGAGTTACAGACAGAAGAACAGGAAGTGAGGATTTCTCAGAAGAAATAAGGACATTTAAAGGCAAAATGGAAGGATAAGGTAAGTGAAGGAGGACTGCACTAGGGTAAAGGAAGCTATTTAGGGGAATTTTTTTACCTTTACAACCCCTTTATGCTGCATTTATGTGTAGCAGTGCTTCTGTGCATGACTGACATAGTACCACACAGCTTTGCCTCAGTATCTTCCCAGGCATCTATTTTCCCTGGCTCATACCTTGCTCCACAAACACTAGAGACATTCATTTTGATGTGTGAGGGGGGATCATGGAGGAATGTGTTCAATGGTTTTGTGTACAGGAGATGCTGTGCTCAGATAGGAGACACGATATGTAGACCCTCCTTGAGGGAAGATTACCCCAGTCTGTTTTTGTTTTTTTCCTACACTGTTATTTTATGTTTAATTTTCTATTTCCTTCTCATCAGAGGCGTAACTAGAACCTTCAGGGCCCTGGTACAATAAACCATGGTCCCGTTGCCCTTCTCTCTGAGCTTGGGGCCCTTACCTCCCAGCCCAGGGCTAGGGTTGCCACCTTTTCTTCAAACCAAACCCGAACACTTTTGCAGCGCATGGCAATTTTTTTGTTTGAAGTACACACCATGCATATAATTTGTGATTAAATAACATTTATAATCATATTGAGTTAGTACAGCCCCCCCCCCATAGAGACCCCATTAGGTCAGAGTCCCCTTATATGATATATGAAAAACATAATACTATATAAATAGTAGTGAAAGGCTCCAATATGTTCCGAAATGTGTTGTGCTAATATCCAACTCAAAAGAATGTATAGTCCTATGTGTTCAATGTCCCAAACTCTTGACACGACCGATTTTCTCGGCAGAATCTAGCAAGAACCTCGATGGGAGACGTATTCTGCCGAGGAAACCGGTCGTGTGCACTGAACAATGAGGAAATAGAGAACCTGCTCTCTTTTTGGCTCGACGAGTTCCTCGACGGGTTGCTCGGCGAAAAGTGTACACACGACCGATTTTCTTGGCAGAATCCAGCAAGAACCTCGATGGGAGACGTATTCTGCCGAGGAAACCGGTCGTGTGTACACTTTTCGCCGAGCAACCCGTCGAGGAACTCGTCGAGCCAAAAAGAGAGCAGGTTCTCTATTTCCTCATTGTTCAGTGGGAAAATTTGGCTCAACGAGCTTTTTGACTGCCGAACTAGGAACTCGACGGGCGAAACTCATCGTTCTGCCCATCGAGTTCCTAGTTCGGCAGTTCAAAAGCTCGTCGAGCCAAATTTTCCCATTGAACAACGAGGAAATAGAGAGCCTGCTCTCTTTTTGGCTCGACGAGTTGTTCGACGGGTTGCTCGGCGAAAAGCGTACACACGACCGGTTTCCTCCGCAGAATACGTCTCCCATCGAGGTTCTTGCTGGATTCTGCCGAGAAAATCGTTCGTGTGTACGCCGCCTCAGAGAAAAAAAGCCTGTCTGCCGTTTTTTCTCGGAAAGTCCAGCCGTGTGTACGAGGCATTACAAGGATTTTCTGACCCATGAAAAACAAAAGGGTCCAATATAGCTTTACTTCCACAACATCTCTGTGGCTTCTCTATTAATCTTCGCCATTCATCATCTTGTGTGTCCCAAAAATAAATACTTATATAGGGGGACATACAGGATGATAAAAAATAATACAGAAGATGCAGGGATGTTGTGGAGATAAAGCTTTTTTGGACCCATTTGTTTTTCATAGGCCAGAAAATCTCGTAAGATTTTGGGACATTGAAGCATAAGGATATACAGACCTGTTGGATGGTATGGGACTGTAGTTGAGACTCTTGGGGCCAGATTCAGGTAGATCGGCATAATCCTAGTCAACAGCACGCCGCCGTCTCTTGGGGCCAGATTCAGGTAGATCGGCGTAATCCTAGTCAACACCACGCCGCCGTAAATTAGAGAGGCAAGTGCTCTTGTCAGGAATGGTCCCCCCTGCTGGTAAATATGCCTGTTATTCTGGCTGCAGTACCGGCCTCCACCAGCGGGGGGTTCTTGGTCTTCTGGAGCTTACAGCCTTTCCTGCGTTCAGGTGTGACCTGAATGTAATTAACACACCCCCTATTTATACCCGGCGAGCTTAAGCAGAGCTTGCCCTGGTATCTTCATACCTTCTGGACCTAAGCCTGTAACCTGACCTGTCTTCTGATCCTGATCCTGATTTGGTACCTCGATCCTGTTCTATGATCCTGATCCCTGATCCCGCCTGGACTTGTCTGCCCTGCTTCCTGATCCCTGTCTCCCCTTAGTCCGTATCCTGCAGCTAGTCCATCCATCCGACCCCTGCTCCGTCCTGTCCCATCTGCTGATACCCCTTGTGTATGACCTCGGCCTGGCTTGACCTATGTGTACGGTATTCCCTTTTTGATTATATATTGTTGCTGTTTTCACTGGTTGTCCTTATTTATTTATAATTAAACACCTTTTACTTCACTAATCATATTGTCTGGTCTCTCTGTGCAGTCACACGGGTCTGATCTATCACCCCTCCTGACAGTATACCAGGGCCACTCTTGATCAGACGTGACTGCATTTGGGAACCATCCTGGTGTAGTGCATTGCTCTAAACATGGATTACGATGACATCCTTTATTATTCTCTGCTGGCTGAAGAGGATGAAGGGTATTGTCGCCAGGTTTTGGAGGGTTGGACTAGTGACCAGCTAATGGAAACTATCCGATTAGCTCATTCCTATGTGGATCAGGGTTACATGATGTTTAATGATGTCCAGCCATTAATTTGGTTGTGTGTAAAACCAACCCTGTCATCTATTCCTGTCGGTAGGGACGATTTCTCTCCCCCCTTCAGTCATGACCAAGTTGAATCCCTGGTGTGGTTATTAGAGGATGATCCGGCGTCTTTTGATGAGTATTATTCTTCCTGTCCCCAGCAAAAGTTATCTGAGTGTATTGATTCTGTGCAGGCTCTGATTAGACAAGGTGTGTGTGAACCTGCTTTTGTTCAACCTGTGCTGCAGGCATGGTCAGATCTCCTGATTCCAGCCAAGCCAGTCCGTTCCAGCTCTACTATTAACCCTCTGCCTTCTCAGGGATCCATCTGTCCATCACCAATGGCAACCCCAGCTCAGATAATTCAGCATCCTACCAAATATTACTACCCAGTTTCTACTAATTGTACCTACCCTGCCTTTAATCCACCTGTCCGTTCCAACCCTGCTATTAACCACCTACCTTCCCAAGGACCTATTCGCCCATCGCCAATGACAACCTCAGCTTTCGCCCAGTTAATTTCGCACCCTACCAAATATTACTACCCAATTTCTACTAATTGTACCTACCCTGCCTATAATCCACCTGTAACAACTCCACAAAAACCTCCTCCAGTCACCATCCCTGTGTCTCTGCCATATTCCAACCCCTCCTCCTACTTAAATCCATCTTCTTCATACATCGCTTCTGTTAACAAACCTGTAGTGTCTAAGTCTAGTCGTGCCAGTTACCCAGCCTGTCCCAGTGCCACCTGTTCAGCCTGTCCCAGTGCCACCTGTTCAGCCTGTCCCAGTGCCACCTGTTCAGCGTGTCCCAGTGCCATCTGCTCAGCTTGTTCCAGTGCCATCTGCTCAGCTTGTTCCAGTGCCATCTGCTCAGCTTTTTCCTGTGCCAGCTGCTATGCCTGTTCCTGTGCCAGCTACTCTATCTGTTCCAGTGCCAGCCGACCAACCTGTTCCAGTGCCAGCTGCCCAGCTTATGCCAGCCTCCCAGCTTGTTCCTGTGCCAGCCTGCCACCCTGGTGTTCCTGTGCCAGCCTGCCACCCTGGTGTTCCTGTGCCAGCCTGCCACCCTGGTGTTCCTGTGCCAGCCTGCCATCCTGATGTTCCTGTGCCAGCCTGCCAACCTGATGTTCCTGTGCCAGCCTGCCAACCTGATGTTCCTGTGCCAGCTTGCCAGTCCGATGACTTCCAGTCTGCTGCCCAGCTCGATGATTTCCAGTCTGCTGCCCAGGTTGATGACTTCCAGTCTGCTGCCCAGGTTGATGACTTCCAGTCTGCTGCCCAGGTTGATGACTTCCAGTCTGCTGCCCAGGTTGATGATTTCAAGTCTGCTGCCCAGGTTGATGACTTCCAGTCCGCTGCCCAGTTTGATGACTTCCAGTTCGCTGCCCAGTTTGATGACTTCCAGTCCGCTGCCCAGCTTGATGACTTCCAGTCCGCTGCCCAGTTTGATGACTTCCAGTCCGCTGCCCAGTTTGATGACTTCCAGTCCGCTGCCCAGTTTGATGACTTCCAGTCCGCTGCCCAGCTTGATGACTTCCAGTCCGCTGCCCAAGTCGATGACTTCCAGTCTGCTGCCCAGGTCGATGACTTCCAGTCTGCTGCCCAGGTCGATGACTTCCAGTCTGCTGCCCAGGTCGATGACGTCCAGTCTGCTGCCCAGGTCGATGACGTCCAGTCTGCTGCCCAGGTCGATGACTTCCAGTCTGCTGCCCAGGTTGATGACTTCCAGTCTGCTGCCCAGGTTGATGACTTCCAGTCTGCTGCCCAGCTGTTCCTGTGCCAGTCTGCCAGCCTGCTGTCCCTGTGCCAGTCTGCCAGCCTGCTGTTCCTGTGCCAGTCTGCCAGCCTGCTGTTCCTGTGCCAGTCTGCCAGCCGCTCGTTCCTATGCCTGCTGCCCAGCTCGATGACCCGGAGCCTGCTGCCCAGCTCGATGACCTGGAGCCTGCTGCCCAGCTCGATGACCCGGAGCCTGCTGCCCAGCTCGATGACCCGGAGCCTGCTGCCCAGCTCGATGACCCGGAGCCTGCTGCCCAGCTCGATGACCCGGAGCCTGCTGCCCAGCTCGATGACCCGGAGCCTTTGTCTGCTGCCTAGCTCGATGACCCGGAGCCTTTGTCTGCTGCCCAGCTCGATGACCCGGAGCCTTTGTCTGCTGCCCAGCTCGATGACCCGGAGCCTTTGTCTGCTGCCCAGCTCGATGACCCAGAGCCTTTGTCTGCTGCCCAGCTCGATGACCCGGAGCCTTTGTCTGCTGCCCAGCTCGATGACCCGGAGCCTTTGTCTGCTGCCCAGCTTGATGACCCGAAGCCTTTGTCTGCTGCCCAGCTCGATGACCCGGAGCCTGATGCCCAGCTCGATG
Organism: Rana kukunoris; assembly: GCA_029574335.1. Lineage (NCBI taxonomy): Eukaryota > Metazoa > Chordata > Amphibia > Anura > Ranidae > Rana > Rana kukunoris. Next base: position 119,888,376 of record CM056050.1, on the reverse strand, counting down.
ACCCGGAGCCTGCTGCCCAGCTCGATGACCCGGAGCCTGCTGCCCAGCTCGATGACCCGGAGCCTTTGTCTGCTGCCCAGCTCGATGACCCGGAGCCTTTGTCTGCTGCCTAGCTCGATGACCCGGAGCCTTTGTCTGCTGCCCAGCTCGATGACCCGGAGCCTTTGTCTGCTGCCCAGCTCGATGACCCGGAGCCTTTGTCTGCTGCCCAGCTCGATGACCCGGAGCCTTTGTCTGCTGCCCAGCTCGATGACCCGAAGCCTTTGTCTGCTGCCCAGCTCGATGACCCGGAGCCTTTGTCTGCTGCCCAGTTCGATGACCCGGAGCCTTTGTCTGCTGCCCAGCTCGATGACCCGGAGCCTTCGTCTTCTGCCCAGCTCGATGACCCGGAGCCTATGCCCTCTGCCCAGCTCGATGACCCAGAGCCTTCGTCTTCTGCCCAGCTCGATGACCCAGAGCCTTCGTCTTCTGCCCAGCTCGATGACCCGGAGCCTATGCCCTCTGCCCAGCTCGATGACCCAGAGCCTATGCCCTCTGCCCAGCTCGATGACCCGGAGCCCTTGTCCACTACCTGGCTTGACGCCATGAGTCTTCCCCAGCAACAACTGGTTGGAGCGTCCGGAGGCCGCTCCTTTGAGGGGGGGTACTGTCAGGAATGGTCCCCCCTGCTGGTAAATATGCCTGTTATTCTGGCTGCAGTACCGGCCTCCACCAGCGGGGGGTTATTGGTCTTCTGGAGCTCACAGCCTTTCCTGTGTTCAGGTGTGACCTGAATGTAATTAACACACCCCCTATTTATACCCGGCGAGCTCAAGCAGAGCTCACCCTGGTATCTTCATACCTTCTGGACCTAAGCCTGTAACCTGACCTGTCTTCTGATCCTGATCCTGATTTGGTACCTCGATCCTGTTCTATGATCCTGATCCCTGATCCCGCCTGGACTTGTCTGCCATGCTTCCTGATCCCTGTCTCCCCTTAGTCCGTATCCTGCAGCTAGTCCATCCATCCGACCCCTGCTCCGTCCTGTCCCATCTGCTGATACCCCTTGTGTATGACCTCGGCCTGGCTTGACCTATGTGTACGGTATTCCCTTTTTGATTATATATTGTTGCTGTTTTCACTGGTTGTCCTTATTTATTTATAATTAAACACCTTTTACTTCACTAATCATATTGTCTGGTCTCTCTGTGCAGTCACACGGGTCTGATCTATCACCCCTCCTGACAGCTCTATTCACAAAGCTGATTTACGGCAATGTAGCGTAAATGGGCCGGCGTAAGCCCGCCAAATTCAAATGTGTTTGATGTGGGCGTGTTTTATTTAAAATAAGTGTGACCCCACGTAAATGACGTTTTTTTTAAACTGCGCATGCGCCGGCCATGAACGTATCCCAGTGTGCATGCTCCAAATGACGTAAAATTTGACGTAAAATTTGAAAAATTATACGCGGTCCCGACGTCCATACTTAACATTGGCTGCGCCATCTTTGTGTTGGAATATCTTTACGCCTGAAAACGCCTTACGTAAATGGCGTATCTGTACTGTGACGGCTGGGCGTACGTTTGTGAATCGGCGTATCTAGCTAACTTACATATTCAGCGCGTAAATCGACGGAAGTGCCAGCGTAAATATGCAACTAAGATACGACGGCGTAGGAGACTTAGCAAGATTTAAGCGTATCTCGTTTTGAGAATACGCTTAAAGATACGACGGCTCAGATTCTGAGTTACGACGGCGTATCTACTGATACGCCGCCGTAATTCTACGTGAATCTGGCCCTTGGTTTATATAGCACTGGGTGATTAGGATAAAATTCTGTTGATATCCACCAGGGGGCATTGTAAATGTATCTGGCTGCTGTGGGAGTGAATTGTGGGACACTTGTGCACTTGTTAAAGCGGACCTTAGGTAATTTTTTTCAACTTTCCATCTATTAAATATTCTGTCCTTGTTGTTTTAACTTTGGAAAGTAAAACATATTTTTATGTACAGCTCTCCCTCTCTCGTAAGAGTTTGACAGGAAAGGAGTTGGGTGAGTCATAAGGGCCCCAATGAGAGCTGCAGAGCTGGAGGTGTACCTCTGTGTAAATCCAGGAATTGAACAGGCAGCAGCTTCAGCTGCCCACAGTTAAAATAGTTGCAGCCAGACTTAGAGGGAGATTTCTGAAGCATATTTGGCAAGTATAGAATCACAGTATATATAAAATAATATGCAAAGTGGTTGGAGGGAAGCTTCAGAATGGCAAAGATGTTTTTATTACAGATTATGTGAGCAGACTGCAGTTCCTCTTTAACATCTGACTATTTGTCAGTGATATACGACAACAGCACTCTCTGTCTCACCCTGCATAAAGATTTTGCAGGGGTTAATAACAAACACACACTGTCACCACAAAGAGGTACAGTTGAATCTCGGATTACAAGCATAATTCGTTCCAGGAGTATGCTCGTAATCCAAAGTACTCTAAAGTACTTGCATATCAAAACAAGTTTTCCCATTGAAGTCAATGGAAACAAAAATAATTAGTTTCACATTGTCTTCAATGGAAACAAAAATAATTAGTTTCACATTGTCTTCAATGGGATTCAATACTGAATGTGACCAGAGGTGGGGGGGCAGAGAGCGCCGAAAACAGCGAAAAGGCCCAAAGATACGTTGGCTCATTTCCTGCGCCCCGTACCTCAGGCCAAATTAGGTACTGCAGGCCAATGTTCGGATTTTCTAGACTATTCTAATAACATGATCTTTAAATGGCAAGCTAAAACCGATTAAGCTATGGAGGCATCCTCAGGCCCCATTTTACCTTCCTGGATAGGTACTCAGCGCCCTCTACACAGGGTTTTTCTGGCCCGACTGTCCATCCTACCATGAGCATGATAGGACAGGACAATTCCAATCCCCCTTCTTATATTCCACTGGGCTATACAGCGGTGAAACCAAAAAATAATAAAGGTAAAACCAGGAAAAATGGCCCCCCACAAGATCGGGTACGTGTCCAATATAGAGAGAGTCCCCAACATGTACGCCTCCGAGCTGAAAACAATGGAAGTGGGAGTAATAACCCTCAGAGGGGTGGGATTCATCGAGGTTCCTCTGATCATGTCAACAATCTACCTAATTTCAGACGAGCTGATTACGGAAACCACCATGGTTCCCCTTATACGAACCATTCAGGTTATATTCATCCTAGAGATGATCATAGAGACTACTCTACTTATCAAAGTTCGGGTTATGACCCCAGGGACAATCGAATCCCTATAGATTTACTTCCCTTATGTACCAGCAAAGGGATGATTTTGAAGTTGAACCTATTATTTCTAGACACCCTGACCAATACATTGACCATTCTATTAGATTCAGACAAGAACATGATTTGCTGTCTAATTTTGATAGAAATAATTCTGTTTGTTTTTTTCCCAGGGCCAACGCCAGACCAAAAAGGGCTCACGGCGACAGAGGGGTGTCAGAGGGGGAGGCGGGTCAGGTCCAAAGAGAAGAAAGCAGTGAATATTAGTGGAGTGTTCAATTTGAGCTCTGCTCAGTTAAAGGATCACTAAAGGAATTTTTTTTTTTAGCTAAATAGCTTCCTTTACCTTACTGCAGTACTGGTTTCATGTCCTTATTCTTCGTTTTTGCTTTGAAGTTGCTGTAATCCTGCTCTGTTCTCCACACTTCCTGCTTGTCTGTTTCCTTATAACCACCATACTGGGAGCTTTCTCACGATGGTTTAAGCTGTCATTACCGTGTGTCTAAAACTTCCCAGAACCAAATAGATTAATTTTAAAAACAAAACACTGCCCTGGATTTGTTTGTTTTTGTTCTGTGTGTCTATTTCTACTTTGCAGAAACATTAAGCCAGTTCAAAAGTTAAAATTAACCTGCAGGCACATTATATGATTGATTTTTATCTATTTTTAATCATTTTGAAAAGGAATCAGTTAACTTTTATGTCTCCATACCCTGTAAACAGTCATTTCAGCAAAAAAATTTTTTTCCTTTAGTGACCCTTTAACATCAGACGAGCAGTCCATTTTAAGCCAGGGTCTCAAATTTGCGCCCCCCCCCCCGTACTTTAAATAGGTTTGAGACTTTTATTGATGCTCACAAATTTATTCGAAAATTGAGCATTAAGAGACACTTTATGCTTAATCCTTCGGGTATTACAGTAGGAATCAAATTACAGCTCAACCTGCTGTACAAACAACAGGTTCTTCACCTGTGGCACGACCTATAGTGTTGACCAATAATATGGTTCCTACTAAACATACTAAACTTTCCAATGCATCTGTCTTTAACCCACCTGGATTTACTGCCCCTTCCATCCAGACCTTTAAGGAATTGGTTATGAAAGATATAGTGGACCTCAAAATCCTTAGATCAAATAAAATTGGAGTGTTTCAGACCAACTTAAAGCAACTCTGTGCACGTAACGACATAGTGATACGCCCAGCAGACAAAGGTGGTGGAGTCGTGATATTAAATAAGAGCGATTATGTGGCTGAAATGGATAGGCTTTTATCGGACACCACCACCTACAGTCGTCTTGCCATTAATTCTACAGTTAAATACACAAAGGAATTGAAGGTTTTAATTAATGAAGGTTTTTCTCTGGGTGTCTTAAATAAAAAGGAGACAGCTTATTTAGTACCATCTGCACCCAGGATTCCTGTCATCTACTACCTGCCTAAGGTGCATAAAAATTCCACCAATCTGCCTGGACGTCTAATCATTAGCGGATTGGATTCGGTGACGGCACGTCTGGGCAGGTATATAGACAAATTTTTACAACCCCTGGTTGCCACTACCCCTTCTTATTTAAGTGATCAATCTTCTGCAGTTGGAGGGAAGGTTTTATCTTTGCAACTGCTGATGTAAATTCTCTTTACACAGTGATTTCTCAACAGGATACTACCCTATCAGTTATTCAGAAAGATTTTATAATGAATCTATTAATTTTCACCACTAGCCACAACTATTTTTGGTTTGGAAAGAATTTTTATGTACAGACACGAGGAGTGGCTATGGGGGCCAAATTCGCCCCGAGCTTAGCCAACCTTTTCATGGCTTTTTGGGAAAGAGATGTAATAGACAATAATCCCCCCAGAGAATTGAAGTTGTGGAAAAGATATATAGACGATATTCTGGTAATTTGGGAAGGAGATCTCCCATCTCTAGAAAATGTCTTCTCAAGACTGAATATCAACGATAGGGGTATCATCCTAACATATGAGGCAAGCGAGTCGGAGATCCATTTTTTGGATCTAAACATTTTAGTTAAAGATGGAGCTGTCAAAACTACAACATACTTTAAAGAGACAGACCACAATGCCTATATTCCTCTTAATAGCTGTCATCATCCCCAATGGCTTAAAGCTGTGCCTAAGGGCCAGCTTCAGAGAATTAGGTGGAATTGTACAACAATAAGTGACTACTATCAACAAGCCCTCCTATTAAAATCCAGATTTCTTGAAAAGGGCTACAATGAGGTCACCATTGATGACACTTTTCAACAAGTGGGGGAACTTGACAGAAACCAGTTGCTGGGTGGTATTAGGGGTCCTAAGGCTGATATGAACCAAAAATTCAATTTTGCAATGTTCACAGGTTATTCTAACCAGCATTTTTCAGTTAAAAAGATTTTAAAACGACATTGGAATGTTTTGAAAAACGACAGGATTCTGGGTCCGGTCATTCCCGACCAACCAGTCATTATTTTTAGAGGAGCAGCTCCGTTACGTCTCAAAATTGCACCGAATGTGATCGACCCCCCTAACACTGTGCATCTCTTTCAAGATATGAAAGGGTTTTTTCCGTGTCGGAAATGCAACATTTGCCAAATCAACTCCTTTCAAGGGCGTAAACTTTTTTCCTTTCAATCCATCCAAACTAATAGGACATATAACATTGATTCGTTTATCACCTGTTGTAGTGAACATGTTGTATACCTTATACAGTGTCTCTGTTCTAAACAATACATCGGACGCACAAAACGAGCTTTACATGTATGACTGGATGAACATGTTGGCAATGTTAGACAAGGTTTTCCAAAACATAATCTGTCAAAGCATTACGTGAAATACCATAACAAACAAATCAATGGTACCCTCTTCCTACCCATTGAAAAATTAAATCCCCCTTGGAGGGGTACGAACAAAGTACGTTCTATATCAGTCAGAGACACAGTGGATTTTTAATATGAAAAGTTTTGTCCCTTTTGGGTTGAATGTTGAGTGGGATATTAACTGTTTCCTCAATAATGCGTAGCCTTTCCTTCCACTGTTTCATTTATTTTATTTTATTATCATTTATTATCTATGTTTAAGAGTTCTATAAAAATATTACTCTTTTTAGTAAAATTTAATGCAGTCTTTTTGCATTAATATCCCTATTTTTTCTTTTTAATTAGATTGTTAACCCAATCTTTTTATTATTGGTTGTATGTATGTATTTATTCATTATCTACATGTATTTTAGTATGCTATGTATTGTTTTCTTCCCTATCTCCTAATGCTGGATCCTAGTGTTGTGTATTTCTTTTTTTATCCACAAGATGGCTTGTATTATTTCTATAGCGTCCTTTGTTTACCCTTAGACGCTCTCCAGTGTGTTGTTTTTTCTTTCCTTGCCCTTTGTTGTTGTCATCAGTCAAGATGGAGTCTCGGCACTATATAAGGCCCTTGTGATGACGCACACATCATTGTGCCATCCCCGACGACGTCATTTACGACGAAACGTACGTAGGCATGTGGAGAGACACACACACACGGAGACCGGCTGATAGGATTCGATTGGATGAAATGCCGTTTTCTGTTTGTACCACGTTTTAAACCCAGTTTAATTGTAAGTGCAACCCAACTTTTATTAAACCTGCTCTTCAACAGTACTTCACCATGGAGTTTCTCTGTTTATCTTTTTGTCATTTATGAACCATATTTTCCAACTTGTTGAGCACTGGTTCTAAGGATCTGCCCCTTCATCCACCCTCTGGATTGAGTCTGATTGGGAAACTGTTAAACATCCCTGTGCCTTACTGACCGCTAAATACGGTCAGTGGATTCGGTAAGAAGACTGCATCTCACTATATGGGTGTCCAGTTTGGTGGAAGAAGTTATTTGTGTACCTTACTTCACTCTTTATCACCTTGACTTAATTTTTATTGCCTCAATACATTTTTCTCTGACTTTATTACATTTGATGAATCATCTAACTTCTGGTTTTCAATAACTTGTATATATTTATATTTAAATTTATATAATTTTATAATTTTTTGGGGATTTTTGAAATACTCATCTTTTCAGATTTAACGTTTCCATTATCATTGATTTCTTTAGCGCTGTACTTTGATTGTTTTTATTTTCTTAGCTATATTGCCTCTCATATGTAACCATTGATACCTCAGCTATAATTGCCTCTCAATGCAACTATTGTTACCTGAGCTATATTTGCCGCTTATATGCAACTATTAGTTGTTGCTACATATTCTTCTATATTTATTACGTGTACTCTTAAAGTACCTACGCTATGATTGCTACTCTTATGCAACTATTAGTTTTTTTTTTTAAAGTGTATTTTTGTGCGTGACCTCGAGAGAGGAGCCGGACTGCAGGAGTTGGGAGTAGGCAGACCCTCCCCCCGTAAGCAATCTGCCATCCTTCTCCATGCCCCCGGTGGCAATGGTGGGAGGACCTCCCCCTCACCCCGCCCTACCTTCTCCGCTTGGGAGCCCAACTTTTTTAGGAGACTGCATGGCCAAAGAGCGTGCGTGTTAAACCAATTTTGTGTGCGTGCAAGTGTGGTGGTTTTTGTGGGAGGGGGGGTGGGCGTACTAATCACAGGCTTACCTTGCATAGCACACCCACCGGGAGCCAGGCTGAGACCACCAAACTCAATTCACATGTAGCGCGAGACCGGGATCAGAACCATTGGCTGCAGAGGTGAACTGCTTATCAGCGCAGTGCCAATCACGTTGAGCCACCACAGCTCCCGTATATGCAACTATTAGTTGTCACTACAACGCCTATTTACTACGTGCTGACATAAGTGCTACTTGTATATGTGCTCATGCCCTAAAGTTGCGGAACATGTTCGCCTAAATGTCTATGCTAAGGGTTGACGTATTCTATACCTTCTCCCTTAGTTGCCTAATGCACAACGCTATGTAAATACTCATAATCACTAGCGTATAATTGTGCATGGAAATCTTTTAGTGCAAACTATAATTTAAACGCTAAGCTCTGGTCGCATGTTGTAATGCGTCTATGCTTAGTAGTTCAACGCCTTTCTTTATGTGACGCAGAGAAGATGTATAGATCCCCCAAACTCCTGTTGCGAGGAGTGACGCCTGGGGCCCAATACTGAGTTGTCGCATAGAGAATCGCATTGAAATCCTTGCATCTGCAGTTGTGGTTCACTCCTGTTTTCCCTAGAGTGTCAAAAACATGCAGCACTAGATGAAATTATGTTTCTGGCAGCTGGAAAACTTCTTAAAATTAAATTGGTGTTGGCATCTGAAATTAAAAATGGGTAAATAATAATTGTATTTGTTTGTAGCAATGCATACAATTCCTGCAACAGGGATACAGACAGCAATACAAATCTGAAAGAGGTCTATAATTCCTGAACCCTACAAAAAGAAAACAAAATGATATATTGTCTGTTGGCGAGATTCCCTCCCTTCCTGTCTGGTAAAACATTGTTAGCAAGAGTCCCAGATAGCTGTAAAAAGTTGGACATAGAGCCTAACCCTTTCCCACTATTTTGGGTGAACTTACACTTTACACTGGTGGTACCTGGAATTCAAACCTCAGGTCTGGATGGTATTAGTACACTAGACAGGAAATCAGGCTTGCTGCTTTACACCTCCACTGACATTACCCACTACCTATAGACAACAGCTAGATAGGAGTCAACATCCTGTCTATGTTTCCCAAGAATGGCCAATGGCTGACCAGTCTGGAAAACCTACCCAATCACGATTAAGTCTCTGTGATAAGCGGAGCTGGTAGTACCCCTCATCTCACCTCCACCCTTTTACTTAAAAGTGAATTTCAATGAGACAACAATGAGGTCTGACAACCTCAAACTGAGGTAGAAAACAGGGAAGCTGTGTTCTTCACAAAGCCAGCCTCACTTTTCCAAAATCTGCAGAGCAATGACAAAACAATCAGATTAAGTTGAGGCATGTCACCTCTCCCTCTAAAATGACAATCTCAAAACAGATCAAGTTGAATCAAGCAAAGCAGGCCTGAATGCATAAATAGAAAATTTAGCCAAGGTCTGCAAATTCTCAAAGACTTCTAATTAAGCCTCATCCTAAAACTGCCATGCAATGCAACCTCTAGCAAGCCCTCAACAGGCTCTAATGAATCCTTGTTTTAACTGGCTGTTGGCTCTACTTCTAGCTCTTAAACTCGAAACATAATCCATAATCCTGGTTATGATAAAATTAAGATAAAAACAACACTATTGTATAAAAAAAATAACAAAATAACAATCACAAACTCTTCCTAAGTCACATGGGGTACCAGCATCCAATCGAGACCCAGGAAACCTTAGAGGAACTAGGTTCTTCTTGACTGCCTCTCTCTCTCTGCAATGCCACTGCGGTTGAGCGCCACCTGCAGTGGAGAAAGTAGACTGCACCTGTCTACATGTTGGTTGACAAACTGAAAAAAAAACGTGGTCATCTGGAAACATTGTGCTTTAAAATACAAAGGAAACTCATGCTAGAAAATAACCAAATCAGTGCAATAACTAATATTTTACAAAATGTATGTCTTAATGAATTGTGACTGATGTGACACACATCAGATATGCAACATCAATTGTTTCCAAAAACTAGTGTTGCGCTATCACATCATAAATCCAATAAGAGTGCATCAATCAAAATATGTGTAGCACCGTCTATCTTATGTGCTAGATATAAACAGGTTTGGTTGTTAGTGTAGGAGAATTTGGCTTGGCTGAGAGCCAGGCCTGGGTTGTGAATCTGGGTTAGGGGATGAATAACTCATCTGGCAGCTCTCTCTGACACTTTCCCTAGTCTGGAAGTTAGTAGAAACTTCCAGAGCTGGAGGGTGGGAGTAAGGAGGGGCTGCCATGCATATTTATGAGGCCTCTGCCAATCCTCAGCAATGGGCTAGCAGGGGGTAGAGCCTACCCCATAAATAGACATGAGCCATGCCAGCAGGGACATGGCTCATGTCTTGGGCCTGAGCCTTCCCCTAGATGAGCCGACCATCATTTGCCTGATGTGAGTGTTTAATATACTTGCCATTTGCACAATAAATATTGCACTTAGAGGCATTTTTCTGTTTTTCTTTCTACATTGAACCTCAGAATTGGGTTCACTCCAGAGAATAGTTTTGCCCTTAGTGCTGGTCTTTCAATCAGAACTATCCTTCATCATTATCATCACCAAGATTTCCCCATGGACAATTTTTTTCCCATATTTCCTGCCATGGACTTTATTACTCCACTCTCCATTTAGTGTATGTTTGTTATACAAACATCCTGTGTGCTAGTATTCCTCTCTTTTTCTGTGTAAATTCGGTGAGCCTGGCTGTGCAAGGTGGGGATCCCAGTCCATCTGTGGCCCTTAAAGGGTGTGCTACATATTATCAAATTAGAGTCTAGTAAGAAATTCAAGCACAAACTCATATAGTCCACTATGAATACAAACTCTTCACACCATACAAATAAAACAGTTTACCAAGCATTTAGACCCCCACATCTCAAGAGGTCTAATGCCTTTGGTCGGAAATTCTGCCCGTGTGTATGCTCCATCGGACTTTTGTTGTCAAAATTTCCACCAACAAAAGATTGGGAGCTGGTTCTCAATTTTTCCGGAAAATCTGCTCGTCTGTATGCAATTCCAACACGCAAAAAAACATGCATACTCAGAATCAAGCAGAAGACCCGAACTGCCTATTGAACTTCATTGATCTCTGTTCATCATACGTCTTGTACGTCACCGCATTCTTGACGGTCAGAATTTCTGACAGGATTTGTGTGACCGTGTGTATGCAACAAAAGTTTGAGCCAACATTCCGTCAGAAAAAATCCACAATTTTCTTGTCGGAATTTCCGATCGTGTGAATTACAGTGCTTTAGACTGATAGATTACACCTGGATAGATGGCTCCAGCTCCCTCTCTCACGTTTGGATGTGACTCAAGCCTGTCAAATTTCAGAACGGCATGCCCCACACAGCCACTGAATAAATTCACTTACCCTTGCCTCAGCGACATTACCACATAGCCAGAAAGAAGCAAGGGAATCCCATAGTGAAAAGCACACTACAGTTAAAACCCAATTAAAATGAATGGGTACTCACAAGCAAAACAATATCATTGGGCATATCACACAGCCCCTGTGCTGATGTCAAAGCTGAGCTCTGCCCGACATACATTTTGTTCCATGGGACAAAATCCAGTAGCTGTGTGAGGCATGCCATTTTGAAGTGTGACAGGCTTGAGGCACATCCAACTGAGAGAGCTGGAGCCATCCATCCATCAGATGTGTATCAGGCTTTGGGTGTAGCTGTCAGTAACAGACGGAAAAGGAAAGCCACAAAATAAAAATCTCAAAGCAATGACACATAATCAGTATATCCTCAAAATGAATCTTCTCCCATGAATAAAAACAATTAAAATCGTTCATGCATTTTGTTTCTTAATTCATGTATTTCATCTGGAACAGAACTGTCTGTTCTCCTATGAAATCTGTAGCTATTGCCACAAACCCTTTGAAAGAATATTAAATATCAAAGTGTCTTTAACTGCTATACAGATATACAATTCATAATAAACAACTGATGCGTCCCCTGTTCCTGTGCCCACAACTCTTTAAACGACACCACACAAACTGACACACCTGACTGAGCGGGTAACGTTTACTAAAGATATCTGTATATACACCCCAAAGGTTCAAGTTACATGGTCACAAGGAATGATGCAGCAACTGGTTAAGAAATATCAAGAAGTACTGTATATTACAACAGGGTAAACAAAAGATGAAATATACTGTAATGAATAAATAATAAGAAAAATATGCTGCAACAATTATATGCTGCAGTAATAATAATTGTTATAGGACACAACCCCCCCCCCCCCCCCCAACCTTGTACTGGGCAACTCTAACTGGGAGAGATGTAGATATATATCACAATAGCAGTTCAGCTGTAAGTAATATGATATCCAATTTGGTATGCTGGCCAGCTCGTTAGAGCCCAACTGTTATGATGGAGCGCTCAAGGTGGTGTCCCTTTAAGAGTTGATGCAGCCACTGCCACTGTGTTACTCACAGACAAGTCTGTCCCTCTTTTATCAAGATGTAGTGCAGGGTTGACCAACAGCCTCTCATCAGTGTAAAGAGAGCCTCCGCGCTATCAGTGAACCAGTGTGATAAAATCTCAAACCCACAGTGTAAAAATAAATATATAATTAAAATATAAATATGTGGAGGGAAGCAGCACAATCTAAAGGTGTTTACATTACACAAGTGACAATAAAAAGTGTTAAAGTGATCAGCGCTACCCTAAAACAAAACACTCTGTGATCATAAACAAGTAAATAAATAAATACTGTATCAGCATACAAATCAGCATAAATATAAATAAATATATGAAAATGAGAGTCCATCAGTGAGCTCACACATGCATTCAGTGAGCTGTAGTGCACATCAAAGTAGATCTGTGATTCATCCAATATCACTGTGACGGTAGTAGAACATATCCCCGTCAAGCACTCCCTTCTTCTCCCATAAAATAAATCACCCAATATTCCATGAGTAGGAATATCCCTGGAATCGCCGAATAATCCATACATGAGCCAAGGCTTAATGCTGAATGTAAACAGGACACACTTTATTGAAAGTACACAGCACACTTTTATACAGGATTTGGAACATCCCGCCCCCAACAATCGTTTCTTATTGGTCCTTTTTACAGTCTTATCAGTTTCCCATCAGGTCCACTTTCCATGCAAATGAGGACTTCAAAATGTCTCAGCAGAGATTGGTCCCAAAGCTTGAATAGCCTGAATATGTGTGTTGAGACAGAAGCCCCCAGGGGGTAATTACTACAATGAAGCAATCAGAACAACAATTAACACCTCTACACACTGGACAATAAAATGTCTCTCACAAGCCCGACTCCAATTATTTCACTAGTCGGAGCCAAGCATTGAAGGGTCATTGTCCTAGTGACCTAGTCAGGACAAATTAAGCCACTTCCAGTATCACTTGCAATATGTACTCCACAATGTCTCATCTTCTGCAATACATAAATTAGGATTTCACGTAGAAACACTTTAATATCTCATGGTCCATGACAATCACCATATAAAGTGCCAGTGCCAATCCGTGGAGAATAGTCTCACAAGCCTCTCACCTCACTGAGACGGATATTCGCATAATATCAAACTCATAGACATCTCCGGTGTATGATATTCTCCTATTCGTCTAATCTCCAAGCCTTCATCGAGTATCTGCAATCTCTATAGCACTCAGAGAGACAAAGGAGAGACGGACCTCCAATGGTGTAGTATGGTAAAACAACGCACAATTTATTCAATATAAAATCTCCTTACATAAAATAAATAGGTAAACAGCAAAAGACATTTACGGCAAGGGCCGAGTTCTCACGTCACTCCTGGTGTCCGCTATTCCCTACGCGTTACGGCAAATGCCTTCATCTGGGGATTGGCACTGGCACTTTATATGGTGATATTGGATGAATCACAGATCTACTTTGATGTGCACTACAGCTCACTGAATGCATGTGTGAGCTCACTGATGGACTCTCATTTTCATATATTTATTTCTATTTATGCTGATTTGTATGCTGATATTTATTTACTTGTTTATGATCACAGAGTGTTTTGTTTTAGGGTAGCGCTGATCACTTTAACACTTTTTAACAGCCTCTCATCACTCTGTATCAGCAGGGGATCATCTTCTGCTCACTGGCAAAGTTTACTGTGTACTCCTGTGCAATGTACTGTCATGCTTAGTTTACTAAAAAAACTACAAGCCCCAGCACAATATAGTCTAATACACTCTGTATGTAATAAATAAGAGGCCTAAAAGTCACCACATGGCTTGTATACAGTATCCTATGAGTTGAGAATAGAGGACTGCCCCTGGTGTGATTTCCTTTGGGATTATCAGCACAGCCCCCATCAGATGTGTCCATCAGCTGCCGATCAGTGCCCATCAGCTTCCAGTCTGTGCCCCATCAAGAACACCAGTCAGTGCCCATAACAGTGACAATCAGTGCTTCAGCACTAATGCCCGTTAGTGCCCTTCAGATGCCAATCAGTAATGCCTGTCAGTAGCTCCTCATCAGTGCTGCCTATCTAATGTCATCTACCAGTGCCACCTATCAGTGCCCATCAGTGCTGCCTATCAGTGCCCTTCAGTGCCGCCTATTAGCTCCCATCAGTGCCACCTATCAGTGCCCATTAGTGCTACCTATCAGTGCCCTTCAGTGCCACCTATCAGTGCCCATCAGTGCTGCATATCAGTGCCGTCTATCAGTGCGCATGAATTCTACATATCAGTGTCCATCAGTGCCACCTTATTAGTGCCACCTCATCAGTGCCTAACAGTGCCGTCTTATCAGTTCTTTAACAGAAACTAAGAAAAACGTTTTTTTTTTTTTCAAATGTCTTTTTTTGTCTGTTTAGCAAAAAAATAAAAACCACAGTGGTGATCAAACACCATCAAAAGAAAGCTCCATTTGTGGGATGAAAATCATAAAAAATTTGTTTGGGTACATTGCTGTATAACCGCGCAATTGTCATTCAAAGTGTGACAGTGCTAAAAGCTAAAAATTGTCCTGGGCAGGAAGGGGCGAAAGTGCCTGGTATTGAGATGATTAAAGCAGACCTCCAGTCAATTGTTCAACTTTCCATCTATTAAATCTTCTGCCCCTGTTGTATACCTTACATATAAATACCTTATATAGCCCACTTCCAGTTTCTTGTCTGGTGAAAAGCCTAGTCTTGACATGACATCATGCACAGCTCTCTCTCTCACTCTTGTGAGAGTTTGCCAGGGAGGCAGGGGGGATGAGTCATAAGAGGGTCAATGAGAGCTGTAGAGCTGGAGGTGTGCCTCTGTGTGTCTGTGTAAATCCAGGAAGTGAACAGGCAGTAGCTTCAGCTGCCCACAGTTAAAATGGATGCAGCCAGACTTAGTGGAGGGAGATTTCTGCAGCATATTTGGCAAGTACAGAATCCCAGTATATATAAAATAATATGCAAAGTGGTTGGAGGTAAGCTTCATTACAAATTATGTGAGCAGACTGCAGTTTCATTTTAAGTTAATAATCCTCATAGAGCTACACTCAAAATGAAACATGAATCTGAAACAAAATCTAGATAAGTATTTATAGTTGTCAATAACAGTATATTGCACAATTGAAACAGTTCTGTAAATTGTACTAGTTATTTTATCAATATTTAATAATATCCAGGTCCAATTCATGTACCTATATATTGCATAGGTATGCACTCATTTCTTATTTCTTGCTAAGAAATTGTTATTCAAGTACTACAGGTATGTTATTTTTATGACTCCATATTTATTGGAATTATTGGAATTATTATTTATTTTTCCCTTGGCTCAGATAGTTCCACTGTGTTTTCTAGTTAATGAATAGGACATGCGACAAATAATAAATAATGCCTCATGTGCTAAAGCCCTTTTGTGAATTGCAAATATTTTTTTTGTTTAAAATTTCAAAACAATACAAAGTGGTAGCATTACCGAATGTGGTGAACTGACCCCAATGAGGTTGTGCACCCTTGCTAAGGGACATTGGGGGTTATTTACATAAGGCAAATCCACTTTGCACTATAAATGCAAACTACAAGTGCAAAGTGCACTTGAAATTGCACTGAAAGTGCAGTCGCTGTAAATCTGAGAGGTAGATCTGAAATGAGGGGAAGCTCTGCCGATTTTATCATCCAATCATGTGCAAGCTAAAATGTTGTTTTTTATTTTCCTTGCATCTACAGTGACTGCACTTCCGAATGCACTTTCGTGTGCAATTTGTAGTGCAAAGTGGATTTGCCTTTCGTAAAATTACCCCCAATGCCCTTGTGTTTTTAAGAGATTGGCATGTATGGCTGAGTTATGACATTATTAGTAATAATCTTTTTTCTATTATTGTAAAATATGTGTGCTGTCACTTTGACAGAAAAAGAAGTAACTGTATCTTGACGGCACAGGGCTTTTCACTTCCTCTTCCTCATAGCTATAAGAAGAATGTAACAAACTGACAGGAAATAAGTGTGTGTACATCACACCCACTGAAAGCTGAGAAACACAAAGCTCATGTACATCGACTTAATATAATAGTGACTTTACAAGAAAGCAGTTAAAAGCTCTCTATACCGCAAGGACCTAGAATCCCGGGGGCTCCACAAAGAGTAATTAAAGTTTCACGCTGATACAATAATAATATTATTAATATTATTATACAGGATTTATATAGTGCCAACAGTTTACGCATCGCTTTACAATATAAAAGGGAGACAATACAGTTACAATACAATGAAATACAGGAGTATTAAGAGGGCAGTGCTCAGAAGAGCTTACAATCTTAGTGGGGCAGGTCGTACGAAAGTTTGTAACTGTGGGGAATGAGCTGATAGAAGTGGTAAAAGATTATTTGGAGGCTTGATAGGCTTCCTTGAAGAGATGAGTTTTAAGGGATTGCCTGAAGGCAGCTAGAGTAGGAGATAGCTGGACAGTTTGAGGTAGAGAGTTTCAGAAGATGGGAGAAGCTCTGAAGAAGTCCTGGACACGATCATAGGAGAGAGCTTTAGAGTAGGAGGTCTGTGGTGGCTCAACGTGATTGGCACTGCGTTGACAAGCCATTCACCTCTGCAGCCAAGGGTTCGGATCCCGGTCTTGGCTACATGTGAATTGAGTTTGGTGGTCTCAGCCCGGCTCCCGGTGGGTGTGCTATGCAAGGTACGCCTGTGCTTAGTACGCCCACCCCCTCCCCCCCCAAAAACCACCACACTTGCACGCACACGAAATTGGTTTAAAACACACGCACTTTGGCCATGCGGTCTCCTAAAATAAAGAGAGGCGAAGGACCTACGGGGCTGGCTGGGTGGGCTAGGCCCCCTCACTCCCTCATAGGGGGAGTCCCTCTGCCCCATTGGGGTCCCGTTGGGCCCCAGTTGGGCTCCCAAGAGGAGCAGGTAGGGCGGGGTGAGTGGGAGGCCCCCCTTCACACCCGCCATTGCCACCAGGGGCATGGAGAAGGATGGCGAATGCCTCCGGGGGGAGGGTCTGCCTACTCCCAACTCCTGCAGTCCGGCTCCTCTCTCTCAAGTTCACGCACAAAAATACACTTTAAAAAAAGGAAAAAAAAAAAAAGAGTAGGAGGTCTTGAGAGGAGTGGAGAGGACAGTTTGGGTGATATTTGGAGACAAGATTGGTGATGTAGCTCAGGGCAGAGTTGTGAATGGCTTTGTATGTTGTGGTTAGTATTTTTAATTCAGGGAAGGCAAGGAGATAAGCAGGCAGGCAGCAGGCCGGGACTTGAGCCAAATCAGAGGAACATGCGAACGGAGCTGAATGGGCATTAGGGGTGTCAAAATTGCGGCATCGATGTTATGACTTTAAATAATCAATTAATGATGACGTCATCCTCGCGCCATGCTGCTGCCTTCGAGTCCCGAGTCCTAGAGGAGCCAGAAGTAGCTAAAGAAAGTGCGCCCTCTTTTCTCACCGCCCGCCTCCCTCCTGCTGACGTCATCCCCTGCTGCCCTGTGTCTTTCGCTTTACTGCCAGCCAGACCCATGAGAGGAGACACAGACACGTGTTCCCTGCCAGTCCCTTGAGCTTTCCTCCTCACTGCTCATACACACAGTGCACAGGCTATCCTATACCCAGGGCCAACTGCCTGCCCTGGGGCCGCAAATGTCACGCACAGTGGGCATCTTTCCTCTACCCGCCAGCACCCGCCATGGACATCCTGGAATGCCGATTGCAAGCGGAGCGGGGCGCTGTGGTGTGGGGGGGGGGGGTGGCGCCAGAGTCTGTCTGTTAGAAGGAAAATTATAAATGATTTTCCTAATTTTTTACAAATAAGTATCTAAAAAGTGTAGCTTTATTTGTATTCAACCCTCTGAGTCAATACTTTGTAGAACCACATTTCGCTGCAATTACATCTGCAATTCTTTTTGGGTATGTCTCTACTAGCTTTGCACATCTTGAGAGTGAAATTTTTGCCCATTCTTCTTTGCAAAATAGCTCAAGCTCTGTCAGATTGGATGGCGAGCGTCTGTGAACAGAATTTTTCAAGTCTTGCCACAGATTCTCAATTGGATTTAGGTCTGGACTTTGACTTGGCCATTCTAACACATGAATATGCTTTGATCTAAACCATTCCATTGTAGCTCTGGCTGTATGTTTAGGGTCATTGTCCTGCTGGAATGTGAACCTCTGCCCCAGTCTTAAGTCTTTTGCAGAATTGAACAGGTTTTCTTCTAAGATTGCCCTCCATTTGGTTCTTTGTTGCAGAAGCAATAATTAGACCTGCATAACCTTTTAAAATGCTCAAAGCACAGGTTTACTTATTGACCCCCCTCCCTAACAGCACGTTAACTCCCCCCCCCCCCCCCCCCCACATCACTCTGTTTAGTCATCAGGTGCAATGAAAGTACTAAATACTTCTGGGTATAGTTCAGAAGTGTAACTTGAAGCTTGTGGGCCCCAATGGAAAAGTTGTCCTGATGCCCCTTCACTACCAGGGGGGTCACAGGGGTCGCAATGGTGACCCAATCCATGCTCCAGGTGGCCCGTGGGGCCTCCTTGTCACAAAAGGTGTTACATTGTGTCGCTGGGGGAAAGCGATTGCCGCGTCACCTTGCGTAGGTAATTCAGTAAACTCAGGCCTGACCCAGGCCCACTGAGTTTTTTTGGTTTCACCTACACAGGGTTATGGAGTGAGCATTTTTCCCCCCAGTGGTGCTCTCTCTGTTCAGCTCTTCGTCTAATACAATATAGCCCCTCCCTCTCTGGCCAATCGTGCACATTTACACACGTTTGGGGCAAGCAGGCCACACTCTGAGCTGCCACGTAAAAGCAGTGGCCTTGTGTGTGAATCTGGAAGTAAGAGGGTCTAGGCTGGGCCCTCTGAGTTCCCTTTTTTACATACAAGTCCACTGTTTTTCGCCCATACCCTCAGAGTTTATTGAATTGCTAATGCAGGGTGATGTGGAAAGTGCTTTTCCCTAGCAAAAAATGCAAGGTTAAAAACATTTTTTTACGTGAACCTCCCCTTTAACCACTTGCTTACTGGGCACTTATACCCCCCTCCTGCCCAGGTGATATTTCAATTTCCGGCACTGCGTCGCTTTAACTGACAATTGCGCGGTCGTGCGACGTGGCTCCCAAACAAAATTGACGTCCTTTTTTTCCCACAAGTAGAGCTTTCTTTTGGTGGTATTTGATCACCTGTGCGGTTTTTATTTTTTGCGCTATAAACAAAAAAGTGCGACAATTTTGAAAAAAATACAATATTTTTTACTTGTTGCTATAATAAATATCCCAATTTAAAAAAAAAAAAAAAAATTCTCAGTTTAGGGCAATACGTATTCTTCTACATATTTTTGATAAAAAAAATAAAAAATCGCAATAAGCGTCTGGTTTGCGCAAAATTTATAGTGACTACAAAATAGGGGACAGAATTATTATTTTTTATTATTTTTTTTTTTTACTAGAAATGGCGGCGATCTGCGATTTTTATTGGGACTGCGACGCTATGGCGCACACATCGGACACTTTTGACACATTTTTGGCGTCATTCACATTTATACTGCGATCAGTGCTATAAATGTATAAATGTGACTGGCATTGAAGGGGTTAACACTAGGGGGTGAGGAAGGGGTTAAATGTATTTCCTGTATTGTGTTGTAACTGTGGGGGGAGGGGGGGTGACTGGGGGGGTGACCAATCTGTGTCCCTATGTACAAGGGACACAGATCGGTCTCCTCCTCTCCAGAGACAGGACTCTGTCTCTGTGTGAGCCGGCAATGAGAGATGATCTCATATGTTTACTGATTGGCCGTTCGCGGTGATCTGGGATTGGCTGTGTCCAAGGGACATGGCCAACACAGAGTTTCCCCGCGGCACGCTCTGGAGCGCACACTGGGAACCCAGTAGTAACATGCCGTCAATTGACGGCGTGTTGGATATTTAGATCCACGCTGAAGCCGACATTCGGCTATAGCGCGGATCTCAAGTAGTTAAGGCCCATACACACGGTTGGACTTTTTGACAACAAAAAAAGCAGGTTTTCAAAAAAATCCGGCCGTGTGTACGCTCCATCAGACAAACTTTTCTGCCTTTTATCGGACAAAAGTTCACTCTGCAAACGGACAAACTTTTCTGCAACAAAAGTCCTACGGTGCAAAATCCTATCGTGTGTACAGAAGTCCATCGGACTTTAGACCAAAGTACAAGCACGCATGCTCAGAACCAATGTTAAAATCAACCAACAATAGCAGAAGTTGACCAAAGGGTGGTCGTAAAGAGCTGAAAAACCATGTGATTTTGGGAAAGTTTGCTGAAAAAGTCCTGCCGTGTATATGCATACTAGAGCTGCACGTTTAATCGCAAATTCACCCCCCCCCCCCCCCGCAATCTCCAGGCCGGATGACCCACGATTTTTGTGTGAGGCCATAGGAAAGTCCCCGGTTCGGCCTAGCTCCGGAGCAGTGGCCATCTTGGTACACCTGGCGGCGGCTGTCTCGTCAGGAAGTTACATTTCGTCGCCGCCATCTTGCTCCACCCCACACTCCTGCACAGTAATGTTAGTGAGAAGGGGGCAAGCGGACATCTTGTTACTACCAACAGAGTTTTACATTTCACAGTTATTTTCCTAGTCAATATATCTTTATTGAGGTGATAAAGAAATGTACAATTCAACAAAATAAAATAAGTTAATTACAGACACAGAATAATTTCTTGGTTTACATAAGTGGTAAGTTCACAACAGGTGAGTCTGGTGGCTTCAATGGACATATTAACAGTACAGATAAGGTTATAACTAAGAGACCAATTTTCTGGAGTTTATTTAAAGATGCTTCCTTTCTTCCAACCAGCCCAGATGGTTTTAGGGCTGTGGTTTAGGCAAGAGTCCTGATGCGTCAACGTAAGTGTTTCAACCAAAATCAACCTTATAACAATGCAAAGAACATGTATAATAACAAGGTTCATAGTCAGAGCCCTTCACAGTTATTTTCAACACAAAACTGAACTTATGTGCTTAAAGCGGGGGTTCACACTAAAAAAAAAAAAAATTAACATTACATTCAGCCGAGTTGTGAGAATGACATTAGGCTGTTTTTTTTTTTCATTTCATTGCCGTACATACCGTATTTTCACCGCGTCTTCAGGGTATGTAATCTGTGGGACTGGGCGTTCCTAATTGATTGACATGCTTTCGACCGGCGCATACAGCGCGTCACGAGTTGCTGAAAGAAGTCGGACTGCGAGTCGGCTCTATACGGCGCCTTTGCACCGACGTTCGGCTTCTTTCGCCAACTCGTGACGCACTGTGTGCGCCGGTCGGAAGCATGTCAATCAATTAGGAACACCCAGTCCCGCAGATTACATACCCGGAAGCCGCGGTGAAAATACAGTATGTACGACAATGAAATAAAAAAAAAAACAGCCTAATGTCATTCTCACAACTCGGCTGAATGTAATGTTAAAGTTTTTTTAGGGTGAACCCCCGCTTCAAGCACATAAGTTCCGTTTTGTGTTGAAAATAACTGAAATGTAAAACTCTGTTGGGTGTAACAAGATGTCCGCTTGCCCCCTTCTCACTAACATTACTGTGCAGGAGTGTGGGGTGGAGCAAGATGGCGGCGACGAAATGTAATTTCCTAACGAGACAGCCGCCGCCAGGTGTACCAAGATGGCCGCCGCTCCGGAGCTAGGCCGAACCGGGGACTTTCCTATGGCCTCACACAAAAACCGCGGGTCATCCGGCCTGGAGATTGCGGGGGGGGTGAATTTGCGATTAATCGTGCAGCTCTAGTATGCATACACACGGCAGGACTTTTTCAGCAAACTTTACCCAAAATCACATGGTTTTTTAGCTCCCCTTTCTTCGTTCCCAGCGCGCGCTCCAGAGCGCGCAGCGGGGAACTTCTGTACTGGCCGTGTCCTTTGGACACAGCCAATCACAGATCGCCGCGAATGGCCAATCAGAGTGGCCGTTTGCGATGCGATCTGTGTGGCGAATGAGAGATGATCTCATATGTAAACATATGAGATCATTTCTCATTGCCGGCTCTCACAATGACAGCGTCCTGTCAGGGAGAGAGGAGACCGATCTGTGTCTCTTGTACATAGGGACACAGATCGGTCACCCCCCAGTCACCCCCCCTCCCCCCACAGTTAGAACACACTGCAGGATACACATTAACTCCTTCCTCACCCCCTAGTGTTAACCCCTTGCCTGTCAGTCACATTTATACAGTAATTAGTGCATATTTATAGCACTGATTGCAGTATAAATGTGAATGGTGACAAAAATGTGTCAAAAGTGTCCGATGTGTCCGCCATGATGTCGCAGTCGCAATAAAAATCGCAGATCGCCGCCATTACTAGTAAAAAAATAAAATAATAAAAACAATAATTCTGTCCCTTATTACCAGTCGCTTATTGCGATTTTTTTTTACCAAAAATATGTAGAAGAATACGTATCGTCCTAAACTGATTTTTTTTTTTAATTGGGCTATTTTTTTTGGCAACAGGTAAAAAATATTGTATTTTTTTTCAAAATTGTCGTATTTTTTTGTTTATAGCGCAAAAAATAAAAACCGCAGAGGTGACCAAATACCACCAAAAGAAAGCTCTATTTGTGGGGAAAAAAGGATGCCAATTTTGTTTGGGAGCCATATCGCACGACCGCGATTGTCAGTTAAAGCGACGCAGTGCCGCAAGCTAAAATTTCACCTGCTCAGGAAGGGGGTATACATGCCCAGTAAGGAGGTGGTTAAACCGCATCTAATACGCAGAACATTTCTAAATACATTGTTTTCAATGAGGCTGGTTCACATATGTGTGATGCATTCGCACTGCGCATTGCAGAAAAAACGTGTGCGGATTTTATGCCTTGCAGTGCGGCTCAGGTGCGAATTCAGTCTCATTATCTTCTATGGGTACACAGCTTTTTCGCAGATGTGTTCAGTTCTCTTCAGGAATTTCTGTCATTCAGCTCAATACACTTCTCCCCCACTCTCCTCTCACCCGGAACTTCTCCCAGGTCTCCAAATTTGCAGCTAAAAACAGAGCTAATCTGCTGAACACTTCCTTTATCTATCTGCAGAGATAAGAGAGCTGAAATTCTCACAGCACAAGTGTGAACCCAGCCTTAAAATTTAACATGTAAACAGTCCGCCAGATTTACATATACTGTATTTAAGCACATAAGCTCCGTTATGTGTTGAAAATAACTTTAATTTTGTATTTTGTAATTTTTTTTTTTGAGAATTGTGAGAGAATCGTGATCTTCATTTTATGCAAAAGAATCACGATTCTCATTTTTCCCAGAATCGTGCAGCTCTAATGCATACCAAATTTACGGCCAACGCTCTTCAAACAAAAATCCACAGAAATGTTTGTTTGAAATGTTTGTTTGTCCAGTAAACGACGGCAGCGTAGTGTACTTCTCCCGTCGCAATCCATCTACGCGAGTAGGGGGCGTGAAGGATTTAAAATAGGCGCGTTCCCGCGGCGATCGAACTGCGCATGCTCCGTTCGCAAATTTCCCGTCGTGCATTGCGCGAAATCACGTTGTTACGTCATTCGTTGTTTGAGTAGCGTCGTTTACGGACATTTCTATTCCCGAACGAGTTACGTAAAAAAAAAATTAAATTCGACGCGTGAACGACGGCCATACTTAACATGGGCTACGCACCGTTAGACCAGCAAAAAGCTGGTCTAACAGTACGTAAAAAAAACAGATGTAAGCGATTGCGAAGACCGCTCGTATCTTCGTGGATCGCCGTAAAAACACATTTGCATATCCCGACGCATCAAAACTACGCGAACTCCTCCCAGCGGCCGCAAAAATATCGCAGCGTAGATCCGAAGGCTTACGAAGACGTAAGCCTCTCGGATCGAAGCCCGAAGCCACCGTATCATGGTTTGAGGATTCAAACTAGTGATACGGCGCGCGAAATTTGAAATTACTCCTGTCTAACACCAGTTAGACAGGCGTAATTGCTTTATGAATCTGGGCCACAATATTTTGGAGGTAACTGGATGCTAATGACATAAATTATAAGTTTATGCACAGTAAACTTATGTGAAAGCACACATTTACTACAACCACCCATAGTTATTAATGAGCTTTGCATGTCCCAGTTGGCCAATACTCTCAAAATGCAACACCACATCCCCATAAATATCCATAAAAGTCAAAAAGGAGAAGAGGAATACAAATAGCTGATTCCTGTTTTATAAGGGTGTTGGCTGATTTTTAGCCAGTATTTTATTTGCTTAGTAGGTGTTTACAAAAAAGATTGCTTATGGAGTTTGTATCGCTCATAGCTGGTTTTTCATCTTACAGATGCAGTAAAAAAATAAAAATACATCGGTTTGGTTTCACAGCTATTGTAAGAAGCCGACTTTCCTTTAGGGCTCTTTCACACGGGCGGACCGTATGTCCGCTTTTTCATCCATCCGTGTACGGATAAAAAAGGGACATACATTGGTCCCTATGCGGGTGTCAGCGGATGAACACCCAAACTCACTCGGTTCCGCAATCCTCCGATTCTGCAGACAGAGGAAAACCCTATTTTTCCATCCGTCTGAGAATCGGATCGGGTGAACACGGACAGACGGTCCGTGTTCATCCGATCCCCTCATAGAGGAGAGCGGAGAAAAGACAGAGCGGTCCCTGCACAGTGTCATCCGCCACTCAGTGGGGATCAGCGGAGTGATCCCTGCTGAGCAAGCGGAGGTTCAAGGGGCAGATCATCACTGATCCGCCCCGTGTGAAAAAGGCCTTAGTCACAAATGTAGATGAGAGTAAAGATTTTGCCAGCAAGATCAGACGGAGCTGGACGCACTAAACCTTTTTGGACACAGAGGTCCTGAGGTCCTTGGTAATAGTCACCAAGCATTGGTGACCAGGGGCGGACTGACCATTGAGTTACTCGGCACTGCCCGAGGGCCCCCTGCCACTAGGGGGCCCCATCAGGGATTCCAGGCTCAGTAAAACCAGGGGCAGCATGTAAAAATCTATGTTTTTTTTTTACATCTGTCCCTGATATGTCCTAAACCTACATGCTTTTGATGTGAAAATCACAAGATTTTAGCTGCCCCGCCTCCTGGCGTGGTGGCCATCTGCAAACCCAGGGGCCCCATGATCTTCTATTGCCCGGGGGCCCCATGAGTTGTCAGTCTGCCCCTGTTGGTGACTATTCAGACACGTTTGAAGGGGGTTACTTGGTGAGCATCAACAGGTAACCCCCTTCAAACGTGTCTGAACATCAGCCTACCACACCCATGCACATTAAAATGCTACAAGTCAAGAATAACAATGGTCATGTAAAGCAGAAAATACTTTAGCTAAGGCTCTTACCTTTTTGATGTTATAGATTCTGATCAAAACTCCTTTCCCCCTGTCGTTTAGTATCATGAGCTTTTCAGCCAGTTTATGTTGATATGTAGAACCCAAAGCCATCTTGTCTACCAAAAAGTTATTTTATCCTCGGCTCTGTAGATGATCTTATTCTCTCCTCTGAAAACGTTATATAATAAAATCCAGCAACCCCCCTAGACTCCACATGCAATGGCGACGAGGACAAACTCTCCCAAGGCCCATGAGTGTCTGGCTGGTCCCGAGAACGTAAGATTTTGAGGCAACTTCTGCTTTCTATCAGAGACGCTTAACTAGTCATTTAGTGACACACAACGCAGAAGCTGACAGAGTACCTCTCACTCATACCACTTCCTCTTTGTATCTGCCTGTGGTGTCAGTTTTAGCTTTTTTTTTTTTTATAATTACAACTATGTTACTGTGCTTTTACCCTCCATACCATTTTGGGCCAAAAAAGTATCCTATAAAATGTAGAAAATATACAAATCTATACTATGTATCATTCTGGGTCACCAAGAAGAAAGTACAGATTTTATAAAGTGGTTGTAAAGGCAGGGCTTTTTTTCTGGGGGAACTTGGGGGAACTCAGTTCCACCACCTTTGGCTCAGACCCTTTGGTGCCCGCTCACCACAATCACTTGTGAACACAGAAGTCTGGTTTCTGTGTTTACAAGTGACTGCTTTGTAACCCCCTGAACTCTGCACACTGTATGTAATGCAATTCTGGTATTTAATGCCCCTTTAAGACCCTTCTACTGTTTGTGAAATCTGAACGGGTCGTGGTTGAGTTCCTGCACCTATTTTCTGAGAAAAAAAGCTCTGTGTAAAGGCAAAAGTTTTTTTATCAATAACCTCTTGCCAACCACCCCAAGTAAATGTACTGCGGGGCGCCGGCTCCTCTGCGTGAAATCAAGTACAGGTACGAGATTTTGCACCAGGACTCGCCGATAGTTCCCAACAGAGCCAATGCAAACAAATGCAAATCGTCATTCTGTTAGTAGGAAAGACAGGGATCCTATGTTTCTGCCAAGCAGGAACACAAATCTCTGTCTTCCCACAGTTAAAGCACCCCCCCCCCCCCACAGTTACAAAGCATTCCCTAGGAACACATTTAACCCTTTGATCGATTAGATAATAAAATCAGCAGAGCTTTCCCTCATTTCAGATCTACCACTCAGATTTACAGCAACTGCACTTTCAAGTGCACTTTCAGTGCAATTTCAAGTGCACATTGCACTTATAGGGCCAGATTCTCAGAGGCGCTACGACGGAGTATCTCAGATACCCCGTCGTATCGCCGTTTTTTTTGCCGGGTATCTATGCGAGTGATTCTTAGCATCACTTTGGCATATATACGCCTGAACATCCGACAAGTGTAATACCATTACACTTGCGGATCGTAGTTGTAATGACAACTCCGGCCACTAGGTGGTCTTTACGTTGTTTTCTCATTTGCCTATGCAAATGAGGCTACTACGCAGATTCCCGAAACGTCGTTTTCGTCCGCGTAAGGTTACCCCTGCTTATATGAGGGGTAACCTTACGCAGTACCGTCGGATGCCGTCGGGTGCCGTCGGATGCCATGTTAAGTATGGCGTCGGGTCAGCGTCGGCTTTTTCCGTCGCTTACGTCGTTTTACTAACTCGTTCGCGAATAGGGCATTGCGTAGTGACGATCACGTCGTTTTGACGTCGGTTTCAACTATGCTTTCCGACGTGAGCTGGAGCATGCACACTGGGCTTTTTCCCCGGCCGGCGCATGCGCAGTTCGATCGACGTGGGGGTACACTTAATTTAAATACAAGCCGTCCCCTTTGAATTACGCAGCCTTACGCTGGGCCATTTACTCTACGCATCCGCAAACTACGGAGCAAGTGCATGGAGAATACGGCACTTGCTCTGTTACGTTGCGGCGGCGTAGTGTAAATGGCTTACGCTACGTCAGCGAAATTATATGAGAATCTGGCCCATAGTTTGCACTTTTTTGTAGTGCAAAGTGGATTTGCCTCCCAAAACGCCCTGCCCATTGGATTGAATAGACAGCGCTTCTGAAGTGCCTAAAAGTGATTCGGAAGCACCGCAACACAGGAGTTTTGAACACTTTCTTTGGGGTTAAAAACGCCCCGCTAGCGGCTGAAAATCGCTGCTTAACAGGTTCCCGGCTGTCTCACCTACATTTACTGCTGCAGACTAGTTCTCTTGTACAGGTATGGCTTTGCCCAGGAGAGCTGCTAGAGGGTGCACATGCACCACCGGAGCAGGGGACCCAATGTGCATGGTCAGTGGGCACTATCCTCGCCGGCCATGCATGATCGCATGCATGAGAGCCAGCACTGGGATTTGTGTGTGTAAACACACAAATCCCTGTGCTGTCAGGGGAGAGTAGACAGATCATGTGTTCCTACTAAGTAGGAACAACGATCTGTCTCTTCCTCTAGTCAGTCCTGTCCCCATACAGTTAGAACACACTGAGGGAACAGTGCCCCCTAGTGTTAACCCTTTGCCTGCCAGTGACATTTACACAGTAATCAGTGCATATTTATAGCACTGATTGCTGTATAATTGCCAATGGTCCCAAAAATGTGTCAAAAGTGTCCGATCTGTATGCCAAAATGTCACAATAAAAAAAAAAGCAGATCGCCACCATTACTAGAAAAAAATTGTATTTAATAATAAAAATGCCATCTTTCCCATAGTTTGTAGACGCTATAACGTTTGCGCAAACCAATCAACATAGGCTTATTGCGATATATATTACTACAAATATGTAGAAGAACATATATTGGCCTAAACTGATAAAGAAATATGTTTTTTGAAAAAAAAATGGGCATATTTATTATAGCAAAAAGTAAAAAAAAAAAAATGTTTCTCAAAATCGCTCTTTTTTTGTTTATAGCGCAAAAATAAAGACAGCAGAGGTGATCAAATACCACCAAAAGAAAGTTCTATTTGTGGGGGAAAAAGGACGCAAATTTTGTTTGGATACAGCATCGCATGACCGCGCAATTGTCAGTTAAAGAATGGGGTAAAATCTTTTGGGGCTGAAGTGGTTAAACAGCGCTAAAGCACTGCTAAAACAATAGCTAACGCGGCCGCGGCTCCAGTGTGAAAGGGGTCTTAAGGCGTTGCCTATAGAGATTTTTGGGTACCAGTGTTTTCCGTGATGTCACAAGCACACGTCATTTAACTCTTGGCATGTTTGATATCTTTTTACTCGATGCAGCCTCATCTTTTATATTTTAACAAACAGCTGGGTATGATATTGTATTTGTGTGCACTAGAAATTAATTTTATGATATTTTTTCCTGAAAATACGCATTTGATAAACAGTTGCGCAAATATTGAACAACATAAAAAAAATTGCAGCAGCTAGCTTTTTATTCTACAGGTCCTCTGCTTTCAGAAAATATATAATGTTCTGGGGGTTTTAGGTCATTTTATTGGTTAAAAAATGCTGATTTTTACACGTGTTAAATGAAGAAATTTCCTCTAGTGGGTAAACAGAAAGGCATCGCGTGTGGAAGCCCTCAGCATGAATGCAGCGGTGCTAGGCTGACATCTAGTGGCTGGTTTTGATTATAGCAGTACTTCGTAAACTTGAACTATACACAAAGTTGTTATAGTCTGGGACAGGAGAGGGGTTACGGTAACGGCACAGGCATATGTTCAGTGGCCGGCTACTCTGAGGACTACGGTAACACGCAGAGAACCAATTAAGCTAATGATGAGGTAAAGAGCGGGGGTCGGAGTGTATAAGTGAAGCAGACGGATGTGTGACAGGAAATTTTCTCTCTCTTTTATTATAGCTGCCCAGGAGGCCGGTGACAGACACACACGGTAAGAAGTGCGCAGGTCTTGCTCTGTGTAAGTGGTGCGGGTTCGCCTATAAGAGGTCTCCTATGAAATGTACAATGTCTGCTCCCTGCTGTACACCCAGGGCTGGCCCAAGATATTGTGCTCTCTGGCCCTGGGCCCAGGAATGAAATGCTGCCCCCCCCCCCCAAAAAAAAAAAAATCACGCCCACCAAAAGGCCCACACACTCATTATTTTATATCATTACACATTTTAATTGTAATCAGAAAATCAGATTAAAAATGCCTTAAATCTATTCCCTATTTTGTAGATATGACTTTTATGCAAACAATCAATATAGGTTGTGCCTAGGGTTGCCACCCGTACGGGATTGACCCGAACAGTACGGGTTTTGAACTGTGCGTCCGGTTTTCTGTCTCCCTGGAACCCTGACACATAATTAATTTAGATCGGACTGTAGAAGCTGGGGAAGGGGAAGTGTAGCTAGTGCATATCGGGCAGCAGCTGGGGGCTGAGGAAGCAACACAAGTAGTTAAAGTAGGTCAGCAGTGCAATAAAACTTGTACAGCGGCACCCGACAATTAATCTATAGTCCCGGTCCCCTTTTGTATATCAATCCGCCGAGCATGCAATTGCCGGGAGCCACAGTACACCGATTACTCCGCTGGGACTATTTGATGATTTTCGGGCACAGGTGAAGTTACTTCTGCTGCGGTTTCCCGGCAATTACATGCCTGGCAGATTGACAAAGGTCGGGAGAGCACGACATAACTATTGCTGCTGCCAGATAAGGATTAACCAGTTCTGTTCCTTCCCCAGACTGCAGCACTTCTAAGGTAACAGTCTGATCAGAGTTATCACTCGACAAGGAAGTTGAAGGAGGTGAGGAGTTAATGAGGAGTCACTGCCTTGCTTGTCTCTAGTGAAGATTAGAGGGGGGGGGGAGGGGGTGCATGGTGATTAAAAAAACTGAGAGCTGCCTGTGTGTACCTGTGAGGATATGAACTGGGGGGGGGGGGGGGCAGGATGGACAAGACTGCTGTGCACAGGGGCTGACTGTGTGTGGGCCATTATATAACACTTACCTCTGCTATATTACTGACCTTTGCCTTTTAAATTTCGGGACTCTGATTTATTTTGTCTGAACCACTGCAATAAGGATTACTCTGCAGCTCCCTGATAAGCTTTAAATAGTCCTTCTAAGGTGTCTGAACAACTTATGCATCTTTTGTTACCATAGAAACTTTGAGGGAATGTCCGGCTCACTTAAAGCGGAGTTCCACCCAAAAATGTCAAAGTGAATGGGGCCAGGAGCCAAACCTAGCCACTGAGAGCCACATCAGGAACTGTTACAATTCGCACCAGTGCTAATCACCAGTGTGAAAGTAGACTAAGGCCCCTTTCACACCAATGTGTTTTTCCTGCGTTTTTACTCTGCAATGGGATGTTTCACACCACTGCGCTGTGGGTGAAGTGCGGTTTGATAAGTCCTACATGCTGCATCTTTGGTGCGGTGTTGAAAAGCCACACCAAAAATGCAGCTTTCCGTTGAAAGTTTTGGTGGGTTTTTGAGTCACGTATCCATTTTTCACAGGTGCAGGCAACCCAGAAACGCGCAGGAAACATCTAAAACACTGAAAAATCTTGCTGCTTGCAGATTTTTCTGCAGAGTAGTGTAAAAGGGCCCTGAATATTTTTTATTTTATTTTTGGAATTGCTGCAGACCACGAGGTTACTCAGCAGTCCTGTTCCTGTGCCCAGTTATCTACTGAATTGACAGAAAATACTGGAACGGCTGAACAGACTTGGGGCTCATTTACACATGTGGTTCCCTCCGAAGAGCAATCCATATTTGGATTGCTCTTCAGAAGGCATTTGACAGGCAGGGAGGAGGTGTTATTGCTTCCTCATTATATTTGATTAAATAGAATAGGTTAAGCGAGCAGTAGTTAACGTTGCCACCTGTCCAAGATATACCCGGACAGTCCAGGTTCTCAATTGTGTCTCACTCGCATACAGGTGCCATCCACTACTCTACTTCTACCATCCACTGTTTTGCTCACTGACACTGTCCACTTTTAAATTAGGTTAACTTCATATATTTACAGTGACATTCTTTTTAAATCTAAGAATATTTTATGGATGCAAAAATGCTTTTTTTTTTTATTTGATCGTGCCACTATAAGCCCCTCATACTGTTAATGCAATTTAGACACACCTACTGTTCGCCATGGCGCGTGTAACACGCCGCGTTGCTACTGTCTGCCCCATGTCTTTTACAATCTTAGGCCCCTTTCACACAGGCGGACCGTTCAGGTCCACTTGTCATTTTTTTTGGCGGAACGGCCGCTCTGCATCTCTATGGAGCCATGGATGTCAGCGGTGACATGCCCGCTAACATCCGACCTGCTGCGATTCACCAAAGTGTGACCGAGGAAAACCCTATTTTTCCATCTGGCGGAATGGATGACAATGGACTCTACGGTCCATCTTCATCCGATTTTTTTTTTTTTTTTTTTTTTTTTTTTTTTTTTTTCCCCCTCATAGAGGAGAGCGGCGCTCTGACAGGTCGGTCCCTACACAGTGTGAAGAGACAGACCTGTCATCTGCCTGCTCAGCGGAGCACGTGGAGCCCACACACGGACACGTCCGTGTGAAAGTGCCCTAATAGTGACTATACTACAAAAAAAATTGCCGTGCAACGCAAAAATGTTCGGGTTTGGCTTGAAGAAAAGGTGGCAACCCTAGTTGTGCCCCACCAGGCCAGCTCCCCATGGACAATGTGCCTGGCTGCTGAGTTTATTGCCCCATTCCTGCACTGAGATTGGCAGCAATGATTGGCATTGGCACTAACAGGTACCACTGTTTGGCAGCATTTAGTGGCACTAATCTCCCCATTATCTATGCGAAAAAATAAAAGCTCACAATCCCAATCGCGTTCTGCGATCCACTAATCAAAATCTGCTCCAGATACCGAAAGCCAGATACAAGTCCAAAGGAGACAGAAGATTCGCGGTCCAAGATCCCAGACTATGGAACACTTTACCAACCAGCATTTGGTTGGAGGAGAACCACTTAGTCTTCAGGAGAAAGATCAAGACTCCTCTCTTTTGATTTCAAAGGAGACAGGAACAACAAGCACCCAGAGGCGATTTACTTTGCATGTGCTGCGCTATATAAGTATTCATTCATTCACTAATTGGCAGCACTGATGGGCGCAGATAGATGGCACTCATGGGCATTGATTGGTGGCACTGACTGGAAACACTGGCATTGGTGGCACTGACTGGAAACACTGGCACTGATAGGTGGCATTGGTTAGTACTGATATTAGGCGGCACTGATTGGAAACACTGAATGGCACTGGTTAGCACTGACAGAGGAGAGGTAGTCTCACACTGAGCCTATATTGATCCTTATGCCTCGTTTCCACTGCACGGATTGGGTCAGGTCAGTAATTTTGGAGCGGTTCAGGTGGGACCAGTCTATTTGCGTGAGCGTTTCCACTGCAAATCGGACCGTGAGGGACCATTCAGGGTTTAGAAAAAATTCCTAGCGCGTCCACCAATCAGTGAGTTGTATTTGTAGGTCCGCCCTAACCGAACCGTTCCACTCTCTCTGGTCCCTCATCTGAAGCAGGACCCTTGCTGGTGGGGTACGGTTCGGTTTTACAGTACGCTTTCATAATGGAAACACCCAAAATAGCGTACCGATCCGCTCAGTGGAAACGAGGCATTAGTGAAACTGTGTGCGATACCTTCATGTAACCAGGGCTGCTATTAGAAATCGCGGGGACCCGCACACCCCCCCTCTCCCCCCCCCCATTAAAACGAATAGAAAGCTCTTCAAAAGTGCTTGGCAGTTTAGAAGTGTGAAAGGAGCCTAACTGTGGGGGGAGGGGGTGTACGGATAGAGTACAGAAATCACTGTTCCTAATCCCTAGGTTTCTCTCTTGCTTGTCAGAGCAGGGATCTGTTTGCATTGACAGATCCCTGTTCTGGCTCTGAGGAAAGATCGCAGGTGGACATGGTGGCCGTCGCCCACGAACTCCCTATATAGCTCTTAGGTCCCTTTCACACTGAGTAGTTTTTCAGGCGGTACAGCACTAAAAATAGCGCTGTTATACCGCCTGCGAAACTCCTCCATCTTTGGAGCGGTGAGAAAAGCAGTGTGTATACCGCTCCTTCCCATTTAAAACCATGGGAAACCATTGTTACCGCCACAGCGCTTCCAGCCCCAGTTTGAAAGGGGCCTAAAAGAGGCTGATGTACACCTACGGCTGTTGGCACAGCCATGCCAACTGATGACGTCCACCCAGGATAGGAGATCACATCTGTGGTCGTCATTTGACTATGGCTGGGTAATGAAGTGGTTAAAGATTTTTCTTTTGGCTAATGCGTCGGTAAGGATTTCTGATCTACAGTCTTTCCCGCAAAGACCCCTTCCTGAGGATTCTGGAGGACAGGGTAGTGATTGGCCCTGATCCTTTCTATTTGTCCAAAGTATCTTCAAAACTTGGGTCCCAGGGGGTAGTCCTGCCTAGTTTCTGTACCTGTCCTAAGAATGTGGAGGAGGAAAGTTTTTTTTTTATTTTTATCTTTTAGATATAAAGAGATGTCTTCTGCTTTACCCAGAGAAATCCAGTGGTTTTAGGACTTCTTCCCAGCTGTTGGTGTTCAGTGGCCCCAAGGTGGTGTCAAAGCATCTAAAAGCTCTATTGCTAGATGGATTAGGGAAGGTATTTGTGAAGCTTACAAAGCGCCAGGTCGCATCCCTCCTAGAATTGGGGCGCATTCAACAAGATCCATGGCCACATCATGGGCATTAAGAGCGGGGGGCACCGTGGGAAGACATTTCTAAAGCTGCCGTCTGGGCCTCTCATGCATTTGTAAAACATAAGAGTTCAGATGCTTTCCAGGCAGAAAGTGCTTCAGGCTCTTGTCCCTCCCTAAAGTATAGAATCGTGCTTATCTTAACCGATTAACGACTGCTGCATGTAAATATACGTCCACAGAATGGCACGTACAGGCAGATGGACGTGCTGGCACGTCCCTGCCTTCCCGCGGGTCAGGGGGTCCGATCGGGACCCCCCCGCTAAATGCGGCGGTCGGTAAGTCTCTGGAAGCAATGAGGGGGCGGCTATTTGTTTCTGTCTGCCCCCTCGCGATCGCTCCCAGCTAATCCACTTCCCCCGCCCTCTTCCTGTGTAATGTAAACACAGGCAGAGGAAGTGATGTCACCTCTCCTCTCGGTGGTATTTTCAATCCAGCGAGAGGAGAGAAGACATCACAAGTCGCACCAACACTACGCTGACACCAGTACACATAGGCACACTTAACCCCTTCAGATCACCCCCCCAGCCCCCTATCAGTGTCACTAATAGCAGTGATCATATATTTACTGATCACTGCATTTAGTGTCAGTGTGACAGGCATTTAGTGTTAGGTCCAGGTTAGCCCCCTACCCCCCCCCTAATAAAGGTTTAACCCCTTGATCACCGCCCTAGTTAACCCTTTCACCCCCTATTGCCAGTGTCACTAAGCAATCGGTTTTCTGATTGCTGTATTGGTGTCACTGTTGCCCCTAGGTAGCTAGTTTTTTACATTGCGTTTTTTTTTTTTACTAAAGACATGTGGCTGAATACATTTTGGCCTAAATGTTTGACTAAAATTTAGTTTATTTGATTTTTTTTTATGACAAAAAGTAGAAAATATATTTGTTTTTCAAAATTTTCGTTCTTTCTGTTTATATCGCAAAAAATAAAATTGCAGAGGCAATCAAATACCATCAAAAGAAAGCTCTATTTGTGGGAAGAAAAGGACGCAAATTTTGTTTGGAAGCCACGTCGCATGACCACGCAATTGTCTGTTAAAGTGCCGCAGTGCCAAATTGTAAAAACACCTTTGGGCATTTAGCAGCATATTGGTCCGGGGCTTAAGTGGTTAAAGGGGTTGTAAAGGAAAATATTTTTTTTTCCCCTAGATAGCTTCCTTTACCTTGGTGCAGTCCTCATTCACTTGCCTCATCCTTTGATTTTGCTTTTAAATGTCCTTATTGTTTCTGAGAAATCCTCACTTCCTGTTCTGTCTGTAACTACACACCATAATGCAAGTCTTTCTCAGTGGTGTGGAGAAAGCTTCTTGAGGGGGAGGGGGCGAGCAGGCAAGTCAGGACACTCTCCTTCGCAGATAAAGGAGCTGTGTGTTAGTGGGCGTCCTGACACTCCTGCTCACCACCTCAAGAGGCTTTCTCCACACCAGTGAGAAAGCCTTGCATTACTGTGTGGCGTTAGACAGAAGATCAGGAAGTGAGCATTTCTCAGAAGTAATAAGGATGTTTAAAAGCAAAATTGAAGGATGAGGTAAGTGAAGGACTGCACTAAGCTAAAGGAAGCTATTTAGGGAAAACATTTTTTTTTCTTTACAACCCCTTTAAGTAGCTGCTCTGGAAGGTGAGAGGGGACACCCCATGGGGGGGGGAGAAACCCCTGTTGGACTTGCTTGTAACGATATTTCCAGGAACCTTGCATGATGGCATCTATATTGCCCCCTATTCTACTTTTCACTGGTCAACCTTGTTTACCTGGTGGTGTTTTTTTTGTTTCTATTTTTTTCCTCTGCCGAGTGCACTTTGGTGGAGGTTTACTTTATCTTCTAAACAACTGAGGGTCAGAGGAAAGGGAGGGACCTTTTGTATCTGATTTGTGTTTCCTGTAGAGGGCGAAGCCAATCATTTCTCAAGTAGTTGCCCTGGAAGGTTCCTAGAAATACCGTTAAGTTTGACAGGTTTTCCTCTCCCTTACTATTGTCTACTGCATGGATAGCAAGAATACAGGTTTTTTAACCTTCCCTGCTGTAAAGGCCATTTCTGCATGAAATGCGTCGGTATCATTCCTCGCTTGTGCTGAGCTTGTCTGTGCACTTGGGTTTCATAGATTTACAATAAAACATTTTGAATCTTTCACTTTTTAGAGTGCAGTCACCTCTCTGCGTGTCAAGTTTTAGCTTTATATTTTAAGTAACCCTTCTAATGTACACTGGTTTTCATCTGCTGCTCAGTTATGCAACACCAATGTCTGTGCTGGCAGTTTTATTCAATGTTTGAAATTAAGGAAAGTTTAATATTTCAGTTATGGAGTTCAACTAATTTTAACTTTCTCTCCTGAAGTTTTTTAGCTAAATGGATTCAGAAGAGCTCTTCCAGTGTCCATATGACAAAAACCATATGATTCGTGCTGGCCGCTTTCAGCACCATCTTGTGAAGTGTGTAGAGGTGAGTGTCTAAAAATGTGTGTTGAAAATAACTGAAATCTAAAGACTGATGGGTGTAATAAGATATCCGCTTGCCCCCTTTATACCCTTTACCCTCTATTATTACTGTGCAGGAGTGATGGCGGCGTCACTTCCAGAGCAATCTGCAATGGGGAGCCGAATGTGACACTACAGGGGCAAACTTCCGGGAGGTCAGGCTGCAGCCAGTCTCCCAGAAGTGGACGTGTCATAAACGCCCCCCCCCCAAGTTTTTAATTGAAATCCATGGAAATGCACCTCAATGCATGTTGTAAGTGTTAAAATGTGCATCCAATACTTGACAGGTCTTGATGCACATTGTTTCTTGACTTAAATAACAAGTACATTGCAAAGTGCATGGACAAGTGTTATGTTTTCAATTAAAATCAGTGGTAATGCATATCAGTGGGGAAAATGGTTGGGTGTGAATCATCCAGTCAGCAAGGACCCCTGTGCAAAAATGGTTTACTCGTCTCTGCCTCCCTGCTCCACCCCCTGAGCAAGCTTATTATTTTCACCTACAAGGGCCAGTCAGAACTGAAGGCTAATATTCATCTGGCTAACCAACAGCTCACTTTAAATAGTAATTATGCACTTCAGACCTAGGCAAGGCACTTGTAAAGCCCGCTGCAGCCTCCTGTGAAATTCTAGTAGATCTCTACCAGGTTCTTTATGTAGAATGCCACCCTCCATGGAAGATGGCAGCACACAATGCCAAATCTCCTTGTGGGCAACAGAATTATCTGAAGTATGAGTATTGAGTTGGAAGACACAGATTTGTGCCTAAAAGTAGTGGTAACTACTCAAATTTTGGTGTGGAAGTGGCCAGGTCTTTAAAGGAATAAACATACAGCTTTAAAAGCACTATGTGCATGGCTGCATTTGCAATATTGGTTGAATGTTAGGGACTCTGTTCTGTTTTTCACTGTCCAGTCACAGGTTGGGCCAGGGGTAAATGAGTCATTCAATCCTCACATGACTGGGCTATTAATATTCCTGGCTATGCTCTTTTTTGGAAAGACAGGGTAAAAAGGAAAGGTGGAGGGGTCTGTCTCTGTGAGAAGTGACCTCAAAGCAAGTGTGAAAGAGGACCTTGTTGATGGAGAGTGAGTCTGAAGCATTATGGGTGGAACTGCATACAGATGTGCGTAGTTCAAAGTTAATCATTGGCGTTTGTTATAGACCACCCAATGTTAACGAGGAGGTGGAGACTCAGCTCCTTGCACAGATGGAAAGGGCTGGGATGGTGATAATGGGGGATTTTAACTATCCAGAAATTGACTGGAATAATGGCATTTCTGGGACAGTTAAAGGACAAAAATTTAAAAACCTATTGCAGGACAATTTTATGGTCCAGTTTGAGGCCCCAACTAGGAATGATGCTCTGTTGGACCTGGTAATCTCAAACCATGCAGAGTTTATTGCTAATGTTCAGATAAAGGAACACCTGGGTAGCAGTGATCATAACATGATTTCATTTTAATGTTAACTATAAGCAAGAAATACATACAGGAAAGATAAAAACACTTAATTTCAAGAGAGCAAATTTTTAAAGGATGAGGACTGCTCTCTAGGACTTGGAGGGAATATTGGCACTAATGAACTCGGAACAGAAAAGGGCAAGAAGTTTAAAAGGCTAAAAATAAAACCTAAAAATAAAACCTATGTGGCTCACGTCAAAGTTAAAAAAGCTATAAACAAGAAAATGGCTTTTAAAAAATATAAAAATGAAGGAACATTAGTGGTGTTTAAATGCTACAAAGAATATAATAGAATATGTAAAAAGGAAATCAAGGATGCAAAAATTCAAAATGAACGACAGATTGCAAAAGACAGTAAGACAAACCCCAAAAAATAATTTAAATATATTGATAGTAAAAAGGTGAAGTCTGAGCATGTAGGCCCTTTACAAAATAATCTAGAGTGGATGACTGAGGACCAAGAGAAGGCAAATTTATTAAATGCTTTCTTCAGCTGTGTATACAATGGAGCATGGGGGGTGGGAGTGACACAACCCCAAATCCACAATGACTCAAAAGTGATATGGTCCAGAAATATTTAGACAGCATAAAGGTGGTTAAAGCACCTGGACCTGATGGCATCCACCCACGGATCCTAAAAGAATTGAGCTCTAAAATTTCAAAGCCACTGTATCTAATATTTAGGGCCTCATTAATTTTTTTTTTTTTAAAACAATTTTTTATTGAATTTATAAAGAGAGAGTTACAAACAGTAATGCAAAATTGGGGTAACATGACAGCGATATACAGTGAACGGTGTTTAAAGAAACATCTGTAACAGCTTATCGAACACACAGGGAGAGCCATGAGAAGCACAATAGACCTTACAGAATAAAAATAAGTAAATAAAACCCCATCTGTTGAGTGATGCTCGGAATAGGAGACCGTGTAAACATCCAACGTGAGGGGGTATGGAGGGGGAGGGTGGGGGAGTGGGGAAGTCCCGACTCTCTTCGTTTAACTTCTATGGTGGCGTCCGGGGTGGGCTCCTTTACTACATGAGTAAGCTAATTGAGAGCCCCCCCCAGCCTTAGGGCCTCATTAATGACAGGCAAAGTACCACTGGATTGGCGTAGAGCCAATGTGGTGCCTATATTTAAAAAGGAACAAAGTCTTTACCTAGTAACTATAGACCTGTTAGTTTAGCTTCTGTAGTTGGGAAGATACTGGAATGTTTAATAAGACCACATGGATGAGTTCTTGCTGGAAACAAACTATTTAAGCAGCAGGCAGCATGGATTCATGAAGGACAGAAGTTGCCAGACAAACCTGATTTCCTTTTATGAAGAGGTAAGTAAAACCCTGGCCTGGACAGAGGCGTCACAGTGGACGTGATATACTTGGATTTTGCAAAAGCGTTTGATACAGTTCCCCACACACGGCTCATGTGTAAGGTAAAGTCTACAGGATTGGATATAGCAGTTTGTAAATGGATAGAAAACTGTCTGAAAGACAGAATTCAGAGAGTTGTGGTTAATGATTCATACTCTGAATGGTCCAAGGTTATCATCGGTGTACCCCAAGGTTCAGTGCTGGACCCTTACTTTTCAATATATTTATAAATTATATTGGGTCTGAGATCCATAGTAACATTTCTGTCTTTGCAGATGACACCAAGCTATGCAGGGGAATAACGTCCTTACAGGATGTCTCCAATCTACAAGCCGACCTCACTGCTCTGTCTAATTGGGTGACTAAGTGGCAAATTAGTTTTAATGTTGATAAATTTAAAGTTATGCACTTGGGGGCTAAGAATATGCATGCATCATACATACCAGGAGTACAACTGGGGGGATCTGTAGTGAAGGATCTGGGGCTTTTAGTTGATCATAAGCTCAATAATGGCATGCAATGCCAAGCTGCGGTTTCCAAAGCGAGCAAAGTCCTTTCTTGTATTAAGAGAGGTATGGACTCCAGAGAAAGATATATAATGTTGCCCCTGTACAAATCATTAGTAAGACATCTGGAATATGCCATTCAGTTTTGGGCACCAGTTCTCAAAAAGGATATCGGAACTGGAGAAAGTGCCGAGAACGGCAACCAAACTGATAAGAGGCATGGAGGAGCTCAGCTATGAGGAAAGATTAGAGGAACTGAATTTATTCACTCTTGAGAAGAGAATAAGGGGGGATATGATCAACATGTACAAATATGAGGACCATACAGTGAACTTGGTGTTGAGTTATTCACTTTACGGTCAACAGACACAGGGCACTCTTTACGTCTAGAGGAAAAGAGATTTCACCTCCAAATACGGAAAGGTTTCTTCACAGTAAGAGCTGTGAAAATGTGGCACAGACTCCCTCCAGAAGTGGTTTTGGCCAGCTCAGTAGATTGCTTTAAGAAAGGCCTGGATTCTTTCCTAAATGTACACAACTGGGTACTAACATTTATAGGTAAAGTTGATCCGGGGAATATCCGATTGCCTCTCGGGGGATCAGGAAGGAATTTTTTCCCCTCTTGTAGTAAATTGGATCATGTTCTTCTGTGTTTTTTTGCCTTCCTCTGGATCAACTGTGGGTATGGAGTTGGGTGTATGGGATTGTACTGTGGGTTTTTTTTTTTTGTGGTTGGATGTGTGTCTTTTCAACAGTCTGGGCTCAGATTAAGTGGATTTAATGATGGATAGTAAACTGATGACTTGTAGCTCTAAAAAGCACTACAGGGGAGGTTAAAGGCAAATATTGCAACAAAAGCTTTTTTTTTTAACATGTTATAATTGCCTGCTCTGTGGGAAGGGTTTTGCACAAAGCAGCCCTGATCCTCTTCTGGGTTGCCCTGGCAGCTCTCCTGGCTCCTCATCAGATGCACCCATGTGGGTGTGTTCACGAGTCCTGCTGCTGTCCATTTACAGCAGGACTCTGCCTTGCTCCCGTGTCGCTGGTTGTGACAGCAGTGGGAGCCAATGGCTTCAGCTTTCAATTTATCCAATGAGAACAGAAAGCGGCTGGAGTCGCTGGGCTCATGACCATTGCTGGAACAGACTGGCTCAGGTAAGGGAGGGGGGAATGTTCTGGGGGAAGCTGCAGAACAGGTTATTCACCTTGATGCCTTAAGGTGAAAAACCTTGAGACTTAACAACACTTAAGTTCTGTTTTAATGCATATTTATTGTCATAGGTTTATTAAAATACATTCCTTTTATGAATCAAAGTATGTGATGTAAGCACTGAAAAGTGAACTATTTTGTTCCCATTTGTCTTCTAGAACAATAAAGCTGTAGCAAAAGGTCTGGCCACT
Source organism: Rana kukunoris (assembly GCA_029574335.1). Lineage (NCBI taxonomy): Eukaryota > Metazoa > Chordata > Amphibia > Anura > Ranidae > Rana > Rana kukunoris. The sequence goes on along the minus strand of CM056050.1, from coordinate 119,846,867 downwards.
TGTCCATTCAATGCTCGTCACAGAGTACCCAAAAAAGAACTTGAGTTGCATATGCAGACCTGTGAGAACAAATGTCTCCTGGAGCCTCTTCCTGGTAAAGAGATTTGGTGCAATTTTTTTGCTATTACTTCAAAATGTGAAGGACTGAACCCATGAATTTAAGATGCCTTGGTGTTGTAATAAAGTGCTAGTAAAGTTGTTAAAAACATCCCGTCATTGGATTTAAAATAGAACAAAAGACCCTAGTGGTCTCTTCTGTGATGAATGTCCTCCCTACTTGTCGGCAGGTAATGTGAGCCACACATGTGCAGATCATTTATGGCCCACTGTGTGCTGTGGCGATACCAGTGTGCATATGTGGGAGTGATGTCACTAAAGGCTGCCCATTCAAGCAACCGAAGATGCAAAATGGAAGCTCAGGAAGAGCTTGGACAGCTCTCCCTGAGAACCACCCAGGTATAATGTAGCTAAAATGGTTTGATTGGGGGGGTGGTATTGCTTTCCTCCACCCACCTATAGTAGTATAAGCTCAGTGCACTGTGTACATTTTATTTTTTCCTCTAAAACCTATGTGTCTTATGGAGTGGAAAATACAGTACTTGCAATACGAATGCCTCAGCTTTTGTATTTTCTACATAATGCCCCTGTTTGTAAAACCCTATGGATTTTTACTAAGATTAATGGTATATTTAGGTGAGACAAAACTGAAGTTAATTATTAAAATATGACACGGTTAAGAAAAAGATGTGGGTTTTCATATCCTACCAGATATACCCCTATATGGGGTAATGATAGACTTGCCAAACGTCTTATTCTGGAATTTTCAGAGAGATCCAGAGTAACTACTCTAATTCAGCTGTATGAGAATGGTCAACTTAAATCATTTGAAGAGTTGTGTTTTCTCTCCAGTCGTCTTGGTACTTTCAATTTCTTCAACTGTGGCCATGCTTTGGGGGTTTAATTTTCTTCAGCCAAGTTTTTTTTTTTTTTTTTCACTTCTACTCCCTGTTTTGGATAAAATAGTACGAGGTAGGTAAACTAGGTCTTATTTCTTAGATATGAGGGAGATTCATTATTTTTATTAAACTTTCGCCTTCGATCTAGGGATGGGTACAGGATCTTGGCCCTATTCCTGAAGATGCCTGGAATAATCTTTGATCCTTGCCCCACATTTCTTTCCCCATCAGATTTTCATCCTTCAGTGTTTACAGAACTCCTGAATTTTTATATATTTGTTTGCGACCAGATTCAACCTGTGCAAGGTGTCACAGGCAGATTGATGCATCTCCTGTGGGAATGCCCTAAACTTTGGCAATGCTGGGCAGAGGTGGTTGGTACACTCAATGGGCTATTGAATGGCATTCTTTTGGTTGAACCACTTGCACGCTTATTTGGTAATCATGATTCCCATATTTATACTCCTATTGTAAATACTGTTAGCGGTGCACTTATTGTGGCCATAGACCAGGGGTGCCCAACCTTTTAAAGAGCGGGGGCCACTTAACCCCCCTGCCGGTATCCCCGAGCGCGACTCGGGTGGATTTTTTTATGTAAAAATCGATATCCCCGAGTCGCGCTCGGGGTGAATATGCAGAGCCTGCGGCGTGCTGGCTTACCTTGTATCCAGGCTGGGTATACTGTACTTACCTTGTCCCTGGATCCAGCGATGCATCCCCGCTGTGTGAGCGAGTGGCGTCCTCCATTCGACTCACACAGTGCCCGCGCACCGCCAATCTCCGTTCCCTGCGACGTAACGGCGCACGGGGGCGGAGACCGGCGGCAAATTCAAAAAAGTAAACAAACACATTACATACAGAATACTGTAATCTTATAGATTACAGTACTGTATGTAAAAAGTACACACCCCCCTTGTCCCTAGTGGTCTGCCCAGTGGCCTGCATGTTCTTTTACATAATAACATTTTTTTTTTTGTGCCTGCATACTGTAGATTGTCCATAGCAACCAAAAGTGTCCCTTTATGTCAAGTGATTTTACAGCAGCTAGAAAACAGCGATAATAAATGATAATCACTTGCAGAATTGAGCGATAGCGATTTGTGGGGAAATTCGTCATAAAAAAATAAAAGTAATGACAGCGACAATTCTGCAACTGAGCAAATTTCAGTGATTTTGATTTGATTACATTAGTGAATAATTTTTATTATAATTACATTATTATTTGTTATAATTATTTATAGTTATTTATTATATTATAATTTTATGATTTTGTGTTTCAAACTTTATCATACCCGGGATGTCTACTAGACTCTGGTTTGGACAAATTTAAGTGAGTTATTCCTAAAAATTGCAGGCCTACAGTATAAAACACAGAATTTCCATGCAAAATAATTGTACCGCTTTTGGTACGTTATTCCAGACAGAATCATACCGCCAGGGAGGTTAAGTGACTTGGTAACAGGTCGTGGGCCACAATGAGCGTAGCAGGCGGATGGCAGCTCCGTGTCTGCTCTGTATATGCAGACACGGACACACCCCACTATACTTTTTTTTTTTTTTTTGGTTGCTGATTGGATTGGAGGTAGGACACAAGTTGGTTTACATCTGCCACACCTTAGAAGTGAATGGAGGGTCCAATTGGGTTGGACTGACTGTGTGAAAGGGGCACATGGCTGCATTTCACCCGCACCACTTGTGCAAGACAGTGTACCTTCGGCTTTCCTGCACTTTGCAATAGACTTCTATTATATTCTGCAGGTTTGGTGCACTTTCAGAAAGCTGACCAAACTCGCAGGTAATGGAAGTCTGTGGCTCAGTGCAGGTAACCCACAGGTAAACTGCTCTGCATTTGCAGATCAGTTTAAAAGCAGCCCAGAAACCACTGCAGAACAGATATGCATATAAATGTAACACGTATCAACACCAACTCCAAAGCAGTTAATAAAATTATTATTATTATAGTCACTACTCCTCCTGTCAGGAGGACACCACCATAGCGAACATATACGTAGAAGAAAAAAGGAATTGGTCCTAATAGGAGCACCGAGATGACGTGCCTCTATGGGCCAAGAAGCTATAAAGGTAGTGACGGACAGTGGCTGAATACAAAATAGAATTTTATTAATGTATAGTCAAAATAATGATATATTATAAATTATATACAGTCTCTTGTGTGTAAAAAGTTCCGTGCTGGAACAAATGTTGCTAATCATCAGAAAGTGGCTGGCCAAAATTGCACCTGTGAAGATGGTGGTTTACTAACTGGTGCTAACAAAAAGACATGCAAGACAATGACAAGGACATACAGAGACAATAAAAATAGACGCCTGCCTGGACACGGATAAGACAAACCTGCTGTCGTGCCCGAGGATAATATTGCCGAATGGCAATAATGTGAGAATCCTAGGGGGCAACAGCAGGAAGGACCCTGGGGGAGATGGGGTGGAATGGGGCTGATGAAGGTGAAAATCCTGGAGTACTGGTCAGGTAATTCTAATACTAATATGGGTGGGGGTATGTAGTAGTACCCTAATCAGATCAAACTTCATGAAATGATTCCATAGTCCGAGGTATGTTGGAGATGAGGAAAGAGCATGGATAGTCCTATGTTGGGCCAATATATGGCCTAATATTCCTACTAGGCGATTACTGAAAGAGTCCAATGAGGGTAGAGCAACTGGTCACTCTAGGGTACTCTTGTAATACACTTCCAGAATATGGTTAGGAGACGTGAAATTCCGTCTCAAAAACTGTGGATCGTGGGACACACAGGCTATTGTAGAGACGGAAATAAACATGAGCCCAAACAATGCATGGATAAATGACACGGGGATATGGAACGATCTTGCCCGCTTCCTGATGTCAAAAATGCCGTGGGTCTCATGTGAGTAGGGCAGGCTGCCGCGTAGCGAGGTATGTCTGCAGCTTCTGAATACTATAGTCACGTCTAGCCCATCCGTCTGTGTTTGTTAAGATCCTTTAATTCAGGAAGTTCCTCATATCCGCCAAGTTGTGGCATGTGTGAAGAGTCGTAGCTGGAGATGGTTGTATTCACCTTATGGAAGGTAAGTATAGGATGTCCTCAAAGGGAGACAAGTCTCTTTAATTTCTCCAAGTTCTTTCAATAGACACAGCCTCTGAGTGGTTCCCGTGAGTGTGGATCACCCCCTGTCGTGTGGGGTCAGTTGCCGTCGCGTCCGTCAGCGTCTGTCAACGTGTTTCGCAATGGCGATTTGCGTAGCTTCGTCTGGATGTAGCTACGCAAATTGGAGGAGGCTGTGTCGTTTGAAAGAACTTGGAGAAATCCCATAGACAGATTGCCCTCAAGTGGACCTCTCTTTATCCTCCTCTGATTGGATCTTTGACCTAAATAGGATTATTTCCTTCAAAAGTCAATTTTTTTTCTAAGGCTTGCTGCTATGTCCCCAGTAGTGGTATAGACCAACCTGTGCAAATAAGTACTGCTCTAGATGGATCAGATTGTGTAGGTATATACTTTACTTTTTACTTTTTTCTATTAATGGGTTTAACACATTGATTAGTGTATTTTATTTATGAATTGAATTTTCCTTTTCACGCACCAAAGGTTTGTGGGTTGTGGGTTTTTGTTAAATTATCAACATGGTATGTATTTTGTACAAATAAATGTCTTGTTAGTAAATTCCAAAAATCGAATTTTAAAAGTATTTGAAGGTCCTGTGCAGGGAAAGAACAGTCGGTGTTACTGAGGTTCTGCATGTAACTTATAGTAATTGGCTGCCTTACCCAGACAAGTCTTTACAGATATGGATTTTGCAAAGCCAGGCTGCTTCCACTAAGTTTACAAGTAGAATGTAATGTTCAATTTTTTCAGTCTCGGATAATTGTGCCAATGATTGTTAAACTAAAATGTTTTAATTTCTTAGCATTTGGAGAAGTAAACTATGAAGCTGAGGTAAAACACAAAGATTATCTTTCAGCATGGCAGTCCCCACCATCTGAGGAGAACTGGGAAGAAGGTAAAGAGGATGATTGTGTGTACGAGATGGTGTTAACATGCAGGCAATTCTGTTTAGGTGCTGAATGTGTCCTTGGTCCCAATCAAACTAAATTTTAATTGTGTGCTCATCTACCAAAAGATTTGAAATTCCAGTCACTTCTGTGATTTCTACACACTTGATTATAAAGCACTGTCAAACAAATGCTGTTAAACTTATTTTGCATCAGTGCTGTGGATTTCCTACAGTATCTGCCAACCTACTTCTATCCACATGCATACACTACAGGAACTGCTACATATATATTTTTCAGGGTGAGTTTCCTGATTAACAGTGGAAAATACACCTGCCTAAAGCCGGTCATAGATGGATTGAAGCTTGACCAGTTCAGCAGGGACCTGATTAATTTGAATCCATCTATGGGCAGACTGGTTGTACAGAAGTCTCTCGATTGGCTTCTGCAACCAGCTTGTTGGGTGTTTCTGCCTGATCATGCCACAAACTTGTTGAATAAAAAAATGCATCCAAAAATTCACTCGGCATTCATCTTTTTACAAGATTTTGGATCTTCATTAATCCCAAGAGCTCACTAGATTTGTTACAAGGTAAGTCTAGCTGACTGATTTGAACGTAAAGTAACAAAATACACGGAGACATTAACTTTGGTCTCTCTTCCTGTCTTTGTTCTCTGGCACATGGGCATGCAGCAGAACCCAATTGAGTCCTGGTGCATTTGTATCTCCCAGTCTGCTGCTGTTCAGGAGATGAGACTTGGGTGCCTAAGATGGTTGTATGCAAAATGCATTCAATGCCTAGTTCTTGTAATTATTGCATATCTTGCAGCTTTTTTTGCTCCTCTGGCTCTATTGGCAAACACAAATCTGGTTCGTGAGCTGCAGCTAAAGACCACTGTTTTCTTTTGAGAAGTGCTTTCTGTACTGTAGTTCCAAATGAACCCTGGCTACCTTGTCCTACATCGCTGCCATTGGCAAACCTTGTGTTCCCTGCTGATTAGTGGTACTTGCCAGTGTTCATATGATTGTATTTACAATGCTGTATATTAGAGACCTGAAGATGGAGAAAGCAGTTGCTAATGTGCAATCAACCCTAAGATGTGTATAGAAGAAACACTTATGTGACTTAAAGGCACTAGGTGGTTACGGTAGTACCGGTAAGTAACATTTTTTCTCAAATACAAAATTGTACAAAAAATTACAATACATATTCAAATTGGATAGTTTGTTTTGATGGTGGAAGGAAATACCAAACTGTGCCTATGAACACCCAACGTGTTTTGAAATGGCTTTCTTCAGGGGTGCATAAACATTAAAAACAGATTGTACATCATTCTATACAATCTGATTTGTTATAGATGGTAAAGTGTAATGTTTTTATTCAACATGATTTTCCATATATAGCCATACCTGTACATCTAGAAATAATACCCAAGATTAAAAATCTGCAAAATGTCGTCTGAGCCATTACTGGGGCATCAACGTCCATGCCCAGTCAGTGATCCACTGGTTTCAGATAATTTAATGCAAGGAAAATGTATATGCTGTGGGATGTATATGCTGTGGGAAGACGCATGAATTCACAGTATTTGATCATGTAGATGGGGGCACTATTATGAAGTGAGATGAGTAGGTGGATACCTAGATCTGAAGTGTATATTGGTGACCTGGCATCAAGCAAGTTAGATGGAAGGTGTATGGGTTTTTTAACACAATCGCATGCAAATTTTACTATCTGCCAGACCTCTGGTTATGTTATAAGTGGGGGTGCTCAGGATGCAGCCTATAGATGGGAAGATGTGCCTTGACACTTCAGAGTGTCAGAAGGTGTAAACTGGCTTTTTTTCCCTCTAGTGCAGGGGTGTCAAACACAAGGCCCGCGGTCCGAATCCGGCCCTCCAGGCCATGTCATGTGGCCCTCAAACCTCTCCTGCAGCTGCAGGAGAGCTCCAGCCCTCCTCTGGTCCTCCTCCAGACCCCTACTTTCTGCTTTCAAACAATACATCCAGATTTTTTCCAGCAGCAGCATAAGGAAAGGGGGATGCACTGTGATGTAAGGGAGAGTGAGGGAATCAACTTCTGATTGTGGGGTGGCTCTTGACATCTAATGTAAGGGGAGGGGATGCGCTGGACATCTAATCTTACAGATAAAACCGGCCCTTTTGAAGACAATCATAATGCTGATGCGGCCCACTATGAAATTGAGTTTGACACCCCTGCTCTAGTGCTAAATGCCTAATTTATGTTCAGGCTGCAGTGTTATGGTGACAGAGTGCCTTTAACCACATTGCAGCACTACTCCACCCCCCCACCCCCATTCAGTCAATGAACCAAACTTTAGGGCTAGCAGACAGTAACTGTCCTAGCTGCACCTGACTGCATGGCTACTCAAAGGTTGTGTACAAATGCATATGCAATTGATGAGTTTCAGGTGTGCAGACTCTTGTTGTTTTCTGTGTAAAAGGACTGTGGCATGTGTGCAAAGTAGGCTCAGGTTATCCCATTAAACCCCTCCCACTGGCACACTCTGTCCACACCCACAGTTTGCCCTAGGGCATGCTGCTTCATTCCTTCTTAAAATTTCTTTGGGCGGAGGGTGGGACATGGTTTAAAAAAAATCAGTCCAAGGTGCCAGATGTGCTAGGTGCACTGCTGCTCAAAGACAGATCCCAAAACAGTCCACTGGAACTCGAGGTGAAGATGCCAAAAGTGCACTCCCCTCCCCTGAGCAAAGACCTATGCTACTTGCACATATATAAAAACTTCAGGATTTTCAAAGCGCAATTCTGCATGTTGCATAGGACTAGCCTATTCAGTTGCATGGCCTGCCTTATGCACTTCTGACACACAAAATGAAGTTCCTGCCACTTTTTGGGCACATTTGGCCACTACTGGTGTGCAATCCTGTCGCATGACAATTGCAGCAGAATCACATGTTTAGGGTACCATTAAAGGATAATGGCACACAAGTGCAGCTATTGCCACCCTATTTGGAATCGCAGGCAGAATTGCAGCAATTCTGCCTGCAATTTCATATCAAAGTACAAATGTAGCTTTAGTAAAGGAAAGTTTGGGCGGACTTGGCCTTAATTTACAGTGAAGTATAGCTGGATTTTGGCTTTAAGGCACATGTTTGTTAAATTTTGCACTTTCTGCATTGACATTTCCAGGGACCGAACGCCGATGAGGGAGAGAAGGTGAAACCACCACCTAGTGGGGGCCTTTGAAGAGGTGTCGGCTGCCTTTGGGTCTTATAAGCTGGTCTGAACTGCTAAGGTGTTTCCTTGTCCTTATTTCGATAGGTTAATTTACAAGACTTGAACGCCCGCATTACGTTACCCTTTTGTGTAGTCTGCTGAAAAATGGGCTTCCCTTCCTGTCATTGATCCTCCAGTGTCTAGGTTGAACAAGGAAACCATGATTCCGGTTGAGGGGTCCCAGAGGTGGTTGCTCGGTCTGTTTATGATGGCAGGTTCGGCCCTTTATCTGGTGTTGGCCACTGTTCTGGTGTGGCAGACTTACTGAGTGGGCTAAGCTATTACACCATGAGTTGGATAAATGAGCAAGTCTCTCCAGTCTGCATTGAACTGGGAGACCAGTTAGTGCAAGGGCTCAAGTATGTTTGTGATGTCAAAAAAATATATAAGTGCAGCGTAATAAAGTCCATGAATATGAAACTGACACCCAGTGATACAGCAAATCTTCAAACTAAAGTGACAAATCCTCCACCAAAAAATGCTTCCTTACCAGATAGGATGGACAATTTGCATAACAAATGGTGGAATCGGCTTGTTCCCACCATGAGGGAGATGATGCAGATGAGTCCAGCGTGGTACAGACATCAGGTGGTAGGGGTCAGATGTGGAATAAAAGTAACACTATTTCAGTGTAGACTTATTTTATTCCAAAAATTAAAACACAAAGTCCACTACAAGCCACAAACCGGTCTTCGGTTAGACAGATCGCAAAGTCTTTTTCTATGTATTGCTGTTTATCTCTGACCCGGAAGTTCCAGTTTGTGGCTTGTGGTTGTTTTTTTTGTTAATTTTTGGAATAAAATAAGTCTACACTGAAATAGTGTTTTAGGCGGCGTACACACGACCGAGAAACTCGTCGGGCGAAACATCGTTTTCCGTCGAGTTCCTTGTCCGGCAGTCAAAGTCGTCGAGCCAAATTTTCCCATTGCCCATCGCGGAAATGGAGAACATGCTCTCTTTTTGGCTCAACGAGTTCCTCGACGGGTTTTTCGGCGAAAAGTATACACACGACCGGTTTCCTCGGCAGAATACGTCTCCCATCGAGTTTCTTGCTGAATTCTGTCGAGGAAACCGGTCGTATGTACGCCGCCTTACTTTTATTCCACATCTGACCCCTACTACCTGATGTCTGTGTACCACGCTGTTGGACTCATCTGCATCTCCCTCATGGTGGGAACAAGCTGATTCAACCACTTGTTATGCAAATGGTCCATCACATCTGGTAAGGAAACATTTCGTTTGAAGATTTGCTGCATCACTGGGTGTCATCAGTAGTTTCATATTCATGGTCTTTATTGTGCTGCACTTATATATTTTTTGAGGTTGTGTGATTGCCTTTTTTGTGTTCAGCTTGCAACTGATGTAGTTTAATATCGTTATTGTTTGTGCGCTGATTGCTGTTTTATCACAGTTTGTGAAGTGGCTTTGGACATGGCCCCGTTACGTTGTAAAATCTGTCGGCCGTGGTTCTTTGCCGGTTGCTTTGGCTTAGGTGCTGGTCAGCTGACCAAATGTCTAAGAAGGCGCTGGCGGCTTTGCCATTACAGGGTGGGCAGCTATTTGGAGCCACTCTGGACGACATTATAAACGGTATTACTGGGGGAACAGTACCTTTCTCCCGCGGTCCGAAATGGCAAGGAGCCCCTGTCGCAAGCAGGGCCTTTATCTTTCCACTCACGCTTTTTTTTGTTCGGGCAAGGGTTTCAAGCCGACAAAAGCAGCTGCACCAAAGCATCCTTGGTATTGCAAGCCAAACAAGCCCACAGACAAGCTCTCTACTGCATGAAGGTTTAGACCCCTCCCCGACTTGGGGGTGGGGGGTCACGTTTGGGTCCACAAACTAATTTGATGAAGCGATTCTTTCACAACTAGTCGGCCGGACTGAGCGGCACACTGGCATCACCCCCTGGACTGCTCCAAGATTCCTACACTGACTTATTTATCTGCATGTATATATACAGCAGATTTAAGGCTGTTTTATTCTGCAAAAAATGTGAGTTTACAAAATCATACGAATTTAAAAGGTTTTACACGATCAAGGCATTCCTTTGTCTCATGTACTTGTGATCACTGTATTGGAGCATTTGAAGCAAGGAGATGATCCACGCCAGGCTGTCCATATCCTAATTGGCCCAGCAGTTTGCTATATCCTACATGCGATCTGAGGTCCCCTGTAATGTAGGGACCAACTTGATCTGGTAAGCAGATATATGTGCTCTTTGGGTGGATTATCAGCCATCAACATACACCATATGTGTATTTCACAAGACTACACCAATTAGGACTTTTTTCACATGGGTGGAGAAGGATTTGAATTCCTCTTTTTGTTTAGTCGGACACTTTGGCCCAGATTCACAGAGCAATTACGCCTGTCTAACTGGTGTTAGACAGGAGTAATTTCAAATTTTGCACGCCGTATCACTAGTTTGAATCCTCAAACCATGATACGGCGGCTTCGGGCTTCGATCCGAGAGGCTTACGTCTTCGTAAGCCTTCGGATCTACGCTGCGATATTTTTGCGGCCGCTGGGAGGAGTTTGCGTCGTTTTCATGCGTCGGGATATGCAAATGTGTTTTTACGGCGATCCACGAAGATACGAGCGGTCTTCGCAATCGCCTACGTCATTTTTTGGCTACGTAATGTTAGAGGAGCTTTTTGCTGGTCTAACAGTGCGTAACCCATGTAAAGTATGGCCGTCGTTCCCGCGTCGATTTGAATTTTTTTTTTCTTTTTTTAACGTAACTCGTTCGGGAATAGGAATGTACGTAAACGACGCTACGACGCAACGACGTGATTTCGCGCAATGCACGGCGGGAAATTTGCGAACGGAGCATGCGCAGTTCGATCGCCGCGGGAACGCGCCTATTTTAAATGCTTCACGCCCCCTACTCGCGCAGATGGATTGCGACAGGAGAAATACACTACGCCTCCGTCGTTTACTGGACAAAATCTACCTGGATTTTGTAAAGGTACAGAGGTTCAGGATGGAGTCGGTTCATTCTGAGTTGGCCACGCATCAGGGGGATTTCCTGGACATCAAGGACACGTACTTGCATGTCCCCATCAGATGTCCACTTGACCGGCTGGGGGTTCTGGGCCTTCAATCAGCCAAGGGCCGCTGGACGTCTATCAATCAACTATCTGGAGTTGCATGCGATCATGTTATGCCTCTCAATTTGGACACAGCTGCTGCACAGTCGGGATCCAGTCAGACAATGCCACAGTGGTGGCTTGCGTCAACCTCTGGGGGGGACAAGGAGCTCAGCGGCGCTAGAGGTCTCTCTAATTCTGCAGTGGGCAGAACTTAATGTGCCAGCACTCTTCACGTCTACAATCGGGTGTAGAAAACTGATAAGCAGACTACCTCAGCCATCAGTTGCAGGCTCATGGGAGTGGTCGCTGCATCCGGAGGTGTTTGATCTGATTTGCCTGCAGTGGGGCACTCCAGACGCGGATCTTCTGGCCTCCCCTCTCAATCAGAAGGTGCAGAGATTCATGGCTAGAACAAGGGATCCGTTAGCGGATGCGTCGGACGCAATGGGGGCATTATTGGCTCATTTGTGCCTTCCCTCAAGCTCCACCCTCATCTGCTGCGCAGGGTAAAAGCTGAGGGGATACCTGTTCTAATTGCTGCAGATTGGCATCGGTGTACATGGTACGCTGACTTGGTACAGATGGACGCCTCCTGTCCCAGGGACAGATATTCCACTATACTTTACCATCTCTACCGTCCAGGCTTTGACGGCCTGGCTATCTTCTGGCCTCCCCTCTCAATCGGAAGGTGCAGAGATTCATGGCCAGAACAAGGGATCCCTTGGGGGTTGATCAGCTTTGAGCACTGTTGAGCTGTTGAGGGGATTTTTTTGCGTGTTTCAGCTTCAATGTTTCACAGGCGTCTGAGGTTTTTGGCTCCTCTTACGGGGGGGGGGGGGGCGTTGTGCTGTTTTGGGTGAAGATTTTTTTTTTTTTTTTTCTGTTCCCACCCTTGTAGCACTGCTTCGGGACATCCCTAAGGTCAAGAATGGAAGTGCTGTCCATCAATGAACACTTTGTTTTATTTATTTCTACTGTGCTACTGTGGTAAAATCCCTTTCTCAGAGTTCATCGACACAGCACCCACCTCTCCAATTTTTTTTTTCTCTGCTTTGTAACAAACTGAGCTGGCTGTAGCTGAGGGGGGATTACTACCATTAAGCACCATCCCTGGCAGTGCTGTGCTTGTTTTCTGCCTAGTCCTACTCCTGAAGGTAGTAATATAACCCTTGGGTCAAGAATGGAAGTGCTGTCTATGAACTCTAAGGCTTTTACAGTGAGTACAGAAAATCCAGTTTTCTGGGTTAAGGACCTGTACATTGCTAACATTTCAGATATCCCTTGCTTGCAATCACATGGAGTTTTAAGATCCTTATTTGGCTGCAGTTAAAATAAGGGATATTAAAAGGTTATGTAGAGTTCATTTTTTTTTTTTTTTTTAAATAACATGTTATATTTCCACTGTGCAGCTAGTTGTGTAGAGTTCCCCCGAACCTGGTCTTCTGGGGTCCCTTGGCGGCGGCTGTCTTGGCTCCCCCTCGCAAGAATTCATCACCTTCATGCAAGCTCGCATGGTGATGAGTTGTTGCGGGCATGCTCCTGTGATGCAGCCATAGCTGGTCACTGTATCACTCGGCCTCACTGTGTCATTGGATATGATTGACGGTAGCGTGAGCCAATGGCTGTGCTGCTATCCACCAATGAATGACCCAAGAAGCCTGCACGTTCACGGCACAGGACTTTCGAGGGTCGGGTAAGTAAATGGGGGCTCGGGGGGCTCGAATGTCTTCACCTTAATGCATAGAATGCATTACGGTGAAAACGTTTACCTTAACACCCCTTTAGTAACCTCCTACAAAATAAAATTATGTAGCAGTGTTTTCTTGGATCCTAAACTGGGCACATTCACAGTGCCCATCATTTGGGAGTGTCATCCCTAACCCCACCCCCTTACCTGAATAGTGACATTTAAAAAAAATGAACTTATGTTTTGTGAGCATATTTGGTGGTTTTGCTTTTGTTTATGACTGCTTTTTATTTAAGAATCGGAAATGAAGAGGTCTACCTTTGTCTTGCGAGAGTATGGGAACTACTGTCCTTACAGTTCTGAAACAACATTTGACAACTGTGCATCCAGGTTGGCATCAATTTTTTTTATATTTTGTACATGTCTCCTCTATAATTTAATCATAGATTACATTTATTTTCTTTCTCGTAAAGTAAAGCTTTTTATTTTAGGCCTTGCTCACACTTGGTGCATCTGGAAAGTATTCAGTGTTTCACCTTTCCCACACTTTGTTACAGCCTTATTCCAAAATATAACGTATTTAAATAATTTTGCACAAAATTAGGGGGGGGGAGAAAATATGTACAGGAGTATTCATGAACAAAGATCAAGGGACATTAGAAACCCAGAACAAGAGTGAGAAAATTAAAAAATATTTAGAAAAGATAAAGACCCCGGGCTTAGCAGAGGAAGTAATAAGGAACTTAGAAAGAGAAATTACAAATGAGGAAATAAGTCAAACCATAAAAAATATTAAGATGGGAAAGAGCCCTGGCCCAGATGGGTACACCTCAGCATACTATAAAAGATTTGGGGGGATCTTAATACCCTTCTTCCAGAGATATATGAATTCCATTGGAGGTGGAATGGAGATACGAGAAGAGGCACTGGGAGCCCATATAGCCCTGATAGGTTAAGAAGATAAGGACCCCTCGTTATGCGCAAGTTATAGACCTATATCCCTGATTAATGTTGACATAAAGATCTACTCAAAAATCCTAGCGGAGAGAATAAGGCCTCTCCTGCCGGGATTGATTGAGAAGGACCAGGCAGGGTTCATACCGGGAAGAGAAACTAGGGAGAATGTTCTAAGAGCCCTGTTTTTGATCCAAAAGGCCAAAAGGAGTGGTGAGCCAGTACTGTTCCTGTCATTAGATGCCGAGAAGGCCTTTGACAGGCTGGACTGGGAATTTATGCTAGCAACTCTAATACATGCTGGATTCGGCCCAAATATGCTCAAGTGGATAGGCGCCTTGTACTCTAGGCCTTTTCGGCCCAGGTGAGGGTGAATGGCACCCTGTCAGATTCCCACTGTACAATGGGACTCGTCAAGGGTGCCCGCTCTCCCCTCTTCTGTTTGTTTTGACATTAGAGCCACTCCTGGAGACAATTAGGAAGACTCAGGGAATAGAAGGAATAAAGGTGGGAGGGAGGGTGCACAAGATCTCTGCGTTTGCAGACGACATGTATGTGTCTAACCCGAGACAAACACTGCCGAGAATAATGGCGGAATACGAGAAATATGGCGAGATATCAAATTTAAAAATTAATCAAGAGAAAACAGAGATCCTAAGTATTTCGGTAAGCCGAAGGGAACGCAGGGATCTTGAGGCCCTATATCCATTTAAGTGGAAACAGAGGGGAATGAGATATCTGGGGGTCTTTCTGTCCACAACAGAAAGATACCTATATGAAGACAACTATATACTTTTATTAAACAAATTAAAAGCAGACTTAAAGGGATATAATGTGAACAGAGTATCCTGGCTAGGAAGGATAAACATCATAACGATGATGATATTACCTAAAGCCTTATATATTTTTCAAACACTCCCGATCAAAATTCCAGAAGCCTTTTTTATAGTACTAGGCAAGATAACCAGAGGTTTTATATGGAAGGAAAGAAAATCCCGCATAGCGGTAGGAACCCTGATTAGACCAAAATATGAAGGAGGATTACAACTACCTGACTTCAAAAGGTATTTTGAGGCATCAGTACTGAGGAGAATTAGACTGGTTCCAGATGGAGGGAGGGGGGGTAAGAAAAAGGTGGGTAGAAGTAGAAGAGAGTTTAAGTGTTCAAGGGCTGGGAAACAGAATATGGATTCCGATGCAATATAGAGGACTCCCTCAGGACACCCCCATAATGACTAAAGAAACGTATAAAGTATGGGACAGAATATGTAAAAAGAAAGAATGGCCGTATAATAGTCCATTAATGCCGCTTACGGGTACAGACTATTTTCTACCGGGGAAAGAGGGTGGCATATTTAGAAGATGGTCAACCTCAGAAACATTAACATTGAGGGATCTAATGAAGGGAGATGTTCTGTGCTCCATCCAGGAGCTACAAGAGAGATACGGAGTGTTACCAGGAGATACATGGGGTTATAGACAGGTCCAACACTTTATAAACACCCTACCGAAGCCGCTGCGGGCCCCTAATGATCTTAATCAATGGGAAAGAGGCGTAGTACGAGTGGGAGCAGGACGGCAGGGGCTCTCCAACATATATAAGATACTGACACCCATTGGGGATGGCGAGGCAGGTAAAATATTGGGAAGTTGGGAATTAGAACTGAACCAAACTATAGGTATAGGACAAAAAAGGAAAGTATTAGAATATGTACATGCTACCTCAATGGATGAAAAGATTAAAGAGATGAATTATAAGCTCCTCATTAAATGGTACTATGTCCCAATGAAAATGCATAAAATAGACAGAGAGGTCTCGCCCCTATGCTGGAGAGAATGTGGGATGGAGGGAACCCACGCCCACATATGGTGGCAATGTCCCCGGATACAGGTATTCTGGAAAGAAATAATAACCCAGATCAAGAGGATAAGTGGGCACGAGGTAAAACAGGACCCCTGGGAATGTCTATTTAATAATACGGGGATGTCTAGGAAAAAATATAGGGGCTCACTGGTTCCACACTTACTAAATGGAGCTAAGGCGCTTATCCCTAGGAATTGGAAGAACAAGGAAGCACCCTCAGTAGAGGAATGGATTAGAGAAATAGATGGAATTAAAATGATGGAGGAATTATGGTCATTCCATGACAACTCTAGGATGAGACACGAGGGGATTTGGGGGAGATGGGGGAGGTTTAGGGGGGGGGGAGGAGAGGGGGAGGCGGGTGGCTCCCCATCCTAGTCTCCAAACTCCCTTTCCCTCTTATTTATTTATTTTTTTTTTTTTCCCAGAAGATGGAAGGGACAATGTAGTCCCCCTAAATTCACAAGGGTCCTAAACCCTCACTTAATGGGCAAGGTACGAATAATCACTTTAAATAGATTTTTATCACCGCAATTTTCCCCCTTCTCTATAGGGGATAGTAAAATCGCATAACAATTGGGAATACATAAGGGTGTCCCCACTAGGGCTTGGTTTTTTTTTTTTTTTTTCTCCTTTCTTATCCAGGAGATGGAAGGGACAATGTAGTCCCCTTAAATTCACTAGGCTCCCAAACCCTCACTTAATAGGCAAGGCACGAATAATATTCCAATAGATTTTGCATCACCGCAACTTTCTCCCCTTCCTTTTTTTTTAGGGGATAGTTAAATCACATAATTGGGAATACATAAGGGTGTTTCCACTGGGGTTTTTTTTTTTTTTTCATTTCTTTCTTTCTCTCTCTCTTGCTCTCTTTCTCCTTTTTTTTTTTTTCCTCTCTCATTCTCCTCCCTATCCGTTTCCTCCCCTCCCCCTGTTTGTCCCATACCCCCCGGAAAGAGCTTGCATGGGGACTAAACGAGGTCAACCAAGCCACTATAGGTGGATAGATACATGGGATTTTAGGAGACCACTAAAGTTTATATGTAGGTATGTCAGTGTATTTTGTTAAGTATGATTTGTTTTGGAAATGCATGTTATTGAAAAAAAAAAAAAAAAGAGTATTCATGAACTTTGTTTTTTGGTGGTTTCTTCCATTCAGGCCAAAGTTCAATCTGTTTCATCAGACCAGAGAATTGTTTCTCATGGTCTGAGTGTTTCAGGCAGCTGTTGTGTGCCTTTTTTACTGAGTGGCTTCCACCTGGCCACTCTACCATACAGGCCTGCTGCAGAGATTGTTCTTTTGGAAGGTTCTCCTCCGTCCAGAGAAATGCTGGAGCTCTGTCAGTGACCATTGGGTTCTTGGTAACCTTCCTGACTAAGGTCCTTCTCCCCGATCGCTTGGTTTGGCCAGGTGGCCCGCTCTGGGGAAAAGTTCTGTTGGTTCCAAACTTCCATTTACAGATTGAGGCCACTGTGCTCATTGGGACCTTTAATACTGCAGAGATTTTTTTTTTTCTTACCCTTCCCCAGATCTGTGCCTGGATACAATTCTGTCAGGTCTACAGACAATTCCTTGGACTTCGTGGCTTGGTTGTGCGCTATTACACTGGTAACTGTGGGACCTTATAGAGATGGGTGTCTTTCCAAATTCTGTTTGATCAACTGAATTTACCACAGGCGGGATCCAAGTTGTAGAAACTTTTCAATGATGATCAGTGGAATCTGAATGAACCTGAGCTTAATACCCCTTTCACACTGGGGGCATTTTGCAGGCGCAAAGCTCCTTAAAACGTCCGCTCCATTCATTCCAGTGTGAAAGCCCGCAGCTTTTTTGGCGCGGTGAACTCACCGCTCCTAATTCGCTCCTGGCCATTGAAATCAATGGGCAGTACCGCCGGTAAACCACTGTAGTGGCGCATTGTGGGCGGCTTTAAACCTTTTTCGGCCGCCACAAATCCAACGGTAAAGCATTTTTTCTCCGACGCTTGGCGTGTCATGGCAAAGGCTGTGAATACTTGTGTACATGTAGTTTATTTTGTATCTTATTTACGTTTTCAAAGAGTTCAAACACTTATGTTCTGGGGTATCTTTTTTTTTTTTTTTTAATCAATTTAATTCCGCCAAATTCTTAATTTGTAATATGGCTGTAACAACAACATTTGAAAAGTGAAACGCTGTGAATACTTTCTGGATGCACTGTAACAAAATTCAGGACTAGTCACTTTAATCCCCTTCCCGCCCAGAACATTTTTTCAGTGCTGTCGCACTTTGTATGACAACACTATACCACCAAAAGTTACAAAAATTATACATTTATTTGGTTATTTAATTACCACTGGCCTTTTTTCTTTTGCTAAATTAAGATAATTTTTGGGTGAATTTCTTTTATAAAATTTTGCAAAAACAATATTTCCCCAGCCATCTTCCAAGTCAGCCCTTGAGAGATGGAGCTCCTCCTCACAATCGGGAAACACATTGCCACAAAATTTTCCACCCTTTAAGAGGCGGTCCCTGGTTAGTCTTGGTGTTTCCTCCATCTGGAGGAGACATGTTGCCAGAGGACCTAGGAGGGCTCAGCTCTCAAAGGCTGACTAGGGCAGGGGTCGGTTGGCATAGCAGTTTAATGTGCATAGGCTGCAGGCAACAGCAAGACGCAAGGAGCGGCAGGGGGTCAGGGGACTCACCGGTGCCGTCGCATGCGGTGGGAGGTCTGTGTACACTACCACGGGCAACCCTCTGATGGCAGCGGCAGGAGGTGTCCTTGGTTCGGATGTTCCCCCTGTGCCCAGGCTTGGAGAGGCCAATCCTTTTAAAGGCGTGGGAAATTCTAACGCTCGGCTGGTGCAAATAGACGTGGATGCGGCTACAGGTGTTGGCACAAGACGCCACAGTGTAACTGGAAGTGTATCTGGTAATGCTGGAGGAGGATGAGATCCTGTCGGGCCAGGCTCCAGGAGACGAGAGCACCAGCGGGGTACAGGTAGGCACTGGTAGGTTTTGTATTCCCTTTAAGGGAACAGCAGCTAGATGGTGGTGGTCACTAGCTTAGCTGGGGGGCTTAAATGGGTATTAGTGGCACCCGGTGTGCACTGTAGTATGGTAGAGTGTGCTGTAGTCTCACCGCCATGGGGACCCCCCTGTGTCTATTTTGTCTTTTGGCAGGTAAAACTACCTAAAGAGCCAAAGCCCATTCCCAGGAAGCGGTGTGCAAAGTGTAATGCCAAAATGACTTAAAAATAGTCACTATGCTAAATTTGCATTGACAAACTGGTACAAAAGCAGTCGACACAGTTTATGCAAAGATTTTTGGATCCGTGAGGGATAATATGGCTAACACCTTAAGGATCTCAAACTGTTAGAGGTTGAACCTCCAGCAGTTCCTTTGCCTAAAATTCCTTTCCCATGGCCTCACCCAGATCGGAAGTCGCATGAGTCAGTGAGGGAGCGAGCAGGCAGCAGCGCAGCTAGCGTTATGGCCAGCAATGACTCGGAACAGGAAGTGGGGAGAGAAGAAAAAAGAAAGGGACCCCTTACAAATTATCGCTAGAGGATGTAGATGATTTGCTTGGGGCCATTTATGAAACTTTGGAAATTGAACATGAAAGAACCTTCCAAATCTGACTTAATGTACCACGGTCTGAGGAAAAATTCCAAGGTGTTCCTAGTTCATCAGGTGATGTCCGATACCGTGAAAAACAAATGGACAGATCCATAGAAAAAAAAATGTTGTGGCTAGTCACAAAGCAATTTCTTTTTATTGACGAAACAAAGGAGGTGTGCAACAAAAATCTGAAATTGGATGCACCACTTTACATAATCTCTAAAAAAAAAAAAAAAAAAATCCTCATTAGCTTTTGAAGACATGGGGCATTTAGACGGTTAAAAGATGGATAAGGGTGATGTCGTCCTAAAAAGGGCATGGGAGACAAGTGTCGCCAGCCTAAAGCCAGCGCTAGCTACCACCTGCGTGGCAAGAAATATGGAATTCTGGTTAACCCAGTTACAAGATCATATAAAAAAATGGGACACCTAAAGAGGAGATCCTGAAGACTCTTCCAGTGCTCTCCAAAGCAGTAGGTTACATTGCGGATGCTTAAGCAGAGTCATTAAACTGGCAGCAAGGTCAGGCAGACTAGCTGTCGCAGCAAGACGTGTGATTTGGATTAAAACTGGACAGGTGATGCTGCATCCAAAACTAAATTGTGTAATCTACCATTCACAGGATTTGCTTTTCTTTCTCGTACATCACGGGACACAGAGCGGCATATTCATTACTATACGGGTTATATGGAGTACCTTCAGGTGATGGACACTGGCAATCTCAAACAGGAAGTCCCCTCCCTATATAACCCCCTCCCCTAGAGGGAGTACCTCAGTTTTTTCGCCAGTGTCTTAGGTGTTGGTCACGGAATAGCTTTGCCTCCACATCCTTGGGATTAAGGGCGGGCTAACCGGATCTGTCCAAGGTGCCTCAGTGCCAAAGTTGACAGTACCCGGGCCCCAAACCGTGGGGTTTTGCCTATAATGCTCCTCTTCAGAGGGCTGGACCCTGGGCCCAGGACTTGGAGTTTTTTAAAGACCATAAGATCCTGTTTGCCAGGGTGCTGTATAGGTCCAGGACAGTGGGTGCCTTCCAGGACCCCAGTGCCTGAAGGTCTACTACGCTACCCACGGAGATGGGAGAAGATTGGACCGTTTTGTTAGGCAAACGTCCTGCAGCATGGAGCAGGTAAGAGGGGAGCCTGCGGGACTTGGTTCGACAGCAGGCTCTCCAAGGAGACCTTAAGGGGGGGTAGCCCAAGTATGCTCTGCATTGGCAGCCTTGGTCACTATGTCTGAGAAGACAGGATGATCTGATTCCCCCCATCACTTGGTCCCCCTGTCTAAGAAATAGGTTTGCTAGCTACCTGCTGCTCGCTGGTCCCAGGGCTAATAAGGATCCCTATGGGGCCTTTTGAAAGTCCTACCTGGCCGGGGTTTGATTCTGCCGCCTGAAGCCTGCAGTCCTGGGTCTCCAGCAGCGCGTCTCCTCCATGTGCTTTGCTTCCCCGGCATACGCGCGTGCACGTCTTATAGACGTTGTTTCGCGCCGTTCGGAGGGGGGGCGGGGGGCGTGCCTGCAGCGTCATCAGAGGGCGTGCCTTCATTCGCTGTTATACACAGCAGGCTGTGATCATGGCTCAGTCTGAGGCTGATCTGGAAGGGAGAGGACGCAGAGCGGCAGAACAGTGACTCCCGGTGGCGGAAGAGGGGTAGTACATGCTGGAGTTTGTTCCAATGCATTTGTGTTAAGCCAAAAAATCCCCTTTGGCAACAGGTTGGAGGCTGGCAAACTAAATTGGGGCGACGCTGTATGTTTAAAAAAAATAAAAAGATATATATATATATATATATAATATAAAAAAAAGAGAACATACTAGGCCCCATCAGTTTTTGGGCATTAGTGGTCTATTGTCCCCTAAACCCTAGTTTTGTACTCCTGGCCACTACAGTCGGTTCTTGTAGGAGGAGTCCCTCGGTTTTGTATTATGGCTTCCAAGGGTTCGGGATCAAAAGGTACAAAAAAGACCAAAAAACAAAGGGGTTCCCCCTCTGATTCTGATGATATGCCGGTACTTTCCCCCGCAGCTTATTCCTATTAAGGTCGCCTTGGATGAGCCATTAGGGGGGTCTGGTGCTGAGGCTGGCCCAGATCAGCCCAGCCCTGTGTTTGTCACAGAGGAGATGCTAGCCGTCTCCCTAGGGGGGCTAGAGAAAAGATTAGCAGCGATGATCGCTAGCTCTATTCCTGGCAAGAAACGGGCTAGATCCCCATCGTCAAGAAGTGTATCCTCAGATGCTGAAATTCTCTCTCCGGAGGAATTAGAATCTCAGGAGGATCAACTGGACCGGAACCAAGAGGGTTCAGGGATTGAGGAATCTACCTCTGAGGAACCATTTTCAGACTCCCAAACAGAGAGGCTGTGGGTCCAGTCTTTGACGGACATGGTCCGCTCGGCATTTAATTTACCATTGCCAGAGCCTCAGGTTCCTGCGGTATCCTCTCTGGGCTCTTTAAAAGCTCCTTTGAGCAACACGGTTTTTCCAGTCCATCCTCTGTTGGAGGAATTTATCTTCCAAGATTGGGTACGACCGGACAGGATTTTTCTGCCGCCTAAGAGGTTTTCGGTTATTTACCCTATGGAGGAAAAGTTCTCGAAGAGGTGGGCGCTCCCAGTTGTGGATGCAGCCGTCTCATGTGTGAATAAATCACTAACTTGCCCGGTGGAAAACATACAAATGTTTTAAAGATCCGGTTGATAAACGGTTAGAGACACTTTTAAAGGCATCCTTTGCTACGGCAGGAGCAGTGGTACAGCCAGCAGTGGCTGCAATTGGGAGTTTGTCAGGCGTTAAAGGACCAGACAAAACAAATGCTTAAAGACATGCCTACCCAACAGGCAGAAGAGTTTTCTGACATCCCCAGAGCTCTGTGTTTTGCGGTAGATGCTATAAAGGATTCCATCCAGCAGGCCTCTCGTTTGTCACTATTTTTAGTGCATATGAGAAGGCTCTTATGGTTGAAGAACTGGGCGGCGGAGCCCCCATGCAAAAAGCTTCTGGCAGGGTTTCCCTTCCATGGAGGACGACTCTTCGGAGAGGATCTGGATAAATACATTCAGACTATTTCAAGTGGCAAAAGTACCCTTTTACCAGTCAAAAAGATTCCGGGGTCCTACATTTAAAAGGCAGCTCTCCCCTGTCCCGGGGCCCTCAAATTCCAGGCAGTATCGACGGCCGCCTGCGCGATCAAACTTTAACAATAAATCGCAGGGACAGGCCCCTGGGGGTAAGAGGCCATGGTATCGCAAGCCGACAAAGCCAGCCCCTAAGTCTGCCTTATGAAGGGGCGCCCCCACTCACGCGGGTGGGGGGAAGGCTTTGTTTCTTCTCAGAAGTTTGGGAAGCCAATATCCCCGACAGATGGGTCCGGTCGTCTGTAACCACAGGCTACAGATTGGAGTTTCTAAAGTTTCCTCCGCCTCATTTTCAAGAGTCAAGGGTACCAAACGATCCAACAAAGAAGGCCTCGATGCTGGCAGCTTTGGATCACCTGCTTTGTCAGGGCGTGATAATGGAGGTACCAGCCCAAGAACAAGGGCTAGGTTTCTATTCCAATCTCTTTGTCATACCAAAGCCCAACGGCGATGTCAGGCCAGTCTTGGACCTAAAGGGTTTAAATGTTTAAGAGTTCGTTCCTTCCGGATGGAATCCGTCCGATCAGCAGTCGCCACGCTCCAGAGGGACGACTTTCTGGCTTCTATAGACATAAAGGATGCTTACCTTCATGTACAATCTTTCAGCCACATCAAAGATTTTTACGCTTCGCAGTGGGGCAGCGACACTTCCAATTCATGGCGCTTCCCTTCGGGCTGGCCACGGCCCCCCGGGTATTCACGAAGATCCTAGCTCCAATTCTGGCCAATCTAAGGATCCAAGGGGTCACGGTCCTAGCATACTTGGACGACCTTTTAATCATAGATCACTCACGGCCGTGTCTGGAACAAGCAGTAAACCTCACGGTTCAGTACCTCGAGAGGTTCGGCTGGGTCCTAAACCGGGAAAAATCAGCGTTTCATCCTACAAAGCAGTTGGAATACCTCAGCATGAGGTTAGACACAGAACAGCAAAGGGTGTTCCTGCCCCTTGTAAAGGTCGAGGCTATCAAGGGGTTGGTTCAGTTGGTTCTAAGCAAAAGAAAACCAACTATTCGCCTGTGTATGCGATTACTAGGCAAGCTAGTGGCCACGTTCGAGGCGGTACCATACGCTCTGATCCACACTCGCGTCCTACAGGCAGCCATTCTAGCAGCCTGGAGCAAGAGAGCACAGGCCTTGGAGTCCCCTTTGACGCTATCATCAAGGGTCCGGCAAAGTCTGGCCTGGTGGTTAAACCCTCAGAATCTTCTGAAGGGAAGGTCCTTCAGCCCCGTAGTCTGGAAGGTAGTTACCACAGACGCCAGCCTGGTAGGCTGGGGGGCGGTCTTGGAGGGGTTCACTCGCCAGGGAACTTGGGCGGAAGCGGAGAGGCAGCAGCCCATCAATGTCTTGGAGATCAGAGCTGCTCGCCTAGCCCTCCCGGCATGGACTTCCAGATTACAGGGGTCCCCGGTGAGAATCCAGTCAGACAATGCCACAGCGGTGGCATACATAAACCACCAAGGGGGAACCAGGAGTCGGGCCGCTCAGAGGGAGGTGAGCTTGATTTTTCGGTGGGCAGAGGTTTATGTACCCTGCATTCGGCAATATTCATTCCCGGAGTGGACAACCTGCAGGCAGACTTCTTAAGTCGCCAGACTCTGTCGCCGGGGGAGTGGTCTCTGCATCCCCAGGTCTTTCAGACAATCTGCTAGAGGTGGGGAGTGCCAGACATAGATGTAATGGCATCAAGGTTCAACAAGAAGCTAGACAGGTTCGTGTCTCGAGCAAGGGACCCTATGGCCTGCAGAACCGATGCGTTGGTTTGCCCTTGGCATCAATTCAAACTTCTATATGCATTTCCCCCGCTACAGTTACTTCCCCGCCTGTTGCGCAGGATCAGAGTGGAGCACAAGCCAGTCATCCTAGTAGCCCCAGCTTGGCCCCGGATGACATGGTACTCACTAGTCCTGAAGATGGCAATGGGAGACCCTTGGACTCTTCCTCTACGACCAGACCTACTCTCACAAGGCCCGATCCTCCACCCTGCATTACGGCGTCTAAATTTGACGGCCTGGAGGCTAAATCCCTGATTCTCAGGGGTAGAGGTCTGTCTAGGCAGGTAATTCCTACCCTGATTAAGGCTAGAAAGCCGGCCTCCAGGGTAATTTATTACAGGGTGTGGAGGACCTACGTAGGCTGGTGTGAATCCAAAAGATGGAATTCCCGCAAATATACCATTGATAGGGTGTTAAGTTTTCTCCAGATAGGAGTGGATAAAGGCCTGGCATTAAGCACAATCAAGGGACAGATTTCAGCTTTGTCAGTGTGGTTTCAGAGGCCGCTGGCCACCCACTCGCTGGTTAAAACCTTCATACAGGGGGTCTTGCGTATTAATCCTCCTGTCAAGTCACCGATTTGTCCATGGGACTTAAATCTTGTTCTGTCCACTCTACAGAAACAACCCTTTGAGCCGTTGGCTGAAATTCCTTTAGTTTTACTGACAAGAAAGTTGGTATTTTTGGTCGCCATAGTTTCGGCCAGGAGAGTATCAGAATTGGCAGCCTTATCTTGTAAGGAACCATATCTCATTCTACATAAGGACAGGGCGGTTCTCCGGCCTCATCCTTCCTTCCTTTCTACCAAAGGTTATATCCAGTTTTCACCTGAACCAGGATTTGGTACTACATCCTTCTTTCCGAAACCCACTTCTAGAAAGGAGGGGTTGCTGCATACCTTAGATATTGTCAGGGCCATGAGGGCCTATCTTAAAGCTACAGAAAAGATCCGGAAAACAGATGTGGTGTTCGTTTTACCAGATGGTCCCAAGAAGGGGCAGACAGCTGCAAAGTTCACCATCTCGAGATGGATTAGACAATCATTCAGGCCTACGGTTTGAAGAGGTTGCCTCCTCCTTTGTCAGTAAAAGCCCATTCTACCAGGGCCATGGGCGCCTCCTGGGCAGCACACAATCAGATCTCTATGGCTCAGATATGCAAGGCGGCGACGTGGTCATCGGTCCACACGTTTACAAGGTTTTATCAGTTAGACGTGAGAAGGAATGCGGATTCAGCCTTTGGGCAGGCAGTACTACAGGCTGCGGTTTAAGATCCTCAGGCTCGGGGGCACCCTTGATTTAAGATTCAAAATTATTTCTTGACTAACTTGGATCTATTATTATTTGAGTATACCTCTAAATTAAATCCCTTTGGGAAGATGTCTCCCTCCCCTCATTAAAGCATTGCTTTCGGACATCCCGTATAGTAATGAATATGCCGCTCTGTGTCCCGTGATGTATGAGAAAGAGAAAAAGGGATTTTTTAATACAGCTTACCTGTAAAATCCTTTTCTTGGAGTACATCACGGGACACAGAGCTCCCACCCCTCTTATGGGAACATTTTTTGGGAGGCATACTGCTTGCTACAAAACTGAGGTACTCCCTCTAGGGGAGGGGGTTATATAGGGAGGGGACTTCCTGTTTGAGATTGCCAGTGTCCATCACCTGAAGGTACTCCATATAACCCGTATAGTAATGAATATGCCGCTCTGTGTCCCGTGATGTACCCCAAGAAAAGGATTTTACAGGTAAGCTGTATTAAAAAATCCCTTTTTTCGGTCAGGCCTAGACTAGGCCCTGGAGAGAACAGCAGATCAGACCTTTCCTTCAGAAAAAACGCAAATCTCCACAAGTTATTTCTGTGGAAGAGATCATACCCAAGAGGGAAAAAGTTCCCGAAGAAAAACTGGATGGGTCACAGAAAACCAGAGTAATCCACTCTTTGGCACTGCTAACCAGGCCACCAAACGGGGACAACCAAGTGCCAGTAGGGGGAAGATTGGCTACCTTCCTACCGCAGTGGCAGAAGGCGACAGCCAATCAGTTTATTTTAGAAATAATCGCAAAGGGCTATTCTCTGGAATTCAATAACCATCCTCCAGAGATTCCTATTGTCGAAACAAACTCCACAGATTAAGAAAAAGCCAAAGCTCTTCCTTTGTTGCTAGGGGAGATGATGGCTCAAAATGTCCTTATCCTAGTTCCAGAGGGGAAAAAAATGTATCGTCAAGAAGCCCTCCGGGAAGTTTAGATTAATACTGAATCTCAAACCCTTAAATCGAACGATTCAGTACAAAAAATTATGCATGGAGTCCATTTTTTCAGTCAAGAACATTCTGCAACCAGAAACATTCATGGCGACCATGACTCTCGGATGCATATCTTCACATTCCCATCAGAGAAGAATCCCAGAGATGCCTAAGGTTAGCAGTGGAAATAGAAGGAAAGGAATACCACTTTCAGAGCAGAGCTCTTTCACACTGAGGATATTTACCAATGGTGTTGGCAGAGGTTTTGGCCCCTCTAAGGTTGAAGATGACCATAATACCATATCTGAACTACCTTCTGTTCACAGCACCATCAGAAGCGCAGCTGGTAAAGAACCTCAAGGAAGCACAACTGTGGCTGAAGTCACTGGGGTGGATTCTAAACTTGGAAAAATCAAACCTCTGTCCCACCCAGAACATTCTGTTCCTGGGGTGTCTACTCGGCAGAAAACGCTTCTTCCAGAGGAGAAAATTCAAAATCTCATCAAGAGGGTGAGTTCTATACAGAACAACCTACCGATAACTATCAAAGAGCTGTTGTTTCTGGGTCTGACTTCAATACCAGCAGTCCAGTGGGCGAAGTTTCATCCAAGGCTTCAAGTTTTTCTCTTAGAGGAGATCTGGACAAGTCGGTATTACTCCCAACATTGGTAAAGAGGTCGCTATGTTGGTGAAGGGTCCACACAAACCTAAATCGGGGTCTGGCTTGGTCATTTCTGATCACCCAGAAATTGACCCAACGCAAGCAGTTGGCGCTCACCTAGCAGGGCAACCTGCTCAGAGGAGATGGTCCCTGGAGGAAGTCAAACCATCCTCAAACTTGAAAGAACTCATGGCAATAGCCAAAGCCATAGTTTATTTATTTATTTTTCAGGACCAACTGAGAAGTCATCACATCCTGATACTATCAGACAATGCCACAGCAGTGGCTTATGTAAACAAACAAGGGGGCACAAGAAGTCCATCTCTGAGCCACATCTCCAATCGGATATGTTGGTGGGCAGAAGGGAACCTGCTGTCACTAGGTGCAGTCTATCTAAAAGAAGACAACCAAGTGGTGGACTTGGCCGCCAGGAGATCTCCCAAGAGGAATGGGTATTGCACCCAGAGGTGGTCAAAAAATTACAGCCCGCTGGTGAGTGAGTGAAAAACTTATAAAGCACAACACATGCGAACTGAATCGCCTCTGGGCGCTCTTTCCATTCCTTGGGTAAGGAAACCCCTTGACCTCAAAAGAGATGGGTTTTAATCTCTCTCCTGAAGGCCAAGTGGTCCGACTCTAGTCTGATGGTGGTTGGTAGTGCATTCCACAGCCGAGGTCCCTGGACTGCAAATCTCCAATCTCCCTTGGACTTGTATTTGGGTATTTGGAGCAGGTTTTGATTTGTGGATTGCAGAATGCGATTTGGGTTATGGGCTTTTATTTTTTCGCATTGATATTGGGGGACGTTTCCGTGAATACTTATGCGTTAGGCAGAGTGCCTTGAAGGTGATTCTGTCTTTTACTGGCAGCCAATGAAGGGATCTCAGCGAAGGCGAGAGATTCCCATGGTTTTATGCCAGTCACTAATCGAGCAGCTGTATTTTGAACGACTTGCAGACGAGTGATTTGGTATTTGGGGAGTTCTAGATAGAGGGCATTTGCATAGTTGAGTCTGGAATTGATGATTGATCCCACCACGACTGCAATGTCCTCTTTTGGGATAAAGGGGGTGAGTCGACTTGGTAGGCGCAGCAGATTATGGGATCCGCTGACTACAGACCCGATTTTGTGCATCCATGGTCATGTAGGAGTCGAAAATGACTCAGACTTTTGACTTTGATGCTAGGGGTGATGGTTTTACCCAGAATGGGTGGGGGGTCCAAGTTGACGCAGGGTGACTTTTCCAGTTTGCGTGAAACAGAAGTTCTGTTTTTGAACCATTGAGTTTAAGATAACTGGATGTCATCTATAGTTTTCTATTCGAGAAAGGGATTTCTCTAGTCCAAGAGAATGACCTTTTTTGTTGCAGATGCGGAAATACAGTTGTGTGTTGTCTGCATAGGAGTGGTAGAGTAGCTTCTGGTTGCTGATTCAAAGAGGGGGCGGAGATAGATATTGAATAATACGGGTGATGAGGGAGATCCTTGAGGGACTCATGATACCGTACATTTTTCAGAAGTGAAAGATCCCAGTTTCACTGTTTGTGATCAGTTTTCCAAGAAGAACCAGGGTAAATCACCTTCCGCTACTTTGGCCACTTCAGCTAGCCTAGCGAGTAGTAGTCCATGGTCTACCGTGTCAAAGGGCCGCGCTTAGGTCCAGCAGGATCAGGAGACAAGATTCTCCATCTGTGGCCTCTAGAGCGTCATCCCATATTTTGAGCAGCGCCGTTTCTGTTCCATGACCCGGACGAAAGCCTGATTGAAACGTATCGAGTGATTTATGGGTCTCTAAATTGCAGCTGTTGTACAACTTTCTCCATTATCTTGGAAAAAACATTTAGACCTGTTATGGGCCTCAGGTTGTTTGGATCTTTGGGGTCAAGGGTGTTTTTTTGGATTGGTCTTATTGTACCTTGTTTCAGCAAGGTGGGCACCATGCCCTCCTTGAATGATTGGTTTATGAGCTGCGTGATAGCTGGTGCCAGTATATCGGCACTTTCTTTTAGCAGTTTAGTGGGAATGATGTCATTGGGTGCTATGCTGTTACGCAGAGTCCCAATGATGTTTTTGGTGGCATTGATGGTGATGGGTTTTAGGGTGAATTTTGGTGGTTGCGGCGGGTTTGACGGTATTTGGGATTTGGGGGTGGATTAGTGACTATTCCATTTTGCTGAATACTTTCGCGGATTTTTTCAATTTTATTAATGAAATCCGATAGTTCGTTGCAAAATTCTTGTGAATCAGAATTTGGGGGCCTCTAAACAAGCTGGATTCATCTGCGAAACCAGCTTGAAGAGTTTGCGGGAGTAGTTTAGGGCATTTGTGATGGAGAAGTGATTTATTTTATTTTTTGGCCATAAAGATTTCTTTGATATTTCTTTGTTATTGTCTTGTAAATGGTGTAGTTTTTATCTGAAGAGCTCCTATTCCACGCAGCTTCTGCTCTTCTACGCTCTTGCTTTGGCAACGTCAGCTGGTCATTAAACCACCTGGCGTTTTTCCAGATGCAAGTTTTTGCTTTTTATTTTTTTAACCATAAAGATTTTATTGAAATAAACCAAATATTTGACAAGCATTTTCAACAGCATCAACAGAAGCAAGACAGGATTTAAAGACCCAGGAGCTCCAATTCCATATAGGACACAGTTACATATAACGTACTCTTAGAGAGGTCCAAGCAGGACTTGCTTCTGGGCAGGGTGCACACCAGCAATTTATGTTGAAAGGGAATTGGGTAGCCCACCCACCAAGAAGGATCAAGTGGGTCCAGACTAACACTATTGATTGTCGTCTCATTATGGCAAACCACGAGAACCATCATCTCCAATCCAATTCCTCTCTCCACTATCGCATCTCTCTCAGAACAGCTACATACCCCTGTCCCGATGGGAGGAAGGTTCACCCAAGGATAGACCTATCCTCTCTTCCACCCCTCCCAGTAATTCACCTATAGCTTAAAGATAAGAGAAAAGAGGGGTGGTCAGTGAAATGGAGGGAAAAAAAGGGGGGTTGCTGTAAGGTAATTTTGGTGCAAGTATCCAAACAGTGGGTGGGGATACCACCTGCTGCCCTCTCCGGCTATCACATTTGGTTATCAGAACAAGCTAACTGTAGCACATATTAAGCGTTACACCAGACTGCGTAACTAAATCACGACTATCCAGCAGTTTGTGTCAACTCACGGTAATCCGCAGAGTTTCGCAATGTAAGCCAGTCTTCCCAGACAAGGGTAAAATTGGAAATTCTATCCTGTGCGGCATGAATCAGCTCCTCTATCACTGCGATGTGGTTAATGCATGCCACCCACTCTTTGATAGATGGTGGCACCACAGCCCTCCAGTGGACAGGAATACAGAGTCTGGCTGCATTAATCATATGCAGAGCCACAGATCTACTATATCGTCTTTTGGAAATTTTGGAGAGGTGTAGGAGATATTGATCTGGGGACAACTCCAGGGGTAGCGAGGATACTTTAGTCGTCACTTTGTGCACCTCACTCCAGTAAGGTTGGATTAGCGGGCAATCCCACCAAATGTGGAGAAAAGAGCCCGTGGCCTGACCGCATCTCCAGCACCGCTCCGACACAGATGGAAAGAATTTGTGGATAAGATCCGGAGTCCTGTACCACCGCGTTCTAATTTTGTATCCCTTCTCCCGGGTGTTCACATTGAGCGATCCTTTATGTATGTACCAATGGACCCGCTCCCAACACTCCGTTTCAATCGGTCTCCCTAGTCTCTGCACGCATTGAAGCAACAGGCGTTGTGAACATGGACGCATAAAACATCGAGATTACGTGCCTCTGAGGGGCTGTGCCCATGCACAAGGATTCAAGTACTGTGGGCGGTTTCATAAAGCTGTCTCTGACCTTTTCGGGTCATCCAAAAAATGCTTTAGCTGAAGGTAGGTCAAGGGGAAAGCTCTGGTCTGGGACATAAAGGACAACTCCCTCAGAGTGCAAAATCATCCCCAGAGAAGTGTTTAGCCAGCATATCCGAGTGGGGCCATATATTGGTCAAGTAGGATCTCTCCAGTCCCGGGTGAAAGTCGGAATTCCCTCTAAGGGGAGTTATGCTACATTCTGTAGCTGAGACTGCATGAGTTCCACAGGCCTTCATAAAAGCTGCCAGAGTGGCCCGACCAGGGGGTGGGATTAAACACAAGGCGTGCAGTATTTCCTGGAGACCCAAGGCACCTTACCCAGATCAGACCCAGTGACCAAGCCCTCTAAGGGCATCCAACTCTTATGTCGGGCATGTACCCTCCAGTCCACCACTCTCGCTAAATGTGCAGCCCAGTAATACCTATGTATGTCTGGGAGGCCAATACCACCATCCAATTTCGGGAGCACCAGTTTCATCCAGCTGATTCTAGGTTGTTTTGATCCCCACAAACTTCCTGCATATCTTGTATGCCATAAACGAGGGCGGTAAAGAAATCGGAAGAGTCTGCATTTTGTACAACAGTTGGGGAATGACTGTCATTTTTAAGATGGAGGCACGTCCAAACCAGGAAACCGTGTGAACATCCCATCTAAGCATATCTTGCTGCACAGCCTTCAACTCACTCAGAAAGTTCTTATCATATAGATCCGATAAGTTGCTCGGAAGCTTAATGCCCAAATAGGTAATGTCATCTGATTTCCAACGAAGGGGAAAATTGTCTTGACAAAGGCTGACCAGCGAAGAGGGCAACGACACATTCAGTGCAAATGACTTGGAATAATTAATTTTTAAGTGAGAAATAATACGGAATTGCTCAAGCAAACACCAGATTGGGCAAAGAAGTCAAGGGAGATGAAAGAGTGGAACATCATCAGCGAATGCTGCAAGCTTGTATTCCTTCTGATGAACCTTAATGCCTGTTATGTCTGGATGTGCCCGTATGCAAAGAGGTTCCAGTGTGAGGATATACAGGAGAGGGGAAAGGGGGCAACCCTGTCTGGTGCCATTATGGATGGAGAAGGCCTCCGACAAGTGACCATTGACCTGGACCCTGGCTCTTGGACTCGTATCTAGGGCTCCAATATAAGCCCTCATCCTGGCCCCTAGGCCCAAGGCAACCAGAACCGAGGCAAGTTTTGCGTTTTTGGTGCCACCCAGTCAGCTGACTGAAGTAGCGCCTTGTTGATGGCGTCAAGTCTTGCTGTGGCTGTTTGTTTTTGTTGGATTGTTTTTTTTTTATTTTGTTCCCTAGTGTTTTGAAGAGTTCCGAGTGGAGCTTCTTCTGAGATCTAGTCCAGTGAGTTGTCGCCTTCTTTTTTTTGGTCTGGCGTTATTGGTGATTTTGAATTTAATGGCATGATCGGTCCATGGTAGTGGCTCATTTTCAAAGACCTCAATTTCCAAATCTTGTTTGAAAAATGAGATCGAGCGTATGGCCTGATGCATGAGTGGGGCCTAGTATTTATTGCTGCAGACCTAGTCCTTCCAGATGGTTGATGCAGGCGTCAGCGATGGGGTCCAGCTAGGAGTTGGTCCAGAGGTTGAAATCCCCAAGCACCAAAAGGTGTTTGATGCTTAGGGTGTATGAGAAGATAAAATCTGTCAACGACGTGAGAAGGTGCGTTTTTGGGCCCGGTGGTCTATAGCAAAGTAAAATATGTACCATGTCTTGGGGATTTGTTTGTAGCTGCAGAGTGAGGGTTTCCATGAATGGAAGCGAGTTTTGAAGGACTGGTTTGGTGATTGAGAGGTCAGTCTTGTGGATCACTGCCAGGCCTCCCCCTCTGGAGTCCCAAACATAGATCTGTTAGTTTCTTGGAAGAATGCTCAGGTAAAGTGTTTCTTCTCGCTAAGCCAGCAAGACCAACCTCTTGGGATAGACGCTCTCCTCTTGGAACTTCAAAATGTGCTATGCCTTTCCTCCAGTTCATCCGATTCCACGTGTGTTAAAGAAGTTTCTACAGGAACAGACAAAACTCATACTAATTGCGCCGTACTGGCCCAAGAGCCTGGTTTTCTCAACTCCTAAGACTCTTGGCAGAAGAGCCGTGGTTTCTACCTCCACAGGACAGACCTGATGTGTCAGGGTCCACTAACGGGCCTAAAACAGGAAAATTTCAAGTGGGCGGCCTGGTTACAGAAGAGGACCTTTTGAGATCGAAAAGGACTTGAAGGTAGTGGCAACGCTTCTGAGCACCAGGAAGCCAAACACCAGAGCCATTTACAAAGATTTGAAAAAAATTAAACAGTTGGTGCACTAAAAACCAAAGACAGAAAATGGATACACCGACTATCCTTGTGTTTTTTACAACAAGGTGCTGACGAAGGACTAGCGCTCAGTACACTGAAAGTTCAGATTGCAACGCTGTCGGTGTATTTGGAAAGGACACTAGAAGACCCATTGGTCTCTCGTTTTTGCAGGGCGTTGGCGAAATACAAAAAGCCCAAGACACAAATGTCCCACATGGGATTTATCGGTGGTGCTGAGGTGGATCATCAAACCTCCCTTTGAACCACTGCAAAATACATCTTTAAGATTGACTTTAAAGACTTTTTTTTTTATGGTAGCCATCACAACGGCACGCAGGATAGAAATACAAGCTTTATCGGTTGGAGAACCTTTTTGAAGATCTATGATGATGGAATAGTTCTTAAAGCGGATCTGGGATTTACTCCAAAAGTGACGTCAACTTTTCATAAATCCCAGGATATAGTTTTACCTTCATTTTGCAGCTCACCAAAAACAGAAAAGAGCAAGAATTAAGTTTCCTGGATGTCGGGTGTCTACTTCAATACTTAGAAGTAACCAATGACTTCAGAACGTTGGATGCTTTATTTTGTATGCCAGCCAACTGAAGGGCAAACAAGCGTCCAAAAAGACAATTGCCAGATGGATCACGGCAGCTATTCTGGAGTTCCAGTATTATGGAGAAAATGCCACCAAAAGAACTTAAGACTCATTCTACAAGAGCTTCAACAGCCTCATGGGCAGAAAGGGCAGGAGCCACTCCAGAACAAATATGCAAAGCTGTAACCTGGTCAAGATTTTTGACCTTTTGTTCAGCATTAGACTGGATCTGATTTTCCAGCCAGGACCAGGTTTTTGATAGGTAAGTCCTCCAAGCCATTGTCCCACCCTAGATCTGGTGAGTTCGTGATTATCCTCTCAAGGGCTGTCTTGGAAGACTGGGGGGAAAAAGCAGAGTTAGATTCTTACCGGTAACTCTGTTTCCAGTAGTCTTCCAAGGCAGCACGATCCACCCTAAAATGTCTAAACTTGTGGGGTTGTGTGTGTTCTATGTTTCAGATTCTGGCCTTCGGTTCTCGTGGATGACTGACCAGGGACCTGAAGGACCGCCTCTTAAAGGGTGGAAAAATGAGTGGCAATGTATTTCCTGATTGTGAGGAGGAGCTCAATCTCTCAAGGGCTGCCTTGGAAGACTACTGGAAACGGTTACCGGTAAGAATCTAACTCTGCTTTTTCACTTCACTTCACTTCACTGACACTGATCATTGTAAACCATGTACTTGCTGTGCTCTGTAAGATTGGCTCTCCTTTCCTTGCATGCTGTCTGAGGCAAGGAGACGGTAACTGGTTTACATTGATCAGCTGTGTGCAAAGCACACAGTGGTCAGCAAGCTTGATCCACGCACATGGGAGATGGTGCGCCCAGAACTGGAGGGCCGCACTGTAGCTGTCTTTTCACTATAGTGTAGGCAGACCGTGGTTAAGTGTACACCTGTGTCAAAGATACACAAATGTTTGTGCAGTCCCATTCACGATGGGTAATATCCACTGCTCCCAGTTTGCAAGCAGTGTTGTACAGGTGCATGTCTTGCAAGGGGACCTGCACCTACATGGTTGTCAAATTGGGATTGGCGGCTGTCTATGTGCAGCCACTGCTTCCCATTTAACCTGAATGAGGCTGCCTGCATGGGGATATGCAGAACATCTGGGCATCCCTGTGCTGGCAGACACACACAGCCCTCACGATCTGGTCTAGGAGGAGGGTGGGACTATTGTCAGTGCGGCCCGAACATTTCACACTCGGCTCCAGCCATCGTGACAACCATTGAGCTGTTGACTGTGAGGCTGCAATGAATGGCAGCAATGATGGGCAAGGTAAGGCGGTAGTGTTTGGCACGGTAAGGCAGCAGACCGGCAGTGATGGGCTCGGCAAGGTGGCAGTGATGGGCTCGGCAAGGTGGCAGTGATGGGCAGAGTAAGATTATTTCCTGGGCTGGTTTTATTCCCAGTCTGGCCCTGGCTGCCAGCACTAAACACTTCCTAAACATGAGCTGAACAAATGAATCAGTGCAGCGCTAAATATAAGAATATCCCTTAAGCGGTATAAAGTGCATTAATGTAAACAATGAGTGAATAAAGTGTGATATGCAAATCATACACATTGTCCCTAAATAAATGTAGTTGCTAATAAAGTGCAATGAACAGACTAAATCCGTGATGTGTTTTTTTTTTTTTTTATAAATTAATCAATGCAAATATTGTGCCAATTCATTATGCATAATGAATAAATCTATCTCTCCAGTGTCATCCACCAGTATGTTTCTCCTAATCCTTGTGCACCCTCCACCAGTTGTGCCCTCACCTTGTGAAAAACGTTAATCCTTTTAGAATTCTTTTTTTTATTATAAGGGGCTTTTCAAAGGCTCATATAAAAAGCCTAGAAGGTAAGGGAGCTCAAGGATTATAAGAAATGCATATATTGATGGATTACACTGGAGAGATTTTATTTACTATTCATATAATGGACTGGTGTATTTTCACTTTTTATAAAAGACACTAAGGCTACAATCTGCACATTGCACTGTATTACCAACTACATTGTGTTTATTCAATGACATTCTGTGTAAAATTTGCATATTGTACCCCTTAAGGGATATTCTCATATTTAGCGCTGCACTTATTCTGATTCATTTCTTGAACGACTGCCATAAAATGAAATGCCTGCAGGACTTCACCCTATATAAATCGGCCCTCCTAAGATACAATTCCTGCCTCTATGCTGCCAAACGAGCCTACTTTGTCTCTCATACCTTGTCGGTCACCTTCATCTCCTCAGCCTTTGTAGCCTGAAGCTACAAAACGCTGGAGGGAAAAAAATGAATTCTCTATGGAGATGGTTCACATCTCACTACAAAACGCCTGAAGCCAGAAGTTCAAAAACGCCTAAAGCTCAAAATAGTTTTTATTTTATTTTTTAGGCAAATTTTGAGCGTTTTCGGTTTTTAACCACTTGCTTACTGGGCACATACACCCCCCTCCTGCCCAGGTTAAATTTCAGCTTCCGGCACTGCGTCGCTTTAACTGACAATTGCGCGGTCGTGCGACGGCTCCCAAACAAAATTGACGTCTTTTCAGTAGAGCTTTCTTTTGGTGGTATTTGATCGCCTGTGCGGTTTTTATTTTTTGCGCTATAAACAAAAAAGAGCGACAATTTTGAAGAAAAATACAATATTTTTTACTTGTTGCTATAATAAATATCCCAATTTGAAAAAAAAAACACTTTTTTTTTTTTCTCAGTTTAGGGCGATACGTATTCTTCTACATATTTTTGGTAAAAAAAGAAAAAAAAATCGCAATAAGCGACTGGTTTGCGCAAAAGTTATAGCGCTTACAAAATGGGGGAGAATTTTTTTTATTTTTTTTACTAGAAATGGCGGCGATCTGCGATTTTAATTGGTACTGCGATGTTATGGCGGACACATCAGACACTTTTGACACATTTTTGGTGCCATTCACATTTATACTGCGATCAGTGCTATAAATATGCACTAATTACAGTATAAATGTGACTGTCATTGAAGGGGTTAAATGTGTATCCTAGGTGTGTTCTAACTGTGGGGGGAGGGGGGGTCACTGGGGGGGTGACCGATCTGTGTCCCTATGTACAAGGAACACAGATCGGGCTCCTCCTCTCCAGAGACAGGACGCTGTCTCTGTGTAAAACGGCAATGAGAGATGATCTATGAGATCATCTCTCATTCGCCCACAGATCGCATCGCAAACGGCCACTCTGACTGGCCGTTCACCGCGATCTGTGATTGGCTGTGTCCAAGGGACACGGCCAACACAGGGCTTCCCCACAGCGCGCTCTACAGCGCGCGCTGGGAACGCCCATAGGGGCGGCCGTCAAGACGGCATGTTGGCTATTCAGACCCGCGCTGTTGCTGTCATTTGACGGTAGCGCGGGTCTGAAGTAGTTAACATTGGGGACCCTAGTCACCTGTCCAAAATGGCGGTAAAAACGCAGCAAAACGCTACGCTTAGGTGTGAACGCAGCCTAACTGTCACCCACCCCCTCTGCCCATAAAATTGCTGATCACTTCAAAGACCCGATTGATGCAATACATGAAGACACCGCCACTGCGTACATCTTGCACAGTCAACACACTTTTTTTTTTTTTTAACTGGCTACTACTGAAGGTTGCAATACTCAGATGCCCACCTAACAAATTGTCCCCTGTATCCTGTTTCCTCACAAATTCTACAGTCACCCGCTATCATTTGCTTCCTCACATCAATCTCTCCCTCTAGTGGCACCTTACCCTTTAAAACATGTGCAGATCACTCCCATACTTAAAAAGCCCTCACTGGACCCCACCAACCTGAACAACTCAAGACCCATCTCATTGCTCACGTTCACATTTAAACTGCCTACAACTGTCTTGGCTCCTACCTCAGTGAAAATAACTTTCTTAACCCCTTAGTCTGACTTTCGCTCGCAGCACTCCACAGAAACTGCCTTACTAAAATTATTTACTAACTGCTAAAACAAATGGCCACTACTCCATACTCCTACTGCTTGCCCTCTGCGGCCTTCTCAAACTCTATTCCCTTGGCCTCCAAGATTCTGCTGTATCCTGGTTCTCCTATGACAGCGCTCCTTCAGTGCTGTCAACTGTCTACTTCTCTACCCTTTTTTCTATGGGGGTGCCTAAAGGCTGTTCTGGACCCCTTTTCTTTATCTACACCTCCCTTGGTCACTGCCCATGGCTTCAATGCCATCTATACACTGATACCCAAATCTGTATTTGCCTCACTCCTTCAGTCTCCTCTGGCATTACTAACTTACTGACACATCAGCATGGATAAAGAAAGTAGCTGCTCTAGGTGGGAGCCTTGAGAATCCACCGTGCAGATATCCCAGGTGCAGGCAATGCATTCGGCAAGACAGGAACAAAAGGATGTTTCTGGACAATGGTTGCCTTTATTGAATTAGGAACGGCACTACAAGTCACAGCAAAAAAAGGATGTCTGGTCATAGCTATGACTAAGCACTAGATGTAGTGTAAAACGCATCGGATGCCCAGGTTTTTGTTTTGTTTGCTGTGACTTTTAGTGCTGTTCCTAATTTAATAAAGGCAACCGCTGTTCAAAGTGCGGCTGTCCAGAAACATCCTTTTGTTCACATCAGCATGGATGTCGCACCACTTAAACAAAACTCTAAAACAAAGCTGGTAATATTCCCCCGTGCCTCCCTTCATGACTTCATCAAAATCGATAATGCAACCAACAATCTCCCCTAATGCCATGGTACTGGGTTGTAACCTTAGACTGACCTGTCCTTTCAGCCCCCAAATTCAAACACTGTTGAATGCTCGTAGACTTCACCTCCTTAACATCTCTAAAATATGCTCCCTTTTAACAATGTAAACACCAAGATACTCATTCATTCCCTTGTTTTCACCTTGCTTATTGTAACTCTATTTGACCTACCTATCCATGGGCTATCCCCCTCTTCATGCTATCATGAATGCTGCTAGACTTATACACCTTGCCAACTACTGTCTGCCAAGCCCTACACTGGCTGCCAATCGCTCAGAAAATGTAGTTAAGTAATGCTAACCACAACATTAATCTATATTTGGAGGCAGAATGAAACATTATTTGGTTGCATTTTTAAATATTTAAGATTCCCCACATATGGACGTGGTTACATTTTTTTTTTTTTTTCTACTTTATTACTATAGCGCTACAGCAAAGCCAAGTCAAGGATACACCAACAGTGGAAATCCTACAGCAAAGCCAAGTCCAAGGGGAGATGCTAAGCCAAATCAAGGATACAGAAATGGTGAAAAAAATACAGCATGGTCAAGTCAAGGTAGATGCACCAAGAGTGGAGATCATGCAGCAAAGCCAAGTCAAGGATACGCCAACCTTGGAACTACAGCAAAGCCAATCCAAGAGGGATACACCAACAGACCTTCTGCAGAAAAGCCAAGTCAAGGAGGATACGCCAACCCTGGAACTACAGCAAAGCCAATCCAAGAGGGATACACCAACAGACCTTCTGCAGAAAAGCCAAGTCAAGGAGGATACGCCAACCCTGGAACTACAGCAAAGCCAATCCAAGAGGGATACACCAACAGACCTTCTGCAGAAAAGCCAAGTCAAGGAGGATACGCCAACCCTGGAACTACAGCAAAGCCAATCCAAGAGGGATACAACAGACCTTCTGCAGAAAAGCCAAGTCAAGTAGGATACACCAACAGTGATAACCCTACAGTGACAAAAGTCAATCCTTGGTTCACCTATCGAAGTACGTATAACGGGCATAGAATTGTCTCTTGGGCAGTATTAGGAACTGTAATATGCCTTGGAGGTCTTTATGGCTGTAGATTGAGTATTTTTTTTTTTCTTTAGTCTAACCTATTGGTAATACATTTGACTGTTGTCGGGCACTAGTAGTACAATAGATTAGACTGAGATCTAACACTTTAAAAGGTATATTTAGTGTGAGTACAGGGTAAGGCCCCATTCACGCCTGAGTTTGTAGCTCAAATTCTGAGTGGAGATGTGAACCATAGGATTTTCTCAAGTAGCCTAAAGCCAAACAAACTCAGTTTGTGGCACTTTTTGTAGCTTGAATTGGGCAGATGGTGCATTTTTTTTTTTTTTTTTTTGCATTTAGTTTCCCATAGAAATATACTGAAGCATGGAATTTGCATGTTTTTAAGGTTTCTATGTATTTTTGTCAAGTGTTTGGAGCGTTTTGTGCTGGTTGTTTGGAGCCTACAACTGCTGTCAGCAGCACAATGAATCAGGTGTTAAAAAGCCATCACCTATTACCGTCCTAACATTGAGTCATCCCTGCAGTCAGCATTGAAGAAAAACTGCATGGGATCCCTCCCACCAAAACCAGGCCTTTTTGGATCTTGGTTTGGATTTTGAAGGGAGCCCCACGTCAAATCATAGTGCATAATGGGCCCTTCAGTCTGGTATGGGTTTTAAGGGATTATATGCTAAAGTTTCCCTTAATCCATTGCAGGCCTGGAAAGGGGGGGGGGGGGTGGCTTCCTCTACTAAACCATACCAGGCTGCATGCCCTCATCGTGGAGGCACGCCATATTGATGGCAAGGGCCTCTTCCCAACAACCCTGGCCCATTGGTTGTGGGGGTGCAGAGGGTAGCTTATGAAAATCTGGAAGCCCCCTTTTAAGAAGGGTGTGCCCCAAAATTCCAGCCCCCCATGTAAATAATTACAGGGGGGAACATGGTTCCCTGATGTCCATCATGAACGCCGGCCACTGACCTGCATTATAAAAGCCTGAATGTGATATACGGGGCAGGGTCACAGTTTACCCGCTGTCATTTTGAGTGAGAAGCAACGGTCTTGTGTTTGGCGAGGGGCTGCTAAAGATCGTAATAAACAATGAATTTACATCAGGACAAGTTAAGTGTGTGTGTTTTTAGCAAACCTCTCCTTTAATGTAAATCCATTGTTGATAACAAACGCCAGCTGCCAAACTGCACAAAACCTGCTGCCAAACAAGGCTAGACCCATTGCTTGCCACTCGCCAAATGACAGCCTGCCTTCAACTAAACCCAGTGGGAGAGAGCGTGGCTTAACAATGGTGGCGCTAGGATGTGAAGAGCTCTGTACCCACCTTGGCAAAGTGAGGGGATCGCAGGTTTACCACCTATCCGATCCATGTCAAAACGGTACTCGCAGAAGGGTAACCGCACAGGAATGGCTGACATTCAGTCCTTTCCAGCTGCAACTTGGCAAATCCGCTCTGCCTCCAGGGACAGCATGGTGCTGTAAGACTAATTAAATGTTGCCTAAATTCCTCTTAAAGCAGTGTTCCACCCCCCCAAAAAAAGCTAGTGAAATAGATATTTCCTGGTATATGTACCAGGATGGCTAGTGATGTTACTGCAGCAAAGGAAAATGAAGAGACAGCTTCTTGTCTAGTTGCCAAGAGGGAAGTGGAAAGCAGAAGAGAGCGAACTCAGCCAACCCCCTTGGTTTTTATTACTCGATGACATCACAGGACACAGGCATGTTGATTTTTTCACATAAAAAAAGTACACACCCTCACATGATAAAAACACACCCAGTTCCCTCCCATCCAGCTATTGACCCACCCAGTTCCCTCCCTCATCCACGCCCCCTAAGAGCACATGTAGAGTTTCTTTGTTTAAAGCCCTTCTATGGGGATTCTTATCCAGGCTTCCAAGGGGTCTGACGTATAACATGGAGCAGTCCAAAATGCAAGGGGAGGTTCATGTTTAGAAGAAATGTCCTTGTTTTAAATCGGTCCTTCAATATTTGCCAAACAAGGTGGAACAGTCCAGCATAGCTTCTCTTCTAATCACATGATCAACATTC
This sequence comes from Rana kukunoris, assembly GCA_029574335.1. Classification (NCBI taxonomy): domain Eukaryota; kingdom Metazoa; phylum Chordata; class Amphibia; order Anura; family Ranidae; genus Rana; species Rana kukunoris. The sequence goes on along the minus strand of CM056050.1, from coordinate 119,805,057 downwards.
CATCAACACAGGATGTGGGGGGTTGGGTATTTTAGCTTCTCCTTTGCTTTTTCTCTTGCAAAATTCAAGTCAGCATAGACTTTCAAAGTTCTTCACAGTGGGGGGGGGGGGTCAGAATTAGAAATGGAGTGAAGGCACTTTAAAAAACACAGTCCTTTATACTTTCCAATGCTCGTTCATATTTTTCGTTAACACATATCTTATGTAACATCAAGGAAGATAAAGCACTATTGTGGTTCATAATCTCATACATGCATACATGTTTATATAAAAAGGTATAAAAAAAGAGTATATATATAAAAGAATATATAAAAACATAAAGGAATATAATGGAGAAACACATTAGTGGTTTCTAATAAAAAATTAGCTTCAACTTATCAAATATAATATTTTGAAATAATTCCATCACACTAGCAGCTACACATACGCGATTTTAAGACTGCCATAAAGGGGGCAGTATGGTGATCGGTGCAATTGTCTTGGTTACACCTCTGGGGATTCTAATGGTTTCAGAAGACCCACTGCATGTCAATTGATGGTTGAATTTTCCTTATGTGAATGAACCTGATTTCCTGCAGATCCTGACACAATTGATGCATATAGGTCCTCTGCTGCTGGCTCTAACATATTTATACCGGTCCTGCCTTCCTAGCTCACAGTATCTGCTCCAAATTTAGCACTGTCCCCTCACTTACTATGTTTATCTCTCTATTAGGTGGGTTTTGCTGCGCCCTTGTTGCTATTTTTGTATAGGTCCCACCCCCCTAAAGTAGATTGCAGGAACTTTGTCTGTCTCTTCTATTTTGGATCAGATGGATTCTCTGTGGGCTTCTTTGGCCATTTGCTATAGCGTTTAATAGGGTGTTAGACGTATTCTTAAAGTCTGGCATCCACTTTCCTTTTTACTCTAAAGGGGTGGGTCAGCCCCTTTACCTTTTTGATTTAACTACCTTTTACTTTGGCTTTCTATTTCCTCCCTTCCCCCACCCTTTTTTTTTTTTTCTTATCAGTGGCTCATGGAAAAAATTCCTAGTGCGTCCACCAATCAGTGAGATGCATTTGTAGGTCCGCCCTAACCGAACCGTATCACTCTCTCTGGTCCCTCATCTGAAGCAGGACCCTTGCTGGTACGGTTCGCTTTTCTGGCGCGCTTTCATAATGGAAACGCCCAAAATAGCGAACCGATCCGCTCAGTGGAAACAAGGCATAAAGCTCTCCTGTTTCAATGCCTGAGGCTTAAATGAACCATTCAAATGAACCCAGATCTTCTACGACTTCCGCAAAGCCAAGGTTTTGCTGCCTTTCAAGCAACCCTTTTTTGCACTGATCATGTTCCTGTCTTGTGCACCCTGGTTTCACAGTACTTGTGCTCATTGGAAGTCCTGAGGAGTTGCCATTTACAAATCTGTACCTTATCGGACGTTTGTGTAGATCCTGCAGGAAGGTACTTATTTATAAAACCCACTCTGCATGGCAGACTATACACGCTGGCTAATTTGTATATTCCTAAAACCAAATTGCCCATATACTCGTCAGTATCTTCACAACTACTATAGTTTGCGGAGGGAGCTATTCTATTGGGTCGTAGCTCTCTATCATACTCAAATTAGCAGGTTGAAAAAAATCCTATTGCAACATAACTTGATGGCTGTGTGAAGAATCTCCCAACCTACTGATTACTTGGTGGCTCACAATTCACTCATAAACTTATTTTGCCCTTACCTTCCACTCAGAATAATATTGGTAATATATTGTGGTCAGATCATGCACCTCAGACCAAATCCCTTGACCCTGCTGTTTGACCTGGTACTTTTCACAGTAGAGGGAAAGGTGCTAAGTTTCTCAGTGGCATTGCAGAGACGATCTTCTTTTTTTTTTTTTTTTTTTGAGTCATGCCTTGACTGGCTGGACGCTTGCTCCCCTTTCCCAGATGCTCCCCTCCTGCCATAGCTCATTTTGTGCATGGTTGGAATATACACAGTTGAAACATTTAGGCAAACAGTCCTCTACAGACCTCTACTAACTTGCACTGCTTTTGAATTGCTATCCCAATCCTCTAGACCGGACCAAACTTTCACAGATATATGGGATCTTATTGAGTAAATCCTACCCGAACCCCTCACCATTTCTTTCTTTCTAAATGGGAGCAAGAATTGCAAATATCGGCGGATATTAAATGGGACAAAATACTGGCTGTTGCATATAAACTCTACGTTTTCTCAAGCACAATTGTCAGATTTTATCCCAATGGTACCACTACCCTACACTTTTTTTTACATAAAATGTATCCTATCCCTGATGGATGTTGGCAATGTTTGCAAAAGATGGGCACCATGACCCATATTTGGGGCACCTGTCTCAAACTTGACCTGTTCTGGGGATAATATACCAACATTTTATAAATTTGGTGGGAGAATAAATTCCAAATCTCAGATTACAGTACTGTCCCTGTTGCCAGACTCTTACCGACAAATTTAAAAGAAACCTAGTTGGGCACTTCATCACAGCGGCATGGTCTGTGATTGCTAGATGATGGCACCAAGTTAAGGCTCCATCGCTGGTCAGTTGGACAAGATTGAGATCATGGAGTGTATGAGCGCTTGGTATGAGGACAAATCTGAAACGCACAAACATGTCTGGGGAGTTTGGTCTCATTTCAGATATTCTTTTGACTTTGATTCCTTTTGTATCAAATATTATGAGGTTGCTCCGGGATATCCCATAGTACATCACACCCTCCCCATCCTGTTTCTCCCCCCTTTTTTTTCCCTCTAACTTATTAAAAAATTTTTTTTATCTTTCCTATATATTGAATTGGAATGCTAGCATTTGAGTTGCGTCTAAATAGCACTTGATGCTTCAGGTATTGTACTCCTTGTTATGTATCCAGCTGAAGCGGGGTTACCTCACTCTTTAATGTACTCGCCCGCAAATGTTTGCTTTTATGGTGTTCATTATACAGAGGAAAGTACAAACCCGGTTATATTCAATCACAATTTGTATATGCTCAACACTTGTATTTTCTGCAAATACCAGAAATTGATAAAAAAAAAAAAAAAATTGGTAAACCCAGTCACCCTGCCCCCTATAAACCCAGTGACCCTGCCCCCTATACCACCAGACCAATCATGTTTAACTGGCTTTTTTAATGCAGGTCAGTGATTGGTGTCTGATCTATTTTTTTCCTGAACTTCACTTTAAAAGAAATTGGTAAGCCCACAATCATCCACAAATAACTGAAACCATAATTTAGTCTTTAAAGGATGAGCTGTAACATCAACTTTTTTTTTCTTTTTTTCTTAAAGAAGTGGCTAGTGCTGCTACTGAGCCTGTGAAGACATATGAAAATGAGTGGCCAAGGTAAGGAAAATATTTCCCTTGCAGTTTTCTGTTCATGGATTTTAAATCTAATTTAGAATGGTTTAGAGCAGGGATGGCGAACCTCGGCACCCCAGATGTTTTGGGACTATATTTCCCATGGTGCTCCACTACACTGCAGAGTGCATGAGCATCATGGAAAATGTGGTTCCGAAACATCTGGGTTGCCAAGGTTCGCCATCACTGGTTTAGAGACTCTAAATTGCCATTCAGATCCACAAAATCTAGTGCAGCTTACCACTTCATAGATGTAGTGGCTGCATTTGTTTGTCATGTGTGTTTTTTGTTTTTTTTGTCCCAGGCCTTTATTCTGTGTTCTCGCCAGTAATGTTTTCTGTCCTAGAGAACTATTTACTGTACTGGATCTTTAGTGAAACAGCAATGTCTCTCTCGAATAGGAAGTGTTGCACTACTGAACACCTCCATCTTTCTCTAACTGGGCAAGGGGCTTGTTCAGAGATCTGGGAACAATGCTAACTGATAACGGTGCAGCAGAGGGCATTAGAAGGCTTTAACCCACTGAAATTCTGGCAGGCTCAACAAGTATTAAACAGACATAATGCTTTAGTGCAGGGGTGCCCAACCAGTGGCCTGCAGAGCCCTCTTATGTGGCTTGTGACCTCCTGCTCTGGGATGGACTAGAATAGAACACTGTTAAAGGCAAGTTTATTACTAAAATCAGGTAAGTTTATTACTAAAATCAGCATATATATGGGCATATCTGTTCTGCAGTGGTTACTGGGCTGCTTTTATACTGATCCACAGGCACAGAGGTGCACCTGCAGGTTACCTGCACTGAGCCATAGACTATTACCCATGAGTTTGTACTTTCTGAAAGAGCACCACACCTACAGGATTTAATAGAAGTCTATGGCAACGTGCAGCTAACCTACAGGAAAGCCACAGGTGAACTGTGCTGAACTTGTAGTGCGGGTAAATGGTGCATCAGTGAAAGCAGCCTTATGTCCCTTTCATCCAGTCAGTCCGACCCAATCGGACTCTCCATTCACCTCCTGAGTGGCAGATGTAAATGGACTTGTGTCTATTTACAAATGCCTATCTGCAATCCGACAAAAAGAGTAGAGTGGGCTGGCATCCACCCACTCGACTCATTGTGGCGCACGACCGGTTACCAAGTCGCTTAAGTGACCCTTACTCTTCAAAAGGCACCTCTGCTTCAGTGTGTATACTCAATTTACAAAACATGGGACTTGTATTCCTAGACCATGGGTTATATGCAGGCTACCTTCAGGTGATTGGAGATGGTAAAAGTAATGGTGCTGCCCCTAGATTATACTCTTGTAGCCCCGCCCACTCAGTGAGAGCCCAGTTTTTGCTAATGTCTTTGGATGATTGGTTCTCCTATATAAAGATCTAGCTTCTTATTGTCCTTGCCTGTAGTAGTTTCAAAATCTGTTCCCCATGGCCTGTACCTTAAAGGCTGGCCTGTTCAGTCTTTGCTGTTAGGTGCTTACCTTGGCACATAATGCAACATGTGTAGTCAGTCCTGTGCTGGGCCCAGGCCTCATCAGTTCAAAGGGGGGGGGCTGGGCATCTGCCAAACAGGAGGTTCAGCAGTACTGCCTTATTGCTGACATGTGACTCTTGTGCAGTGCTGCTGGCTTCTACTTTCTTTTCTTCCTCTGGCTGCACTGCAGGAGGATCAGTTCTAGTGTCTGTGCCCTTTTTCTCTTGCTGTGGTTTTACTTTTCATGCTTTAATTTTAGGATGGTGAGCGTGGGAGAACACGCCACCCGGCATTCACACAGCGTGCAATCAAGTGCAGTATATTGCCTTTGTGCCGCTATTCACCTGAATAAGGGTGTGATTTCTGCCGTGGCTGCATAGCATCACAGGTGTTACATTTTAGCAAAAATATATACAGGCATACCCCCCGCTTTAAGTACACTCACTTTACATACTCGCGAGTAAGGACATACCCGTGAGTGTATGTAAGGTTCCTTACAAGTACTCTACAGACGTTTTGCAGCCGCAGTAAAAGAGCTGAAGCTCCCAGAGCATAGCCCGCCCTGTTCCAGTGTGCCCCTGACACCCCTGCTACAGCCCCTGAGACCTCAACTACAGCTCCTGACACCCCCACTATAGCCCTTGACCCCCCACTACAGCCTAGAAGTGAAAAAAGGTATTGTTTCACTTTAAGTTCATTTTACATGCTTTGGTCCCATTGTGTACTTAAAAGTGAGGTATGCCTGTAATTTGATATTTTCAGAAGAGTGGGCCCCTGTCAGGTAAGTTGTGGGACCCTGTAATTTATGCTATTGGCAGCAGGGTGCTATAGTTCCCAGACTCTGAGGACCTCTTTTGGGGTATGCCTACTTTGACCACTGAATCTTGGACCTTGGTGCAGGCCCAGTGTTGTGAATAAGGTAAAACAGAAATGCCATATACATTGGCACCGGTACCCCTGCTAATTTTTTAGTTTCTTGTTGCAAATAGGCTTTTTTTTTTGTTTTGCTTTTTCTTCCTATCGATGGTTTTTGGTGGATAACTGCATCATGCCTTCTGGATGACACCTTCCCATCCTTTGCAAAAAATACAGCATGTTGCTGCATTCCTGATAGCTTCTTCAGAGACGCAAGAGCACATTCAGCACCTGGGTTATAGTGACTCCTGTATCCGGACATTTATAATCCCATCCATTCTGACCCTCATTCCTTTCATTACTAGGGAGCACAGTTGCAAGAGCTGTGATTAAAAAAAGCCAAATGGCATGCATTCTGAAAACTGCCTACAGGAAATTCAAGCCATTGCTCAAAGAGACTGCTATTCCCTAGTCAGAGAAATGTCCTATACTATTATGCCCCTCCCTCTCAGGCAAGCACCATGCTACATGTCTGACAAATACAGATTTTTCTGCAACTAGCTTTGAAAACTATCGATGCTTGGATTTGATTTCCCAAGAAAATGCTACGTCTACCCCCACCCCCTTCACCTTAATGCAGCGTGCACTAGTCTTTGCCTAGCAGCACCTGACTCTCTACAGCCTAAACCCCCATACAAACATCAGTCACATTGAGGACTGACCAAATTCTCATAGGGTAGTCTCCTAAGTTTTTGAGATCCATCCAATGAAAAGCTATTAAGAAATGGGGTGTTTTGATGGTGGCTACTGCCATTTCAGTTCTCAATCACTTTACTTATTAAGTATGTTTGCTCTTTAAAATGGATTCCAGATGAGAAGAATCCAAGGGTTTGTAAAGGAATTTTTTTTCTCACCGTCCATGGTCGGATACAGTTCCTTAAATCTTGACAACAGGGTTTTGTTCCCTGTTTACAGGGGAGGACTAGGCAGAAACGTGTTACATTAACAGAGTTGAACAGCCCTGCCCAGGGAGCGGTCCCTCCAGACATGACCCTCCTAACTGCAGCCTCAGTTTCGTTTTGCCTAGCAGGGAGGCTGTATGGCTCCCTTTTTGGGCCCAGCGCCCTGAGAAATTTTATTTTACTTTTTCTTGAATCTTCTTTCGGCTGAGACAGGCTGGATAATATAGATCCTTGTAGTCTACTCAGTCCAACCAGCAAGCGTGGGCACACCTTTGCAAAAAAGCTGGGTCTGCCACGCCATACCCCATGACTCCAGGGGTGGCCGGTGGGCTTTGCTCCGAGGTCCACATATGACTGGGCTGTGGTGTTGTCTCACTCACAGTGGACTGGGCCGACAGCTACCTCCATTGCGTTTTGTAGTTCTGTCAGGAATGCGTTTGTAGTTCTGTCAGGAATGCGTCAGCAAGTCCTCGCTCGGACGGGTAAGCACAGTCCCTCCCACTTCGGTGGGCTTGGTACGGCTGGGCATTCCTTGGGTTGAGGGGTCCTCTTCTCCCCTCCCTGCTCCTTTTTCCTTGCTGCATTGCTAACAATGCCGCTGTCAGGGGGAGGGGGCCTTCCTGAGGGAACGGTTATCTGGCCTGTTTTTGTATGGGGCTTTCCTGTGAGGGGATTTTCACTGTTAAAAAGCCCTGTGATGAGCACAGATGTTTATGATTATACTTCATCGAATAGTTAGACGCTGACTGATTGGTGACACCTGTAACTGTTTTGCTTTTTATGCTGTATCTGTGTCTTATCCTAAACTAAAAAAAAGCCCTTGGAGGCTATTCCTGTTTAAACACAGGTCCCTGCAGATGGCACACAGTTACCTCACGGTTCTTTTCCTCTCACACACTGTGTGCTGAGAGCTGATGGCAGCGCTGGGCAGTCTCCTCCTGAGGTGAGTCTCCCTGGGTACCCCTGATCAGCGCAGCAAGTGGGTGAGAGGCCCTGAATAGGGCTCTAGGAGCTTTTGTTTATTTGCAAGGACAGGTGTGCATATTATACATACACTATGTAAATATTATTAGGAGTCAGTATCTGGGCCCCCCCCCCCAACATGCTGGTGGTGGCAGCAGGTGTTTGCACCTGGGATTCCCACAAAGGTTTTATTGTTAGTCCTGGACACGTTTGTGCCAGGGTGGGGGTGGACGGCGGACTGGTGGTAAGAGTGCCCCCTTCCCCCGTTATCCCCTGGGGAATGCTGTTATGGAGCCATGGTCCAGGTACCTGGGTAGTATACACTGTGTGTGTGTATTATTTAAGGGCAACCCTCCCAGGCCGTCAAAGGTCCAGCTGGGGCACTAATCCGTCCCTGGGTGCGTAAGCCGATCACGCCGGCACCCAAATCCTGCCAATGTATGTAGCCTTCCCTCCCTGTCTCTAGGTGGGGGGGGCGGCTTACAGGTTCACAATTCAGTGAAACCTCCCTGCTCTCCAACCAGTGGGTCTGCAAGGTGGTCTCTTCAGAGTACTAGATAGGGTTTCCTCCTATCCACAGAACAAAGTTCTTTCCTTGTGTCTTCCTCTCCTGGCCCGTTGGTCTGCCTTGGGCAGTGTGGGACTTGCTAAGCTGCGGGGTCATTTTACCTTTCCTTCAGGACAAGAGGTTTGGTGTTTTTCTATGGGCCTCAGCTGAGTCGATAGACTTATGTGGACCTACGGCCAAACGTTCCTGAATGTGCCTTCTCTTGCCTTCTCTTGCCTTCTCTTGCCTTCTCTTGCCTTCTCTTGCCTTCTCTTGCCTTCTCTTGCCTTCTCTTGCCTTCTCTTGCCTTCTCTTGCCTTCTCTTGCCTTCTCTTGCCTTCTCTTGCCTTCTCTTGCCTTCTCTTGCCTTCTCTTGCCTTCTCTTGCCTTCTCTTGCCTTCTCTTGCCTTCTCTCTCTTCTCTTCTCTTGCCTTCTCTCTCTTCTCTTGCTTCTCTTGCCTTCTCTCTCTTCTCTCTCTTCTCTTCTCTTGCCTTCTCTCTCTTCTCTTGCCTTCTCTCTCTTCTCTTCTCTTGCCTTCTCTCTCTTCTCTTCTCTTGCCTTCTCTCTCTTCTCTTCTCTTGCCTTCTCTCTCTTCTCTTCTCTTGCCTTCTCTCTCTTCTCTTCTCTTGCCTTCTCTCTCTTCTCTTCTCTTGCCTTCTCTCTCTTCTCTTCTCTTGCCTTCTCTCTCTTCTCTTCTCTTGCCTTCTCTCTCTTCTCTTCTCTTGCCTTCTCTCTCTTCTCTTCTCTTGCCTTCTCTCTCTTCTCTTCTCTTGCCTTCTCTCTCTTCTCTTGCCTTGCCTTCTCTCTCTTCTCTTGCCTTGCCTTCTCTCTCTTCTCTTGCCTTGCCTTCTCTCTCTTCTCTTGCCTTGCCTTCTCTCTCTTCTCTCTCTTCTCTTGCCTTGCCTTCTCTCTCTTCTCTCTCTTCTCTCTCTTCTCTTGCCTTGCCTTCTCTCTCTTCTCTCTCTTCTCTCTCTTCTCTTGCCTTGCCTTCTCTCTCTTCTCTCTCTTCTCTCTCTTCTCTCTCTTCTCTCTCTTCTCTCTCTTCTCTCTCTTCTCTCTCTTCTCTCTCTTCTCTCTCTTCTCTCTCTTCTCTCTCTTCTCTCTCTTCTCTCTCTTCTCTCTCTTCTCTCTCTTCTCTCTCTTCTCTCTCTTCTCTCTCTTCTCTTGCCTTGCCTTCTCTCTCTTCTCTCTCTTCTCTCTCTTCTCTTGCCTTGCCTTCTCTCTCTTCTCTCTCTTCTCTCTCTTCTCTTGCCTTGCCTTCTCTCTCTTCTCTCTCTTCTCTCTCTTCTCTTGCCTTGCCTTCTCTCTCTTCTCTCTCTTCTCTCTCTTCTCTTGCCTTGCCTTCTCTCTCTTCTCTCTCTTCTCTCTCTTCTCTTGCCTTGCCTTCTCTCTCTTCTCTCTCTTCTCTCTCTTCTCTTGCCTTGCCTTCTCTCTCTTCTCTCTCTTCTCTCTCTTCTCTCTCTTCTCTCTCTTCTCTCTCTTCTCTTGCCTTGCCTTCTCTCTCTTCTCTCTCTTCTCTCTCTTCTCTTGCCTTGCCTTCTCTCTCTTCTCTCTCTTCTCTCTCTTCTCTTGCCTTGCCTTCTCTCTCTTCTCTCTCTTCTCTCTCTTCTCTTGCCTTGCCTTCTCTCTCTTCTCTCTCTTCTCTCTCTTCTCTTGCCTTGCCTTCTCTCTCTTCTCTCTCTTCTCTCTCTTCTCTTGCCTTGCCTTCTCTCTCTTCTCTCTCTTCTCTCTCTTCTCTTGCCTTGCCTTCTCTCTCTTCTCTCTCTTCTCTCTCTTCTCTTGCCTTGCCTTCTCTCTCTTCTCTCTCTTCTCTCTCTTCTCTTGCCTTGCCTTCTCTCTCTTCTCTCTCTTCTCTCTCTTCTCTTGCCTTGCCTTCTCTCTCTTCTCTCTCTTCTCTCTCTTCTCTTGCCTTGCCTTCTCTCTCTTCTCTCTCTTCTCTCTCTTCTCTTGCCTTGCCTTCTCTCTTCTCTCTCTCTCTTCTCTCTCTTCTCTTCTCTTCTCTCTCTTCTCTCTCTTCTCTTGCCTTGCCTTCTCTCTCTTCTCTCTCTTCTCTTGCCTTGCCTTCTCTCTCTTCTCTCTCTTCTCTCTCTTCTCTTGCCTTGCCTTCTCTCTCTTCTCTCTCTTCTCTTGCCTTGCCTTCTCTCTCTTCTCTCTCTTCTCTCTCTTCTCTTGCCTTGCCTTCTCTCTCTTCTCTCTCTTCTCTCTCTTCTCTTGCCTTGCCTTCTCTCTCTTCTCTCTCTTCTCTCTCTTCTCTTGCCTTGCCTTCTCTCTCTTCTCTCTCTTCTCTCTCTTCTCTTGCCTTGCCTTCTCTCTCTTCTCTCTCTTCTCTTGCCTTGCCTTCTCTCTCTTCTCTCTCTTCTCTCTCTTCTCTTGCCTTCTCTCTCTTCTCTCTCTTCTCTTGCCTTGCCTTCTCTCTCTTCTCTCTCTTCTCTTGCCTTCTCTCTCTTCTCTCTCTTCTCTTGCCTTGCCTTGCCTTCTCTCTCTTCTCTCTCTTCTCTTGCCTTGCCTTGCCTTCTCTCTCTTCTCTCTCTTCTCTTGCCTTGCCTTGGTAGCTACCCAGGGTCGGCTCTGGCTAGTGCCTGGGTGGGAGACTGCCTGGGAATACCAGGTGATGTCTACTGTTCATTGTCCTACAATTTTACACGATCAGGCTATGCTTCTCCTCGTGGTCGAGGTTTCAGCCATACAACGCCATGGCCGTGGCTTCGGTCTACCATCAAGTATACCGGCAGGCAGACTACTGGAGTCGCCAGATGCTGGACAAGGGTGACTGGTCTTTGTGCTTGGGGTGTTTTGACTCCCTTGCAGGAGGTGAGCCTCACAGGGCATGGATCTCCTGGCTGCTCGTCTCCACCGCAAGGGTGTTGAAATGGTGGCCAGGTCTAGTGATCTGGTACAGACGCGCAAGTCACGCTGGTGGCCCTGTGGGGTCTGTATCTGACTTTTTGCCGTTCATTGTAGTTGTTTCCTCGGCTGCTCCACAAAGTGGAGGCTGAGGAGATCCCGATGATTCTGATCCCTCCAGATTGACCTCGGTGCCCTTGGTACGCAGATATTGGGCGCCTGGTAGCGGAGGTCCCTCTATCTCGAGGTCCCATACTTCCTCTTGTTGTGCAGTCACTGACTTGCTCAACATGACTATTGGAAGCCAGGGTCTGTCCGACTTGGTCATTTTAATGCTGAGGGCATGGTAGTCTTCCGGAGGATCTACCGTCATACCTGGCAGATCTACATCTCTTGGTGCGAAGGGATGGAGTGACTTCCACAGACGTACTCTGTGTCCAGGGTCCTGCTGTTTTTACAGCTTGGAGTGGATCTAAAAAATAGCTTAAAGCACCATTTGGGGACAGATTTCAGTGCCTTTTTTGCAGCCTGTTCCCTGGTGGGTCCCTTTTTGTGTCCAGGGGGTTTGTTTTATACTTTCCCCTCTTGGCCCATCTCTTTCCCCATGAGTTTTGACTCTGGTGCTCTCGGTTCTTCAGGAACCTTCCTTTTGGAAACATCAGATTTTCTCTTGACACTGTCTCAGAAGGTGGCCCCTTTAGTGGCCTTTACCTCTGTTAGAGGGCTTTCTGAGTTGGCGCTCTTGTCTTGCAAGCCGCCATGCTTGATCCTCTAAGGATTAGGTGGTGCGCTCGCAACCTTCCCCTGGAGGTGGTTTCGGCCTTTTGCCGCAATAAGGACATTGTTTCATCCCTCTGTCCTCAGCCAGTGCATCCTACAGAGGTTGCCTTTCATACTTTAGGCGTGGTACGCGCTTTGCGGGCGTACCAGCCTGCTACGGCTCCGAGTTCTGTCTTGTCCACAAAAGGGCCTGGCGGTCTCGTCGACCACCATTTCTCGGTGGATCAGGCAGGCTGTTATACAGTATACACAAAAATCCCTCCAGGGAGCGCTGCAAATATTATAGCAACACAATTGAATGTGAGAATCAGTAAAAACTAACACAGTGCAGCTGTCAACCAAAAAATGGGCAAAGAACGTAGAGGCAGCGCACAGTGGGTTAAAATTTATAATGACACTTAATAGTCAAACACATATAAAAAATTATTTTGCACAGAAGGCATGAATAAAAAATATATATAGTAAAGTAACACAATACACCTAGAGTCCATAGGGAGAAGCTACTTGTGATGGAAGGGTTAAATATCCCACTGTAAAGGAGTAGCAAAATAGCAAGCCATAACCGTAGGTAACGGGCTGGAGGATACAATACCTCTATGGAAAGCTCTCCTCTGGACGGCTATAAGTGGACACTGGATGAACCAGTTCGGTTCCCTTCAGCCCGGTGGGTTGAACGAAGAATTAGACATTTTAAGCATTACCAACTAAATCACTACCCTTTTTTAATAATGTTAATATGATTGCCGACCGCCCGCCGTCATATTACTGCGGAACGGTGGCACTGCTGGGCGAGAGCACATAGCTCTACGTCCTCTCTTTTTCGGCCACTAGGGGGCGCGCACGCGCCGCCGGCGGCCCGCGCGCCCCCGAGTCCCGGGATCGCCGCCGGGCACGCACGCACGCGCGTGGTCGTTACAGAGCGGGGAACGGGAAGTATGTTCCTGTCAGCGGGGGAAACGCTGATCTCCCGTTCATACAATGTATGAACGGAAGATCAGTGATTCCCCCTAGTGAGACCACCCCCCCATACAGTTAGAACACACCAGGAACACACTTAACCCCTTCCCCGCCCCTAGTGTTAACCCCTTCACTGCCAATGGCATTTTTATAGTAATACAATGCATTTTTATAGCATTGATCGCTATAAAAATGCCAATGGTCCCAAAAATGTGTCAAAAGTGTCCGATGTGTCCGCCATAATATCGCAGTACCGAAAAAAAACGCTGATCGCCGCCATTACTAGTAAAAAAAAAAAATATTAATAAAAATGCCATAAAACGACCCCCTTTTTTGTAAACGCTATAAATTTTGCGCTAACCAATCAATAAACGCTAATTGCGATTTTTTTTTTTTTTTTTTTTTTTTACGAAAAATATGTAGAAGAATACGTATCGGCCTAAACTGAGGAAAATGTTTTTCTTTTTTGGGGATATTTATTATAGCAAAATGTAAAAAAATATTGAATTTTTTTCAAAATCGGCGCTCTATTTTTGTTTATAGCGCAAAAAAAAAACGCAAAGATGATCAAATATCACCAAAAGAAAGCTCTATTTGTGGGAAAAAAAGGACGCCAATTTTGTTTGGGAGCCACGTCGCACGATCGCACAATTGTCAGTTAAAGCGACGCAGTGCCGAATCACAAAAAGTGCTCTGGTCTTTGGACAGCAATATGGTCCGGGGCTAAAGTGGTTAAACATTTATTATATGCATTTATTTGCCTTAGTTACATCACCTATATGCATGCAAGTATACATTTAGGTTGATTTCTGGATATTTTTTTATATATTTTTCTATATATATGTATTTTTATTTTCTATATATTAAATGTCTTTTAATATATCAGATTACCTCTATTATTGTTGTTTGCTATCTGCATTTTAAATTTTTTTTTTTAGTTGTAATGATGGAAGGGTTAAATTGATTTAAATTTGGAAATCCCACCCCTTCCCTCATTATCCAATCACTGAGCCTTTGTGCTCTTATTAGCCTCTTGGGAAAGCCCTGCCGTGACTTTGACAAAGCGTCTGTGATGCGAAACATGTCAGTTGCGGCTTCCCCTTCTTACACCATAGATCTCCGTGAGGAGTTTTGAAGTATCAAGTAGCCTATTTGTTCATTTGTGCTGACGTTTCAGCGTCCCTCGCAACGACATCTGTGTGAGCTCTGAACAAATCGCGCTGTTTACATTCCTTATTGGCCCGCTCCGTCACATCATAGAGGATTGATGTCCGGACGTTAACCCTTGCCCCTTCCTGTGACGCCGCGGAAGCTCCGCCCTCCATCTTGGCTGGTAACGCGGCTGTTTTGAAGTTTTTGCAGCTCCGCGCTCAGGCTTACTGTCGTATAACATGACAGGATGATCTCTCCCATCGGCTCGGAACTACCATCTGGACCTGTCGGTACCAGCTAAACCTCTGCCCATCTACACGGCAGCGGTGAGGACTGGCTGCCACCGTGCAGTATTCTTTCCTGTCACATTTATCCATCCAGTGTCCACTCATAGCTGTCCAGAGGAGAGCTTTCCATAGAGATATTGTATCCTCCAGCCCGTTACCTACGGTTTTGGCTTGCTATTTTGCTACTCCTTTACAGTGGGATATTTGACCCTTCCAGGCTGTTATACAGGCCTATGCTCCTAAGGGACGGGCCCCCCTTTCAGGTAACAGCACTTTCGACCAGGGCAATTGGTGCTTCCTGTTTTTTTTTTTCCCGACATCATGCGTCGCTCTAACAGGTGTGCGAGGCGGCGACTTGCTCGTCCATTCACGCCTTCCAGAATTGATATGGTTGCTGTGAGTGCATCTGCTGATGCTTTTTTTGGCCGCTAGTTTTTGCCAGCAGCTGTTTAAAGTTGCACTTCCTCTATTAGGTGCTCTGCTTGTTTTGGGGTGAAGTTACTGATATATTTCCCACTCCTCATTTTTGACCCTGCTTAGGGACGTCCCACTTGTCACGATTTAAGGAGCTGTGTCCGTCCATGGACGATGAGAGAAAATAGGATTTTTTTGTACTCACCGTAAAATCATTTTCCGTGTCCATGGACAGACACAGCTCCCACCCCTCCTCCTTTTTAGGTTTGTACTGCTTGTTACGAACTGAGGCTAAAAGCTGCAGTGAGGAGGGTTATGTCTGAAGGGACTGCCCCCTGGGCGGGGCTATTCAACTCTAATGTAACATGTTATTTAATTATCCAACATGTTTCTGCCTAGTCCTCTCCTGTAAACAGGGAACATAACCCACTTGTCAAGATGTAAGGAGCTGTGGACTTTTACGGTGGGTACAAAAAATCCTATTTTTTTTTTTTTTCAAAGGTCATTTTACCTTAATGCAGTGCTGTTTTCATGTCCTCATTGTTCATTTTTGCTCAAGTTGCTGTAATCCTTTGATCTCCACACTTCCTGGTTGTCTGTTTCCTTATAACCACAGTCCTGGGAGCTTTCTCTCTGTGGTCACTAATCAAGGTGCGATTACTGTGTGTCTAAAACCCCTCAGCACCAATCACTTTAGTTTTCCCAACCATCACTGCCCTGTATTGGCTCTGTGACTCTCTACATCACAGAAGCATGAAACGGCATGCAAAAACTAAACTGAAGGTACATTATATGATTTTTATCTATTTTTAATCGTTTTTAAAAGGAATAAGTTAACCATTATGTCTCTATACCCTGTAAGTCATTTCAGCAAAAAGGTTTTCCTTTACAACTCCTTTAAGGGCTCATTTGCCCTTGCAGGTCCATCCCTGTGTGACCCAGCGTGTTTTAGCAGAAGTCTCTCGGGTTTGGGTAGTATAATCTAGCTCTTCAATATATTTTCATAATCCATATCATGTATAACCACTAATCTCTCAATAGGACATAACCATATAAACTTGCATACAAGTTGCTTAGTCAAAAAGCCATGTTGATTAAAAATCTAGCTCAGTGCCCTTATAGAGCAACCAGTGGATCCCACCCAATCTGGTAACAAACATTCCAAGGAATACCTCCCAATGGGCACTGTAATTGATGTTGGAGGTGTTGCAATGTGTGAGAGGACCCCCAAATATGGAATACAATAAAAGCTCCAGGAGTACCTTCACATAGAAGCATGCTAGTATTGTGTGCCGTTGGGTATGGCAACAGACAGAGGCGGCTCTAGGCTTGGTGAGGCCTTAAAGTGGATGTAAACCCCCCCCAAAAAAAATTTTTTTTGATGTCACAATGTAGAGTATAAGATTTCCCATCATCTGTGCCCAGTCTTGCCACACAGTTAATCCAGATCTGAGAAATCCTCTTTTATGTTCAGTGAAAATGAACAACCTTCCAGATAAAACCCTGCCTAAATAAAAAGTCCATTTTCTCTCTTCTTGCTTTGAGTGAGAGGTTATTTACAGATCTAGCTAGGACATGTTTATCATATGGTATGATTTGTTTATCATAACATGAGGTGATATAACATCATAACACATCCTAGTAATATACAATGAACTTTGGATCACCTCTTGTTATGATAAACATGTCCAAGCTAGATTTGTAAATAACCTGTTACTGAAAGCAATAACAGAGAAACAGACTTTATAATTTGGCAAGTTTTTATCTGGAATTCTGTTAATTTGCACTGAACTTTAAAGAGGATTACTCGGCATTGGATTAACTGTGTGGCAAAACATTTTTTGGGGGTTTACATCCACTTTAAGCCAACCTTAGATATGAGGCCCCACTAACTCCCATAATGGGGAAAATAATTCAAGCAATCAAAAATAACGGTAAAAATTGCATATATCTATCGAGCCTTAAATCCTATGAATTTAGTTTCTAGAACTCTAACAAATTCTTCTTTAATCATATATATATATATATATATATATATATATATATATATATATATATATATATATATATATATATATATATTACACGCACACAAAAATAACATTTGTGCAGCTGCTACTTGCAATATGTATAAGGTATAACAAGGGTCACAACCATATTTTTCCATTTACATGAAGGTCAGGTTAATATAACCCAACACAGAGTTCCCCCTTACATCAGAGTGTGCAGGATTCCTCCTTACACTGCAAGGGGAAATTTGATGTGAGGGGGAACTCTAATGTAAGGGGGGCTCTGGTGATGAAATCACCTTATATCCAAGTCCACTGCATTCCCCTTTACATCAGTGTTCCCCTTTATGTCATTGTCCAAAAAGTTCCAACTTGCATTTAAAATGGAAATGCTAATGTAGGGGGGAATCTGGTCCCCATAGAACACTTTCCGCAGAGTAAACGCACTAAGGGGGGGGGGGCTTACTGATATAATTGTGAACCTTTATCAGTGCCTCCTTACCTTACTGTATTCACTGCCCCGTACATTAGTGATTCCCCTCAGACTGGCCTTGCTACGCTGTTACTGTCCACCCTTCAGGTGCACCGTGCAGGGCTCAGTCAAATGGTCCTCTCTGGGCTCCAGCTTGATGTCTCTCGTTTCATCCTATATTACAAGACAGTGAGAACATGATATAAGATGGTCAGACTCCAGATTGACCATCTCCTGTAGTATATCTGCAGTTTCTGACCATCTCCTGTAGTATATCTGCAGTTTCTGACCATCTCCTGTAGTATATCTGCAGTCTCTGACCATCTCCTGTAGTATATCTGCAGTCTCTGACCATCTCCTGTAGTATATCTGCAGTCTCTGACCATCTCGTGTAGTATATCTGCAGTCTCTGACCATCTGCTGTATCATGTATGCAGTCTCTGACCATCTCCTGTAGTATATCTGCAGTCTCTGACCATCTCCTGTAGTATATCTGCAGGACTTTTCTCTAATAGATGAGAAGAATCTACCTACAGGAGTCGCATCTATCTAGTCTTCCCTTCTCCACATCTGTTTAAAGTTCTGAATTTAAAAAGCTTGTCGAGTTCAGAAAAGCAGTGCTGAAGTTGCTGAACTGAGGCTGTCAATCTGCTGGAGGTCCCTCCCCCCCGTTACCATTTTTCTCTTGGTGTCAGAAAAAAATGTCAAGTGACTTGTGCTGATTGCAAAGGAATGAAGCGGCGTTAGACAAATGACACTTGGTGCTTTTAATTGAGACAAGTATAACCTATAGAGGGATATGCTTTGTTCATATTTAATGTCTGAGGTTTAAAACCACTTTAAGGCTGGGTTCACACTAGTGCGAATTGCCTGCTACCAATTCGCAATAGCAGGGGATTGTGACCGGCTCTCTATTGAGCCAGTCCACATCTCTGCAGTGGCTCTGGGTGTGATTTGCACAGGAACGCTGTGCGTCTTGGTCAGTTTCAGCCTAAAACGGTGAACAAGGATGCACCGGGCTCCTGTTGTGAGTCGCTGCGTGCTCATGTGAACCCACCCTAAAGGGACCAAAACAAACCCCCCAAAGAAAACCATAAAGGGTCCTGCCTTTCAGTGCTGCCCCTAAGATCCAGATAGTGATGGAAGTAGCAGGTTATGGAGGCATAGACCTGTCTGTACACCATTTGAAAAATATAAAGTCCCATTTTTATTTTAAGACATTGAAACTAATTATGTTAAGTGCAACATCAAAGTGTCATTTTTTAAACTGTTTGAATAAAAATCTGCTTTAGGCTACTGTAGTTCTGACTATAATTCAGCCTTTTGTGTGTCAAGTCCCATCCACCAAATGTCTGTCCAAATTTCTGACGAGACCAGAAACTTGTTTGTTTTTTGTTAAAATAAATTCATTGGTTTTACATAAGCGGGTTAATATGACAGCCAGTCAGCTTACTTAAAATGCAGAAACAAGTGCTACCATTAAAAATAAATGGGGTCAATTTGTGCAAACACAAAATATAAAAATGGTATAAAAAGCACATGCAATATGCCCATGAACAAACGCCATACGTTTGCACAAACACATTCTAAAAATGTATTACAAAATTAGCAGTACATGATCATGAAAGTGCTGTGTATAGGACAAATTCAAACTAGTAGTGCAATCTTTTTCGAAATGGTCTATGAATTGCACTTTACATCTGTGCTTTGTAAACTCCCTGGGTGCCCCAGGCTTTGCCCACACTCACCAGATACAAATGACCCCTTGTGCTAACAAGTAGTGAACTGTACCATGCTTATTGGATCTTCTGAGGAATGTGTTCCTACTGTCTACCTAGGAACATGCTTGCGTCTCAAAGATGGCAAGCAGCTGTAGGGGGAAGAGGAAAACTTCCATAGTGTAAAATTGCTTTATTAAAATGAATCCACTTATGTAGGTGGTTGAGCAGTGCAGGAGATTATATGCAGGATTTGCCTAATCCCACACTGGCCAATGGACATGCCGAAGACCAACACCTGGGGAGGATGCAGCGAGGGACCTGAACCACTAGTGGAGGTAAATCTGGCCAAAATCAAACATGTATGATAGGCTGTCCCTACACTGAAGTCTGTTTCTGAGGCTGCTTATTACCTTGTGATCTAGCCAGTAAGTCTGCTTTTCAACTCTTGCAGATAAATGCTTAGAATGGTCAGCTTTTAGTCATTTATGTAGAACTTTTATTCCAAAAAGTAAAAACTATTGCTGTAGTGGCTTAATTAGTGGTAGCTGGAGTTTAGCTTTAAATTGTTGGACTAGACTTTGCATAAGTGACTAACACGACCCTTGCCACTCACCATGCAGGGTGGATATAAAGCAATAAACAAATGTAGCCACAACATCCAATGATTGGTAAGATTATGTATGTTTTATACTTGTGTCGAATGCTGCAGGGGTCTGGTGCATCCCTGTTTCAGGGACAAATTGGGCCTGTAACGGAGCCAAAGACTCGTGAGACCCCTGTGCAATCTGCTCCAAAGCCGCCCGGGAGATGTGAACCGGCTCCACAGAGCCGATTAGTCTCCTGTCATACAAATTGGATGCAGGTAAACCCCTGCATCCAATTCAGTAGTGTGAACCCAGCCTTAATCTTGACTTGGGTAGAAGCTGAAGTTCCTGTACATGGAATCCAAGGCGGAGGGGCAAATGTACAGACGCAAGAACTGATTTGGAAAATTTCAGGCATATAGTGCCTCTAGTACTGTTGCTGCCTTGGAAACAATCGCATTAAACTTTTTTTCATAACTATCAATCCATGGTTTATTTTTTTCTGCTTAGACTTGAAAATCTGAGTATCAAGGAACCAAGACAAATGAAATGATTGTGGACACTGGCGAAGTAAGTATTGCACACATTTCACACAACTATTACCATCTGTAAGCCTAGAAAAAGTAATTCTGTTTTTTTTTTTTTTTTTTTTTAAACACCTCCAATATAGGGCACTTAAACACCCTTCCTGCCCAGGCCATTTTTCAGCGTTCAGCGCTGTCACACTTGGACAATTGCGCAGTAATACTACACTTATCATTTTCTTCACACAAATAGAGCTTTTTTGGGGTGGTATTTAACCACTTAAGGACGTAAGGTGTTTTTCAGATTTGGTGTTTACAAGACTCAAACAGTTTTTTTCTTTTGCTAGAAAATTACTTAAAACCCCCCATTATTTTTATATATATATATATATATATATATATATATATATATTATATATAATTTTTAACACCCTAGAGAATAAAATGGCAGTCATTGCAATACTTAAAAAATAAATTTGGCCCATTTTTTTTTTTATATATTGTGAAAGGTAATGTTACGCCGAGTAAAATGATACCCAACATGTCACGCCTAAAAATTGCGCTCGCTTGTGGCATAGCGTCAAAACTTTTACCCCTAAAAAGGTAGGCGACGTTTAAAAAATTCTATAGGCTGCATTTTTTGAGTTAGAGGTCTAGGGCTAGAATTATTGCTCTCGCTCGAACGATCGCGGCGATACCTCACTTGTGTGGTTTGAACACGTTTTCATATGTGAGCGCTACTCGCGTAAGTGTTTTGCTTCTGCACGCAAGTTCGTCGGGACGGGGCGCTTTACATTTTTTTTTTGGGGGTTTTCTTATTTATTTTTATTATTTTTTACACTGAAATAAAATAAAAAATCACTTTTATTCCTATTACAAGGAATGCAAACATCCCTTGTAATAAAAAAAAGCATGACAGGTCCTCCTAAATATGAGATCTGGGGTCAAAAAGACCGCACATCTCATATTTAGGCTTCAATGCAAAAAAAAGAAAATTTTGTCATTTTTCAAATGACAACAAAAAGTCTCAAGACGCATGGGTGGGACTGACGTTTTGACGTCACTTCCGCCCAGCAATGCTATGGGGACGGGTGGGGGATATCTTGCCCTCACTCTCATCCCCACACAGCAGGACACAAAACCTGATTGCCTCCGCCGCTACTGATGGCTCCGGTAAGCGGCGGGAGGGGGGCCCTCTCCCGCCACCGATAACGGTGATCTTGCGGTGAATCCGCCGCAGAGACCGCCGTTATCGTTTACAGGACATGCAGCTGCTGCCGTTACCGAGATATCCATCTTTAAAAAACAGACGTACATATACAGTGGGTGGTCATTAAGTGGTTAATCACTCCTAGTTTTTTTTTTTCCCCAAAAGTTTGTCAGTAAATTTTTTCAAATAAGTAATTTTTATCCACTGATGGGCAGCACTGACTGGCATCACTTGTGGGCACTGGTTGGCACTGATTGCTGCCAGTGGTGGGCAAACATTGCTGGCACTTGATTGTAATAAAGGCACTGATCCATGCCTGATTACATACCTAGCTGTCCCCTGTGAGGAGTTGCCACTGATTGGCTCTCCTCACACTGTCAGTGTGTGGTGGGTCGATAATTGACAATTCAGTGTTTAATGTGACCGGCTGTGATTGGTCACAGCTAATCGCATGGTTAAAGAGCTGCAGCTCTCTACACAGATCTGGGTCACACTGTGTCCTAGCAATGTGATCACTGCACATCTCCGGGGGCGGTTGTTTTATGTGGCCGTCATATGACTTCCACCCAGAACGAGAGCCACACCGCCCAGCCCTCATTTGATGGTGGGTGTAAAGTGGTTAATATGGCAGTTGTGTATGCATTTAAAAAATGCGTTCCACCCAAAAATGTAACTTCTGCTATAGGTTATGATGACCCACTTCCCAAAAAAGATACCCATTTTTACAGGCACCCGGCTCCCACTTTCTCCCTGGGCTCTGGTTCTGGAAGGAAGTTCACATCCCAATCCCCCCCTTCCTGCAATCTTCTGGGACAGGTCCCAGATTGCCCAAGCATTCGCAGCATGCTTTCCCCACAGTTAGAATGTTGGAGCCTCTACTAGAATACTCTAAAATGTGTCTCCTCCCCCCCCCCCCCCCCTTTTGGGGGATTTTCCCCTTATTTCCTGTTCTGACTGGCACTCTTCAAATAAACAGGAAGTGAGAAATGTTTACAATTGAATTTCAGATTAAAAAATTAACTTTTTTTTTTGTTCTAACTTATTTGTCAAGTCTCGGGTAGACCATATTGGGTCTTCATTATAGTGGCTCTTATTTTTTTTTATGTATTTTTTTTAATGGCAAAATAACTGTTGTATGCATGACTACTATCATTTGAGCTGAGGCTCAACTAGATTGCTTATGAGTATGGCAACCCCAAGATGTATATTTGCACTAATTTTATTTTTTATCTTTTAGGCTTTGGATTTGCAAAAGGAATATCCTGGGCAGCTATTTTTAATCGACTACATTTTTTTAACATGACTGTCGATGCAACTGTTTTTACTTAAAAAAAAAAATTGTACATACAATTTTTTTTTATTTTAACGTTTTACTTGCATGCTTTTTTTTGGCTATATAATAAAAATGTAATGCTTTCTTACCTGACTTAATTATTTTTGTGCCGCTCACCCCTGCCTCTTTCTGTGCTGCTCCCTATACACTAGTCTGCTCATTGGATCATAAACATACGTGTTTGCACACCCTAATTGCCTTGTGCAGTGCACAATCCCTCTGTTGAACCCCCATGGCAGATGAGGCTACAGAGAAAAGCTGGGGAATCTGTCTTCGGTCCCTTTCTCTGCTATTTCACCAATGCCCCTCAATGGGGCTTCTAACACATTGCAATTATGAAAAATCTTTAAAAATTAAAAAAAAAAAAAAAAAAAAAGCTACCAACACAATCTCATTCCTACTAACTCCATCCACTGCTCGTGTGTTTGAACTTTGGGTTGCACACACACACCTATTGACGACATAAATGCAGGTAAGCTACACGGCTGAAGTCATTTCTGTGTTGTATTACATTCTTGTAATTCTTTATCCCCTCAGAAAATTGTTTATATGAATGTTTCTACTGTAAAATACAGGGGAGCCATATTTGTATTTTCTAAAGTTACAGGTAAACTACAATTTTAAAGCGAAGCCAATATGATTGGTTGCTTTAGTGAAACAGTGCTTGTACTTTTACTGATCTGTTATCCTGCTGTGCAGTAAACTATCTGCTCCTAGTGTCTAGGACTTTGTCAAATATAAACCATAGCCAACTTGAATGTTGCCAACATTACTGCCCCTTTGGTTATGGGCGGCTTACGGGCAGAGAAGTAATGGCAGGATGTTCATTTTGACAGTTGAAAGTTCGAGTTAAACTAAGTTCATCCTTGCTCTGGCTTTATTTGGTTGGTCACTGGTCCAAAACGGACACCTGGATTAGTAATGAAGCCTCTGGCTAAGCATGGCATTCAAATAGTCTCAAATACAGGTTGGCAATGTCGGCCTCTTGTACTTTATTTTTTTTCTATGGATTTCCTTTAAGGAGCATGCTGTGGAATTTGTCCCCATTTTAAATCTGACAACTTTAATTCAGTACCAGCAGGTTTCCAAAAATTGATTTCATTTAAAGGTTTCTGGTTCCTGTGCTGTATGTAGTAGTTTGGGGAGGGGGAGAAGAAATCTAGCAGCTTTTCTCCAGCCTGTGGAAAAATCGGTATAGGAGGTTCAAGGACAGCTCCTCTTCCGCCAGATTTCTTCTCCTACCCCACAGCACTGGGCAGAATGGTGCGGTAGCTCTTCCAACCCAGCTTGTGAGCATACACTCGGGCATGGCATTTAATCCTTCAGTCACCACGTCCAGCGGTGGACTGTTCCTGACATCTTCACAAACAGACGGTCTTTGAGCCTGATGACATCAGGAACAGTCCACTGCACAAGACCACTGTATCACAGGGATACAGGCGCAGAATGCACCAGAATGCTTGCAGTTCTGCTTTAAACTATTCTCACACCAGTGATCTATTGATGCCAGCAACTGGATAATTTCTTTTCCAAGCAGTTCTAGAAAGATGACCGCTTCAATTTGCTAATGTCAAGGCAAATTTGCCTGTGGTTCATTCATATATTTTATAGTTTAGGAGATTTAGCTACTATACTAGCTATAAATATATAGCTGGTTTGTTGACCAGCTAAACACACAGTACCAGCATATATACAGTATTTTACAAAAGTAAGAACACCCCTCACATTTTTGTAAATATTATATCCTTTCATGTGACAACACTGAAGACATTACACTTTGCTACAATGTAATGAGTGTACAGATTGTATAACAGTGTAAATTTGCTTTCCCCCTCGAAATACACCTAAGACCCTGAAACTGAGCTGCAGTATGGTGGCCAAGATCATATATACACACGGTGGCCAAGACAGGACAGGTTCTACTCAAAACTGGCTTCGCCATGGTTGACCAAAGAAGTTGAGTGCATGTGCGCAGCATAATATCAAGGTTGGCGTTCGGAAATAGATGTATGAGTGCTGGCAGCATTGCTGAAGACTTTGACGGGATGGGGGGAAAGCCTGTCAGTTCTCAGACCATATTCCGCACATTGCATCAAATTGGTCTGCATGGCTGTCGTCCCAGAAGGAAGCATCTTCTAAAGATGATGCACAAGAAAGCCTGCAAAGACAAGCAGACTAAGGACATGGATTACTGGAACCATGAACTGTGGTCTAAGACCAAGATAAACTTGGTTCAGATGTGTCAAGCGTGTGCAGTGGCAACCAGGTGAGGAGTACAAAGACACGTGTGTCTTGCCTACAGTCAAGCATTTTGGTAGGAGTGTCACGGTCTGTGCTGCCAGCACTGGGGAGTTAGTTAATTGAGGGAACCATGTATCTACCAACTCGAGGAGTGGAAGAGGACTCCAGTGGCAGCCTGTGGTGCTCTGGACTCCATACCCAAGAGGGTTGAGGCAGTGCTGGAAAATAATGGTGGCCACACAATATTGACACTTTGTGCCCAATTTGGGGTGTACTCGCGTTACCAGCGGTTCGGACATTAATGGCTGTGTGTTTTTATTTTAAGGGGACAGCTAATTTACACTGTTATACAAGCTGTACACTCGCTACTTTACATTGTAGCGAAGTGGAATTTCTTCAGTGTCACATGAAAAGGTATAATAAAATGTCACTTTTGTGTGATACTGTAAGATCATTATTGCTGAACTCTGAGGGGCAATTTTTTTGGGGTATATTAGCACTGTAAAAACGAACTAATGTGTGTCCCGTGTGTGGCTGTACTTGCATTTTACTGCATGACATCAGACACTGCCTTCTAGAAACATCAACACTTCCCTTTAAAATGCATCAAAAATGTGAATGCAAAATGGGTGGTAAAAAATGCTTTGCAAAAACACATGCATAGGTGCAAACTTAGCCTGAAGGAAAAAAAAAAAAATAGCACAGTTTTGCGTTAAGTCCTCGCCCTTTCCAAATACGCTGCAGCTGAAAAAAAAAAACATGGATGTGAACGTGTCCCATAAAGAAACATGTGAATGAACTGTAGTGTGTTTCTGCAAAAAGCACCAAAAAACAAAGGTGTAAACCCAGGCCTGAGATGTTTAGTAACATAATGGGGGGTAAAACAAAAATAAGTACAAAAAGAGCAAATCGCTACTGTCAGGGGTTCATTTTTTTTTACTGTAGCAATTTGCTTTTTTGTACTATAAGACCCCATTCACACCTGAGCGTTTTGTAGCTTGAAGCCTGAAGCTACAGAACGCTGGAGGGGAACCAATCAATTATTCTCTATGGAGATGGTTCACATCTCCACTACAAAATGCCTGAAGCCAGAAGTTCAAAAACGCCTGAGGCTCAAACAAGTTCTGGGACTTTTTTTCATTTTATAAAAGATTTGGGCGTTTTTCTGTTTTTAACATTGGTGACCCCAGACCTGACCAAATTCGCTACAAAACGCTGCAAAAATCGTGGTAAAAACCGACGCGATATTGCGGCAAAACGCTATGCTCAGGTGTGAATGCAGCCTTAAGGGAAATGTTTTTTTTATTTTTTTTTTAACCCCATTATGTTACTGCCCGATTGATTTATGATTTTTTTTTATCGATTAGTTGTTTTGGCCCTACATGACATGATTGGTATTTACTTAGTGTAACATCTTTTAAATTTTACCCCCAAAAATGGTATAATACAGTAAAACCTTGGATTGCAAGCATAATTCATTCCAGAAACATGCTTGTAATCCAAAACACTCTTATATCAAAGCAAATTTACCCATAAGAAATGGTGGAAACTCAGATGATTCGTTCCACATTCAGTTTATAGTGCATATAAAAAGATTATAGCAATGTGATAGGCTGTGTAACCATAAAATGTCCATCCACAAACTGAAGCCTCCACAATGGGGGTTAGAGGCAAAATCCAGCGGAAGCTACGGAGTATAAAAAAAGAGGCGCCTCTAAGTGTAGCAATATGGTTACATTTATTGAAGGTACAACATTTAGCAACTTACATGGTTGATGAATAAAAGAGGCACATTTAACCACTTAAGGACCGCCACATGTACATTTACGTCGGCAGAATGGCACCGACAGGCACATCAATGTATATATACGTTGGTGCCTTGAGGTGGGTCGGGGGTCCGATCGGGACCCCCCCGGGACATGCGGCGGTCCCCGCGGCTGTACGAGCGATCCGACAAGAGGGGGCGGCTATTCGTTTTTGTCCGCCCCCTCCGGATCGCTCTCAGCCAATGCGCGCGCGTGCCCGCCCGCCCGCCCTGTCACTTCCTCCTCCTGTGTAAACACAGGAAGAAGGAAGCGATGTGATCTCTCCATCAGCGTTTTTTTCAACCACCGCTGAGGAGAGCTCACATCACAAGTAAGTCTGCATAACACTACACTGACACACACTACATATAGGCACATTTAACCCCCGCAATCGCAATCCCCCCCCCCCCCCCCCCCGTCACAGTGTCACTGAATGCAGTAATCATACATGTATGATTACTGTAGTTAGTGTGGCAGTCAGTTAGTGTTAGGTCCTGGGTAGCCCCCGTACCCCCCCCCCTAATAAAGTTTTAACCCCCTGATCACTGCCCTAGTTAACCCTTTCACACCCTATTGCCAGCATCACTAAGCGATCATTTTTCTGATCGCTGTATTAGTGTCGCTGTTGCCGCTTTTGGCCTAAATGTTTGACTAAAATTTAGTTTATTGATTTTACTTATAACAAAAAGTAAAAAATATTGATTTTTTTTTCAAAAATGTCGCTCTATTTTTGTATATAGCGCAAAAAATAATCGCAGAGGCAATCAAATACCACCAAAAGAAAGCTCTATTTGTAGGAAGTAAAGGACGCAAATTTTGTTTGGGAGCCACCTCGCACGACCACGCAATTGTCTGTTAAAGCGATGCAAAGCTGAATCGCAAAAACCCCTTGGGTCATTTGGCAGCATTTTGGTCCAGGTCTTAAGTGGTTAAGTATGCAGGGATCTGGGGTAAAGCTGTCCACAGAGATCATCCTCCTCACTGCTGTCAGTCTGCAATCCTACACCCGGAAGACCACCCTGCAGTAGAGCGATCTGAAAGCGAGGCTTGAAAAGTTTGTAGAGCACAGTGTGGAAGGGATGATGTCGATGGCAGTGAGGTCTGTCTATGTGGACAGCTTTACCCCGGATGCCTGCATACTTAGATGTGCCTCTTTTAATCATCAACCATGTGAGTTGCTAAATGTTGTAGCTTCATTAAATGTAACCATATTGCTAGACTCAGAGGCGTCTCTCTTCTCTTTCAGGCTTCATTTCCATGGACGTTTTTACAGCCACTTTTTACAGCTTAACCACTTCCTTACTGGGCATGTAAACCCCCTTCCTGACCAGGTGAAATTTCAGCTTGCGGCACTGCATCGCTTTAACTGACAATTGCGCGGTCGTGCGACGTGGCTCCCAAACAAAATTGCCGTCCTTTTTTTCCCACAAATAGAGCTTTCTTTTGGTGGTATTTGGAGCTCAAAAACGCTGCGGTAGCGTTTTTGCACGTTTTTAATGTCTGGCGTTTTTACAGCTCTATTGCTGGAGCTTCAGAACGCACTGGTCCTGTTTTTTTTTTGCAGCTTAAAAACGTCTCAGCCATCTACAGCTCAAAAACGTCATAGTGGGCATGAGGCCATAGACTAACATGTAGAGCTGTTTTTAAGCTGCAAAAAACGCTCAGAAAAGTGGCTGTAAAAACGTCCATGGAAATGAAGCCTTATAGTTGTGACATGATGATACTCTTATATCAAGACATCGCTTGTATATCAAGTCAAAATGTATTTAAAAATGTTGCTTGTCTTGCAAATGCTCTCAAACCAAGGTTTTATTGTATTGTGTTTGTATTCACTAAAACTCATTAAAGTTTATTTTAATAAAAAAAAGTTGCATTTGAAAAACTACTGTGCAAATACTGTGTGACATAAACAAATTGCAACACCCACCATTTTATGCTCTAGGGCACAGTTGTCAAACACAAGGCCCACGGGCCGAATCCGGCCCTCCAGGCCATTTCATGTGGCCCTTGCACCCCTCCTGCAGCTCCAGCTCTCCTCTGGTCCTACTCCAGACCCCTACTTTCTGCTTTCAAGCAATGCATCCAGCTTCTTCCCAGCAGCAGCATAAGGAAACTGGGTGCACAGTGATGTAAGGGAGAGTGGGGGACTGAACTTCCGATGGTGGGGTGGCTCTTGACATCTAATGTAAGGGGAGGGGATGCGCTGGACATCCAATCTTACAGATACAACCAGCCCTTTTTGAGGGCAATTATAATGCTGATGCGGCCCACAATAAAATTGTGTTTGAAACCCCTGCTCTAGGGCCTTTGCCCAGGTTCACACTGAATGCGGGGGAAAAGGGAGTAGCCGCTCCAGGTGGGAACCCAGATGAATATCCTCCGTTGCAGACAACTCAGGTGCAGGCACTACACTTAGCAAAGCAGAAACAATTTTTGCAAGACTAGTGCTTAGTCATAGCTAGTTTAACCACTTCCCTACGGCCGTACGAGTATATACGGCCGCAGGGTGGCTCTAAATCTCCGGGCTGCCGTGTTTTCACGGCAGCCCCTTTCCTCGTTCCCAGCGCGCGCTCCAGAGCGCGCAGCGGGGAACTTGTGTACTGGCCGTGTCCCTTGGACACAGCCAATCACAGATCGCCGCGAACGGCCAATCAGTGGCCGTTTGCGATGCGATCTGATGGGCCAATGAGAGATGATCTCATATGTAAACATATGAGATCATCTCTCATTGCCGGCTCTCACAATGACAGCGTCCTGTCATAGAGAGAGCATACCGATCTGTGTTCCTAGTACATAGGGACACAGATCGGTCACCCCCCCCCCTTCCCCCACAGTTAGAACACAATGCAGGAAACACATTAACCCCTTCCTCACCCCCTAGTGTTAACCCCTTCCCTGCCAGTCACATTTATACAGTAATTAGTGCATATTTATAGCACTGATTGCAGTATAAATGTGAATGGTGCCAAAAATGTGTCAAAAGTGTCCGATGTGTCCGCCATAACGTCGCAGTCGCAATAAAAATCGCAGATCGCCGCCATTACTAGTAAAAAAAAAAATAATAAAAAATAACAATTCTGTCCCTTATTTTGTAGGCGCTATAACTTTTGCGCAAACCAGTCGCTTATTGCGATTATTTTTTTTTTTTTAACCAAAAATATGTAGAAGAATACGTATCGCCCTAAACTGAATTTTTTTTTTAAATTGGGCTATTTTTTATAGCAACAAGTAAAAAATATTGTATTTTTTTTCAAAATTGTCGTGCTTTTTTGTTTATAGCGCAAAAAATAAAAATCGCAGAGGTGACCAAATACCACCAAAAGAAAGCTCTACTTGTGGGGAAAAAAGGACGCCAATTTTGTTTGGGAGCCATATCGCACGACCGCGCAATTGTCAGTTAAAGCGACGCAGTGCTGCAAGCTGAAATTTCACCTGGTCAGGAAGGGGGTTTACATGCCCAGTAAGGAAGTGGTTAAGTGCGAAACGTGTCAGCAGTCGGGTTTTATTTTATGTTGCTGTGACTTGTAGTGCTGTCCTTTTTTTTTTTTTAATAAAGGCTACAATTTGTTCAGAGTGCGGCTGTCCAGAAACAATTTTTGTTCCTGCTTCACACTGAATGCGGATTTGAAAAGTTCAGCTAAACATTTCAGTCAGACTTCGGGGGTGATTTGAGAAACATCATTCCACGAGCGGTCGCAACTTTGAAGCATGACATGTTGGGTATCAATTTACTCGGCGTAACATTATAAAAAAAAAATTGGGCTAACTTTACTGTTGTCTTATTCTTTTATTAAAAAAGTGAACTTGTAAGACGTTGCGCAAATACGGTGTGACAAAAAGTATTGCAACGACCGCCATTTTATTCTCTAGGGTGTTAGACAAAATACATATATAATGTTTGGGGATTCTCAGTAATTTTCTAGCAAAAAAAAATGTTTTTAACTTGTAAACACCAAGTCTCAGAAAGAGGCCCGGTGATTAAAGGAGTTGTAAAGGTTTAATTGAAAAAAAAATAATTAAGTAACAAACATACCATACTTACTTCTACTGTGCAGTTAGTTTTGCACAGAGTGGCCTTGATCCTCATCTTCTGGGGTCCCGTGTGATACAGTCGGTGGCCATAGCCGCCGACTGTATCACTCGCCCCCCCCCCCCTCCGCTTTATTGATTTGATTGAGAGCAGTGGGAGCCAATGCCTGCGCTGCTATCAATCATCCAATGAAGAGCCCACAAGAGCAGGGGGAAAGCAACGCGGGATCGCGCCCACAGAGTTTCAGGGCTCAGGTAAGTAAAACGGGGGCTCGGGGGGCTGGAGAGTGCAAGGTGTTTTTTTTTTTTTTAAATGAAGCTTTACAACCCCTTTAAGTGATTAACCACTTCAGCCCCGGAAGATTTTACCCCCTTCCTGACCAGAGCACTTTTTACAATTTGCCATTGCATTGCTTTAACCACTTAAGACCCGGACCAAAATGC
This sequence comes from Rana kukunoris, assembly GCA_029574335.1. NCBI lineage: Eukaryota > Metazoa > Chordata > Amphibia > Anura > Ranidae > Rana > Rana kukunoris. The sequence goes on along the minus strand of CM056050.1, from coordinate 119,774,077 downwards.
AGGTAAAGGACCTTGCCCCTTTTTGCGATTCGGCGCTGCGTCGTTTTAACTGACAATTGCGCGGTCGTGCGACGTGGCTCCCAAACAAAATTTGCGTCCTTTTTTCCCCACAAATAGAGCTTTATTTTGGTGGTATTTGATCACCTCTGTGGTTTTTATTTTTTGCGCTATAAACAAAAATAGAGCGACAATTTTGAAAAAAAATGCAATATTTTTTACTTTTTGCTATAATAAATATCTCTCAAAAATATATATAAAAAACATTTTTTTCCTCAGTTTAGACTGATACGTATTCTTCTACCTATTTTTGGTAAAAAAAATCGCAATAAGCGTTTATCGGTTGGTTTTCGCAAAATGTATAGCGTTTACAAAATAAGGGATAGTTTTATTGCATTTTTAATAATTGTTTTTTTTTTTACTACTAACGATCAGCGATATTTTTCGTGACTGCGACATTATGGCGGACACTTCGGACAATTTTGACACATTTTTGGGACAATTGTCATTTTCACAGCAAAAAATGCATTTAAATTGCATTGTTTATTGTGAAAATGACAGTTGCAGTTTGGGAGTTAACCACAAGGGGGCGCTGTAGGGGTTATGTGTTCCCTGTGTGTGTTTACAACTGTAGGGGGGTGTGGCTGTAGGTGTGACGTCATCGATCACGTCCCCCTATAACAGGGATGACGCGATCGATGCTGTGGCCACAGTGAACCACGGGGAAGACGTGTTTACACACGGCTCTCCCCGTTCTTCAGCTCCGGGGGCCGATCGGGTCTGCGAGTCCCGCTCACGGAGCTTCGGACCGGGTCACGGGAGCGTGCTGCGGGCGCACGCCCGTGACCCACGGCTGGGTACTTGAACCGACGTAAATATACCTGGATGTGCCCAGCCGTGCCATTCTGCCGACGTATATGTGCAGGAGGCGGTCCTTAAGAAGTTAACTGACAATTGCGTGATCATGCGATGCTGTACCCAAACAAAATTTGCATCCTTTTTTTCCCCACTGGTGTTTGATCACCTCTGCGGTTTTTATTTATTTATCTAACTGTATGGAAATAGAACTGACTGGGGGAGGACACATATCGTTGTTCCTACTTAGTAGGAACAACCTCCTCTTCTCTGACAGAACAGGGATTTGTGCGCTTACACACAAATCCCTGTGCTGGTTCTTGTGCGTGGCCGGCAGAGATCGTGCCCGCTGGCCATGTGCATCGGGTCCCCTGAAGTGCAGCAGGGCACGAGCCCTCTGGTGGCTCTTAAGGGGAGGACGTACCCATACAGGGTTTTGCCCAGGAGAGCCATTGTGCCACAGTATAAGCACGTGAGCCGGTGGAGAATTGGTTAAAACCGCCTCCAAATTCACCAATTTTAAAATCTATTGCTGCACCAAAAAGTTGGCATCGCAAAGATTCGGACGGTGCTGTTGCAGGGAATAGGCTCTAATTTGCAAATCACTTCCATACGTCCCCCATCCATTATTCATGCTACTAATTACTGAAACCTTGATAATGACACCAGGCAGCATATCAAAATGCCAAGAGATACAGGTGGTAACAAAACCAGGACCTCCATCACTGGATCCTCTCAGCGTCCTCCTCCTAGTCATGTGTGCACAGCTGAGGAGGGCGGCCCTGGCCAGGAGGCGGGAACTCCGCTCTTGCGCAGTACAGCTCGTCTTTCCCGCCCGCCGCGTTTGTTGTAGGAGGAGCTGTGTGTGCGGAGGAGACGGACAGCGGAGCGGAGACGAGGTGCGCACATAGGACGGACGGTTCTCAGACACGGTAATGGCGGGTATTATAAAGAAACAGAAATGTTAGGGGCGGCGTGTATGGCGTCCAGAGTCCGACTGAATGCTTAGGAGCACTTTATATGAAACCAGGACAGGCCTGTCCATAGTATCAGAAGCTACGCAGTTAGCTGCTAACTATACACTGCCTTTCCACTAATATATGCTCTTAAATTAAAGCTCCATTCACATTTGGTGTGTTGAGATCTTAAGCAGAATCGAGGCATGTCTGCTGTGGTCTGAAATCGCAAAAAAAAAAAAAAAATGCCTGTTTTGTGTGCCAGTTTTTTTTACATTGCACTACGTTTACAAAAATGCACGTTTGGGTGCCATTAATTTTTTTTTTTTTTGCCACAGCTAACAGCTACACACAAAGATGGCCACCTTAAAGAAGCTTCTGCTAATTTTTGCCCAACAAGCTTCCTGGCAAAACCACGCTGCATTTTAAGTGCCATTGAAAATGAATGGAACCCAAACATGCATTTTTTGCAAATGTAGTGCAATGTGAAATTGTGGGCAGAATTACAGTGATTCTACCAGAAATCTCATATGCCAAATTTGAATGGATCCTCAGGGGCTTTTACATTGCCCCACTGCGGTTTGTTTGAAGTACAGTGTTTGCTGTTTTCATGCGGCTTCTCTGTGCTTTCCCATAGATTTCTATTAGAGTGGGTGTTTTTGGCATGTTTTCTGAAAGCATGTTGAAAATGCAGCATATAGGATTTTTTTTTTTTTTGGGGGCATCGCCAGAATACACTGTGAAAAACCCCACTCTAAGGCCCCTTTCACACTAAGGCAGTTTTCAGGCGTTTTAGCGTTAGCAATAGTGCCTGAAAACTGCCTCTAATTTTTTGCAATGATGCTTTCACACTGGAGAGGTGCACTTGCGGGACGTTAGAAAAAGTCTAGCAAGCAGCATCTTTGGGGCGGTTTGGGAGTGCTGTATACAGCACTTCCAAAACGTCTCCTGCCCAGTCATTCCGTTTAGGGTTAAAAGTAGGGTTGTCCAGATACCGATACTAGTATCTGTATCGGGACCGATACCAAGTATTTGCAGGAGTACTTGTACTCGCGCAAATGCTCCCTATGCCTAAATAGAATACTTTTTTTGTATTTATCAACATGTTCTGTGAAAATTCTTTGAGTTTTTTTTACTACTGCGTGACAAGCAAATAAAACATTTTTTTTTATCATTTTTACTCATTTTTATTCTTTTATAATGTCTTGAGTTAGAGTTCTTCACAATTCTAAAGAAAATATCCTTAGTCTGTATTGTGGTTTGAAAACTGTCACATGACATTTAAAAAAAGTATCGGTATTCGGTATCGGCGAGTACATGAAAAAAAGTATCTGTACGTGTACTCGGTCCTAAAAAAGTGGTATCGGGACAACCCTAGTTAAAAGCGCAGCTGAGGCAACCACTTTAAGCTCCACATGGACATCTATTACACATAGATGTCCATGTGGAGCTTAAAGTGGTTGTACACACTTTACAACCACTTTTCCCTAGAGGTAAGTCTATAATGAGGCTTGGGGCTCTTTCACACGGACGTTCCGTATGTCCGTTTTTCATCCCATCTGTTGTCGGATGAAAAACGGACATACATGTATCCCTATGGGATCGCGGATGTCAGCGGAGACATGTCCGCTGACATCCGATCCGCCAAAGTATGCCGGAGGAAAAACCTACTTTTCCTTCCATCTGGCGGATCGGATGAACACGGACAGACGGTCCGTGTTCATCCGATTCCCCATAGGGGAGAGCGGAGAAAAGACAGGGCGGTCCCTGCACAGTGTGCGGGGACCGCCCTGTCACCCGGCAGCTCAGCGGAGATCAACGGAGCGATCCCCGCTGAGCAAAACGGAGGTGCACGAGGCGGATCATTACTGATCCGCCCCGTGTGAAAGAGCCCTTACTTGTAGGGACTGTAAATATCTTCTAAACCTCTACGGTTTAGGAGATATTTGCCATATACGCCAACATAATCGGCGCATGTGCGCTGAAGAAAGGGCACGATCCCTGCAGCTTCTATAGTGCTTGTGCCATTACCATCGGCTCTCACGCATGTGACGTCACACGACTCTGGCCAATAGCAGAGCCGGAGTTCACGGCCCCGGAAGGAAGAGGGGTTGAAGATGGACACGATTAGACAGCGCTGACATTGCAGGCTTGTTCTCCACATCAGTGACACATAATATGCTAGAATGCAATGCATACTAGCCTATTATGCTTTTAGGCCCCATGCACACGGGACGCCGGTGCACTCTACTAAACACGTTTTGAAAGGCTAAAACTGGCGTTTAAAACGCCCGTTTTACCACGTGTGCGTTTATAAGCGTTTGGTTAAGAAACATAAGACCCTCCCTAAGCTCAAAAAACAGTATTATTTAACCATTTCAGCCAGTTTGTGAGACCAGAGTGAGTAGCAGCTAAGAGAGCAGCAGTGTACTCGTATTTAGCGTGTCACTTGCCACATCACCTGGCCACGTGACCTGCCACAAGTTGTGAATTGTCCACTTGCCACGTCACCTGGCCATGCCAACTGCCACAAGCTGTGGATTGTCCACTTGCCACGTCACCTGCCACAAGTTGTGGACTTTCCACTGGGCCACGTCACCTGCCACAAGTTGTGGACTTTCCACTTGCCATGTCACCTGGCCACGTCGCCTGCCACGAGTTGTGGATTGTCTGCAATGCAAGCAATTCATTTTCCCTAGTTCGTCTTTCAGGACAGCACCTTAGAGAGATCCCGGCTCCTCCCCTTCTAGGAAACACCGCCTTCTTCAGATCTTTAAAGCCTCATCCTCCCACTGGCCCTTCAGTTATGGTGTTTCCTCCGGTGGGGAGACATCGCTGGGGAACCAGGGCTGTTAGCCAGGGAGGCTAAGGCAGTGTTTTTCTAGAGGGGCAGGATCCGGGAGTGTCCGGTATTGTGCTCCTTGTTTCTTTTCAGAATTGAAATTGGCGCCAGGTCAGAACGAGGGCGTTCGCATACCTGTGATAGCGCCGTGCCTCTCAGCGTTCTTTGGGGAAAAGTAGCAGCTGGGAGGTCCGCTCTTGCGTGCGCCTAGGGTGGCGCTGTGTGTCATCCTAATTCCCCTTCCATCCCCAGCTTGGAGCTCAGTGGCTGCGCCGGATGACGGGTGACGTCAGTTCCGGCGGAAGGGGGCGGGTCGACACACGAGACCGCGTCTTCCGGTTCCGGACGCGGCCTAGTAAGACGGACACAGCACTTTGGCTGGTACGGTCGCCGGTTCAGCTGTAGAGACAGCGTCGTGCGGGACCAAGGGCCACCTCTTCCGTGTACAGGATGTCGGAGGCAGAGGCCTCTAGAATCGCTCCTGAGGAAAAAGTCGCCAGCCAAACAAAGGTCAGTGGAACCCTGGGGTGGTGTTTCCCTGTCTCACAAACCCCTGTTAAGCTCCACAGTGGTGTTTTTTTCCTGCCTGGTGGTCGGTGGGAGTTGAGTGGGTCCCTGGTGGTGGATGGTCCCGGGGACAACGCACTCTGGGTGATCCCTGTTACCCTTAGCTGGGGGGTTCTGGTTAACACTGCTGCTCTTTTTCTGTGTCTTTCAGAAATACACAAGCAAATCGCTCCATGGCTCTAAGAGAAAGTGCCCTGTCTGCAGGTCCACGTTAGGGGAAACTTGGGACAAGACTCTCTGTAGAGGGTGTATGGATGCGGTAGTGAGAGAGCAGGCAGCATAACAAGGGGTAGATCTGGCGGCGTCAGTTAAGGAGCTTTCAAGCACCTTTCAGTTGTTTAAAACTCTGTTTGCAAATTTTCAGTTGCCCCAGAGCACCCCTCCCCCAGTACAACAGGCAGTTTCACCTGATCCACCGGAACCCCCTCCCTAGTGGGGCAGAGAGACCGGTAGGGTCGGCAGAGGAAATTGAGGAAGAAGCAGGCAGCGCTCCCTCTGATTCTCAGGGCGAATCAGATGAAGAGGGGATGGACGGGGAGTCCACAAAACCCTCACGTTACAAACTCTCTCTAGAGGAGGTTGAGGAGCTTTTAGGAGCTATCCATACCACCCTAGGGATACAGGAGGAAAGGAAGCCGCTGTCCCTGCACGACCAAATGTACAGAGGCTTAGGGGAACAGAAAAGGAAAGTTTTCCCAGTCCATGATGTTCTGGTCGATGCCATCAAGAGAGAATGGCAGGATCCGGAAAGGAAACCTTTTTTCTCAAAGGCGCTGAAAAGATTTCCTTTTGAGGAGGGAGAAACCTTAGTTTGGAATAAGACGCCTAAACTTGACGCGGCTTTTTCCCAAGTTTCTAGACACACAGACCTAGCCTTTGAGGACATGGGGGTACTCTCTGATCCCATGGATAAGAGGATGGATTCCCTGTTAAAGAAAACCTGGGATTCCTCCCAGGGTAATCTTAGGCCAGCAATGGCGGCTACAGTGGTAGCCCGCAACTTGGAGTACTGGCTGACTCAGATTAAATCGCATATCGAGGCAGGTACAGCAAAGGAGACAATTCTCTCCTCTTTCCCCATGCTACTGAAGGGGGTAGCTTTCTTGGCAGACGCCTCAGCGGAGTCTGTTCATATGTCCGCAAGGTCTGCAGCATTGTGCAACTCAGCCAGAAGGGCCTTGTGGCTCAAAACATGGCAGGGGGACAGTGCGTCCAAAGTAAAACTTTGTGGTATCCCGCTTACGGGGGATTTGTTGTTTGGTCCTGGTCTGGAAGCAGTCCTAGACCGGACCGCCGACAAAAAGAAGGCGTTCCCCGTTAAAAAGAAGTTTGGGGAACAGCCAAAAAAGAGGTTTCGATTTCGTGGGAAATCAGAGACACCCAGGTCAGGTTCCCAGAAGAAAGGTTGGGACAGAAGGGGAAGGGTCGAGGGGGAGCAATTTTTCGCCCTCCTGAACCCCCCAAAAAGACCAATTGACTCCAAAACATTGGGAGGAAGATTGGGGGTCTTCCTTCCACAGTGGGAGATGATTACCTCCAACCAGTACATCTTGGAGATCATCCGAAGGGGTTACAGGCTAGAATTCTCAACCCCTCCCCCCCCTCAGACTGTTAATTACCAACCTTCCGAAGTGTGTGGAAAAGTCTTGTGCCCTCCTTTCCTCACTCCAGGAATTGGAGGAGCAGCAGGTGGTTGTCCAGGTCCCGACCAGGGAGATAGGTGGGGGTTTTTACTCCCACATCTTTGTGGTCCGCAAGCCGTCGGGAAAGTTCAGGCTTATCCTCAACCTAAAACCTTTAAATACCTCGGTCAGGTACAAGAGGTTCAGAATGGATTCGATCCATTCTGTAAAAGCCCTTCTCCCGCCAAACTGCTTTATGGCTTCGATCGACCTAAAGGACGCTTACCTACATATCCCCATAGCAGAGGAACATCAGAAGTTCCTGAGGCTAGCAATAAACACCGGGGATCAGGTACTGCACCTACAATTCAGAGCCCTTCCTTTCGGCCTGTCATCTTCCCCCCGCATATTCACAAAGGTAATGGCAGAGGTCTTGGCTTTCCTGCGACTCAGGGGAATTCTGATAGTCGCATACCTGGACGACCTTCTATTGTTCGCCCCCTCCCCAGAACAATTGAATCGGGACTTGCAGTCAGCCAGAGACATTTTGGAAAGCTTGGGTTGGCTCATAAATCCAGAAAAGTCCAACCTAATCCCGTCACAGAGGGTGTCCTTCCTGGGGTTTATTCTGGACTCAACAGTTCAAAGGGTCTTCCTTCCCCCAGAGAAGGTGCAAAAGGTGGACAAGGCCATGCTGTTTCTGCAGGGCAGTGGCCAGGTCTCTATAAGAAAGGCAATGTCCGCCCTGGGGTTGCTGACCTCCACCCTTCCAGCAGTACAGTGGGCGGGCCTTCATTTTCGTCCCCTTCAACTCTTCATCTTGAAGGTGTGGGACCACAGCCAGGGGTCATTGGATTCCCTAGTCTCTGTCCCAATCAAGTCAAACGGTCCCTCTGGTGGTGGAGAAGGGGAGCAAACTTGTCTCAAGGCCTAGAGTGGGTCCTGCCCATATCCAGGACGGTCACAACCGACGCCAGCAACACAGGTTGGGGAGCACATTTGGGTTCTCGCTGGGTACAGGGCACCTGGGCGTTAGTGGAGGCAGCAAAGTCCTCCAATTGGAGGGAATTGAGGGCAGTGTCACTGGCCCTTGTCTCATTCCAAGAAGATCTGCGGGGTCACCATGTTCGAGTTCGAACAGACAACTCGTCGGCAGTGGCTTATATCAACAAGCAGGGGGGCACAAGGTGCGGCCCCTCTGGCTGTTGACAGAGGCCATTTTCAGATGGGCCGAGATCAATGTCCTGTCCCTGTCAGCCTTACATCTGAAGGGAGATCAGAACTGCTTAGCAGACTTCCTCAGCAGAACAACGCTGAGGGAGGGCGATTGGTCACTGAGTCAGGAGGTTTTCAGGATGATAGCCCAGAGATGGGGGCCGCCATGCGTAGACCTTTTTGCCTCCAGGCAGAACGCCAAGGCAGACAGGTTCTTTTCTCTAAGCAGGTACGATGGAGCTTTAGGGATAGATGCACTAGCTCAGAAATGGGAATTTTTTAGGTGTTATGCCTTCCCCCCTCCGGTTCTGATCCCTGCAGTGTTGAGGAAATTTCAACAAGAGAACACAACCTTAATTCTAATTGCCCCATATTGGCCCAGGAGACCGTGGTTTTCAATCCTAAGGAACTTGGCTGTAGAGCCCCCCTGGCTTCTACCAGCTCGGGACAACCTTCTCACTCAAGGTCCAGTCTGCTGCCCTCACGTGGACAGGTGGAAACTTGCAGCCTGGTTTCTGAGGAGGAGTTGCTGAGGGGAAAAGGGTTTTCAGATCGCTTGGTTGCGACCCTACTAAATTGTAGGAAAAAGGAAACGCAAACAATCTACCACAAAGTGTGGAGACGATTCAATTCATGGTGCTCTGAAAGCTCCTTCAGTGTACACAGTTCCGTAGCAGTACTAGAGTTCCTACAGGCGGGGGCAGATAAGGGATTGGCTCTCAGCACCTTGAAGGGACAGGTGTCAGCCTTGAGTGTATTTTTAGAGAAAAATCTAGCAGGGGATCCCTGGATAGTAAGATTTTTTAAATCTTTGAGTAGGCAGAGGCCAGTTGGTGTGACCCCTTTTCCCGTATGGGATCTTTCCTTAGTTTTGCAGGCCCTTACGGGAGATCCTTTTGAACCATTGGGGTCATGCTCTTTGAGGTTAATCACTCTCAAAACTGCATTTTTGGTAGCGATTACGACGGCACGTCGAGTAAGTGAACTCGAGGCCCTCTCAATTAAAACTCCTTTTTTTCAAGTTTTTCCGGATCGTATTGTTTTTAAGACCGATCCGGCCTTTTTGCCAAAGGTGGCCTCGAGGTTTCACAGAGGCCAGGAAATCATTCTGCCAACATTTTGTTCAAACCCGGTGAGGGAAAAAGAGTTTATTTTTCACAACCTAGATGTAAGGAGGTGCGTCCTTCAATATTTGGAGTGCACCAAACAGTTTAGAAAATCAGATTCCTTTTTTGTTTTATTTTCAGGGGCTAGAAAGGGTTCTAGAGCCTCCAGGCGTACTATAGCGGGCTGGATTAGAGCAGCTATTAGTCAAGCTTATGTGTTAAAGGGGATGGAGCCTCCAGTAGGAATCAGGGCACATTCTACTAGAGCAGTGGCGACTTCACAGGCGGAATGGGCTGGTGCTTCTCCAGAGCAGATCTGCAGAGCAGCGACATGGTCGAGTTTTGCTACCTTCGTAAAGCACTACAGACTAGACCTGCTGTCAGCACAGGACCAAGCCTTTGGTCGTAAGGTGCTACAGGCAGTAGTCCCACCCTAAGGTAAGGTACTCGCTTATCCTCTCTAAGGTGCTGTCCTGAAAGACGAACTAGGGAAAAATGGAGTTACTTACCGGTAACGTCCTTTTCCAGGAGTCTTTCAGGACAGCACCGCTACCCACCCAGGGTTTGAAGATTGGAAGACTCATCACATGAGGGCGTCAGGTAAGATAAAGTATTCTTGTATAACGTTGTCTTGTGTCTCCCCAGTTGGCCGGAGGTACTCTGTAAGAACTGAAGGGCCAGTGGCAGGATGAGGCTTTAAAGATCTGAAGAAGGCGTGTTTCCTAGAAGGGGAGGAGCCGGGATCTCTCTAAGGTGCTGTCCTGAAAGACTCCTGGAAAAGGACGTTACCGGTAAGTAACTCCATTTTTTTTTTTTAAGTTGATAGTTTTTCATAATTTGCTATCGTTTTTGAGATTTCTACGGAAAAAAAATAGGTCACGCCTACAAACTAAATCGTGGCAAAACGCCGGTAGCGCGTTTAGCGGTGTTTTGCGTCTGAACCCATTTGTTTGCTTCTGGAAAAACGAGGATAAACGCAACTGCCTAAAAACGGCAATAAACGAGACTGTGCATGGACACATAGGATAACATTGAAAAAAAGTGTCCAACTGCCTCTGAACACGCGTTTGCCAGCATCTCGTGTGCCTGGGGCCTTACTTTTCAGGAAGTAAAACCCATCATGGTGTTTTCCGAGGGTACATGGCAGAGGGGGGGGGGGATAACGAGGAGCACTTCAGGGGCTTTGATTTCAGGCTATGCATACTAGCTCATTATGCCTTTATCTTGCAGGTGTTTTTTTTTTTTTTTTCAGGATTTATTTAATAGGGTTTACTTCCTCTTTAAAGAGGTTGTAAAAGTTCAGGTTTTTTCGTTTACTTACCCTTTCACCTGCTGTGCGCTTCCTCTTCTCCACGGAGTCTGACCGTTGATTGGATGCAATAATGCAGCGTAGGTGTCCCTTGTAGGCCATCAAACTTTCATCCACACTGACATCCTTTCTGGCACATAGGTCCGCTGGAAATTGGTCACAATAATTTGACATACTTCCCAGATTTTTTTTTTTTTTAGTTTGGGTGCCGGATGTATGGCCTTATCAAATTCTTAATTGTTCGTGACGTGGAAATACTTCATGATGAGAGAAAACAGGTAGTGGCCAGTAATTTATTAGTGGCCCAGTATAATTTCTGGAGCAGTTTCCCAACCACCCCCTGAAGAATGATGAGTCCCAGAAACTGCCAGATGTCCTCTTTGGTCACCGGTTTCCATTTTCTGCTTCTGGAAAACCTGGCATGCAGCATAGCGGATTGCTGCTCTTGGTAGCAATTGGTCTCTGTGACATTTTTTTCAATTACCTCCTCAGTGAGGAATAATTGCAGGTATGCCAGAGGGTTGTCAAGCTCAACATCTACCTTCATCCCAGGTGATCCAGTGAAGGGGAATCTTGGGGGTGCTACCTGGTCCGTATCGCAGTTAATGGGGCACCAAGTGCGCACATCGCTAAGGTCAGGTTCTGTCAGGAGCGATCGTGCGTGCACGGAGGGGTTAACACTAGGGGGTGATCACAGGGTTAAATGGGCACCCGGCTGTGACAGCTTGCAGCTTCACAGCCGGGTGTGCATGTGCGAGTCGTGCTGCATTTTCTTGGTGGCCAGGTAATCGACCTGTGATGTGTCCCAGATGATTGCAGAATAAAGGGGGATAGGAGTCGTCTCCTAGGCAGCGAGGTCATAGATGCTGCAAATGTGACAAGAAGAACCTTGCAGATCCTGGTATCGCACCCCCCCCCCCATGTGACTTGTAAGGGGGGGCAAGGAGTGTTTAAAGCAGAAGTTCCACTTTTGGGTGGCACTCTACATTAAGTTGTCCATACACCAGCATGTTTCTTTGACAGGAATCGATCAAATGATTTGACTTGTATCGAGTAGGGATGGCCACACACTGGTAGAAATGCAGTAAGTTCCCGCTGAGCTGGTCAATTTCCGATTATTGTACAGCCAGCTGTGTGGTTTTTGTTTTTTATTAGCATAAATGAGAAGTGTCCCTCGTGCTGGTTCTTTTGGGCAGGCAGTGCACGTTTGGGGCCATGGACTCACTCACTCGTAAACACCTGTCAGATTTTTTTTTGACACGCAGCTGTTTCTGTGCTGCTGCAATGTCTACAATAACTTGCCTAGGCTGCTTTGTGCAGCTGCGCTTCACACTTCTTTTACAGAAGCTGTAATATAGTTTCCCACAATGAAAAGCACTCTATTAAAGAAATGAATTGGGGTAGATGTCGTGCAGGGTATAGGTTAGTGGCTCAGTGCTGAGAATGGGGACGTATATCAATGATCAGGGGGTTTGCAGTGAATATGCTGGTGGCTTAGTACTGGGAATGTACACTGATGATCGGGGGTTTGCAGGGTGAATATTGGAGAGTCAGTGCAGGGGTATAGGTTAGTATCTGTAGGGACATGCAGTGTATGCTGGAGGCTAAGTACTGGGAATGTACACTGATGAGCATTATATATGCTGGGCATGTATATGTTGTAGCCGCAATGGTTTGCTTTGCTCTTCAAGTGAATAGGGGCACTGCACAAGGTTAGGGGCTGCAGCCGTACTGCAGGGGGATGTTCAAGGGCTGCAGACCTACCGTGCATTCAGAAAGTATTCACAGCACTTCACTTTTTCCGCATTCCTTTGTTACAGCCTTATTTCAAAATCGATTGATTAAATTCATTATTTTTCCCCCAAATTCTGCAAACCATACCCAATAATAACGTTGAAGTTTGTTTGAAATCTTTGCAAATGTATTAAAAAATAATGAAAAGCAATTGTACATAAAGTCACCGCCTTCGCTATGACAATCAACATTGAGTTCAGGTGCATCCTGTTTCCACTGATTATCCTTGATGTTTCTACAATTTGGGAGTGCACCTGTGGTGAATTGTTAATCGGACATGATTTGGCAAGGCCCACAGCTGTCTATATAAGGTCCCACAGTTAGAGCACAAACAAAGCCATGAGGTCTAAGGAATTGTCTGTAGACCTCCAAGACAGGATTGTATCGAGGCACAGATTTGGGGAAGGATACCAAAACATTTCTGCAGCATTGAAGGTCCCAATGAGCACAGTGGCCTCTATCATCCATGGATTAAAGAAGTTTGGAACCACCAGGACTTTTCCTAGAGTGGGCCGCCCAGCCAAACTGAGAAATCAGGGGAGAAAGACCTTGGTCAGGGAGGTGACCAAGAACCTGATAGTCACTCTGACAGAGTTCCAGCGTTTTTTCTGTGAAGGGAGGAGAACCTTCCAGAAAAACAACCATCTCTACAGCACTCCACCAATCGGGCCTGTACAGTGGCCAGATGGAAGCCACTCCTTAGTAGTAAAAGGCACATGACTGCCCCCTGGAGTTTGCTAAAAAAGCACCTTTAGGACTCTGACCTTGAGAAACAAAATGTCTCTAATCTGATGAAATTGATTGAACTTGTTGACCTGAATGGCAAGCGTCATGTCTGGAGGAAGCCAGTCACCACTCATCACCTGGCCAATACCATCCCTACAGTGAAGCATGGTGGTAGCAGCAGCAGCATCATGCTATGGGGATGTTTTTCGGCAGCAGGAACTGGGAGACTAGTCGGCATCGAGGGAAAGATGAATGCAGCAATGTACAGAGTAGTCCTTGATGAAAACCTGCTCCACAGCACTCTGGACCTCAGACTGGGGCCAAGGTTCATCTTCCAACAGGACAATGACCCTAAGCACACAGCCAAGATAACTAAGGAATGCCTCTGGGACAACACTGTGAATGTCCTTGAGTGGCCAAGCCAGAGTCCAGACTTGAACCCGATTGAACATCTCTAGAGAGATCCAACCTAAAGGAGTTTGAGAGGTCCTGTAAAGAAGAATGGGAGAAACTGCCCAGAAATAGGTGTGTCAAGCTTGTAGCATCATACTCCAAAAAGACTTGAGGCTGTAATTGGTGCCAAAGGTGCTTTAAAGCAGAGTTCCACCCAGGAAAACATTTGCCCATTTGGTTTAAAAAAAATTCAATAAAAAAAAAAACGTGAAAAAAAAAACTCACCCGAAATACCTATTGCTATGCGGATGTCTGTAATCTGCCTCTTCCACACCGCGGTGTCTTTTCTTCTGCTTGTGAATGGGGCGCGCTGCTTTCTGGGAACTGTGTGTGTGTTCTCAGAGAGCAGCCGCCCATTCACAAGCCAGTGTGAGACTCACGCAGGCGCAGTAGGAAATGGGCAGTGAAGTGTTTCCCATAGTGTGGATGGCGGCGCGGGACCTGGATCGATCGTGGGACCGGCATGGGGGGGCCCATCAGCGTGGGCAAGTAGGACAAGATAAGTGTCCCTATTTAAAGTCAGCAGCTACACTGTTAGTAGCTGCTGACTTTAAAAAAAAAAAATTGCGGCTGGAACACCCCTTTAAGGAAAGTATTGAGCAAAGGCTGCAAATACTTTTTTTTTCTTTTTTTTTTTCAAACAAACTGTTTACGTTGTTATTGTGGGGTATTGTTTGTAGAACTTTGAAGAAAAAAATGAATTTAATCTATTTTGGAATAATATGACAAAACCCAAATGTGGAAAAGGTGAAGTGCTATGAATACTTTCTGGATGCAGTGTACAACAGGGGTTTGCCAGAGGCTGCAGGAAATCATTGCTGTAGCAGGACAATTGAGAGGCACAGATTACACCATACCACACAGACATGACCTCTACACTTGCTGGTGGTGCCCAGTCATGGGAAGTCCACACTATGAACAGTCAGCCTTGCAGTTCAGGGGTTATCCTGTGAGGTGGGAGGGTCTGACCAATAGAATCTGACCCAGAACTGTTTGTCACCCAGAGGGAACCATAAGGCTCTCATTACAGATGGGCTCTGATTGGCTGCCCCTGTCAGCAGACACTTCCCTGAGAAATTAGAGTAGTCTTCAAGAACCGATCACAAGGTAATACCTGAGGACTGATCACTTGGCTTGCTGCACACTCCAATCTGCTACACCGATCACCACAACGCCTCATAATCTGGCGTTTCCCATCACCTGTTATAACCCCTGCAGCATCCACCACTGCTTGGCTGCCCACTGTGACAACACACACTTCTGGCCTGACAGAGCTGCTGCCAATCATGGCATAGGCTAGCTCAATCAGCCAACCAATGCTAGAAACCTCAGAGTATTAAGCCAAGAGTGCTTGCACTAGAGTAGCACGGCTACTGACTAATTGCTGAGCAACCAGCAAGAGCCTGACAGATGACGTAATTTGTGCATTGATTCTACGATTATATTCAACACTCCTAAAGTTCACCCAGCAATGGCATACCTAAGGGTCAGACTAGCTCCTTTTTTTTGGTTTCGCCAGTTTCAGGGGGGGCATTCGCCCTCTTTCCTTGCATTTTGGGAGGAATTCACTGCAGACATGATCTGGCAGAATTGTCTCTCAGGAGTTCTCACTAGCTTAGAATGCCAAAGACGCAAACTTTCACAGCCTATCCTGTAGAACACCTTTAACACTGGGGCATTTTCCAGGTGCTTTTGGGCTAAAAATGACTCCCTGCAGTCTGTGTAAAAGCCAGAGTGCTTTAACACTTGGGTGATGCGCTGGCAGGACGTTAAAACAAACTCCTGCAAGCAGCATCTTTGAAGCAGTGTGTACTCCGCCTCCTATCCATTGAAATGAACGGGCAGCGCAGCTGAACCGCCGGCAAAGTGGCGTTTTGTGGGTAGTTTTTAACCCTTTTTCGTCTGCTAGCGGAGCAGCTGAACACCTCCAAAAACGATGGTAAAGTGCAGGTAAAAGTGTGAAAACGCCCTTAGAAAGTTTTCCGTAAGAGGAAGAAGTGGAAGCCCCTGACAGCTGCATGTGCTCATAATTTTTTTATTTTTTTTTTGGTTTTGCAGGCTTCTCCCTCTTTGACCTTCCTTAGAGGTTCCCTTATAGCTTCTTATGCACAATTTTGTCTTTTTAGTTACGTTGGATTACAGGATATCTGAATTGGCTGCCCTTTTCTTGCAGAGAATCTTTCTTGGGTACTTTACCAGGACGAGGTGGTCTTGCAACCTTTTGATCTTCTTGCTTGCCAAAGATGGTGTTGAATTCCTCCTTAATCAGGCCATTGTGTTGCTACCTTTTTGTTCTAATCCTGGAAAAGAAGGTGCTTAAATCTTCAAATATTTGATTTTATCTGAAGTCTACTGCTCTGTTTTTTACAGTCTATGCCCTGTTTGTTTGTTCTGCCCGAGGCCCCTCATGTCTGCTACCTAGTCTCTTGATGCTTATGCCTCTCCGGGCACCAGTTTCTGGTAGACGGTTAGTGGTGCAACGGATCGTCATTGATACGTGATCCGAGGTTTGATTTCTGAAAAAAAAAAGTTGTGCGCAGGTTCAGTCCACACACAAGCGTGGTCATGGCGAACGGAGGAGCTTGAACGCCCACGTCATTTAAATCCCCTGTATGGGAGCATTTTGGCTTCCCTGTCAAATATGATGAAGGAAAGAGGTTAGTGGATAAAACTGTTGACAGTTTTTTTTTTTTTTTTTGATCCGTTCCGAGAAACGATCCGAACCGTAAGTTTTTTTTGATTCGTTGCACCCCTACAGACGGTTTTGCAGGAGACATAGGGGTTCCCCCTGTTATTGTTTAGTGTTTTTGGCATGTTGCTGTGTGGCCCACCCCTTAAGTTCAGTGCTTTGGGACATCCCGTTCTCAAGTAGTCATGAATGTTAAAGCGGAGTTCCACCCATAATTGGAACTTCCGCTTATCCCACTCCTCACCCCCTTACATGCCACATTTGGCATGTAATTTTTTTTGGGGGGGGGGGGGGAGTGGGGGCTTCAGGAGGAGTGGGACTTCCTGTCCCACTTCCTTTCTTCCGCCGAGGGGCTGGTAAGACGATTAAGCTTACACTGACAGGTCCTAGGCTATCGCCTGTCCAATGGGGCAGCGCGCGCATGCGCAGTGCCGCTCGCGCATGCGCAGTGGGTGCCCGGCCGTGAAGCCAAAAGCTGTCACGGCCGGGTGCCCACAGTATCAATGAGGATGCCGGCCAGGGGGGGAGGGGGGAGGAGCAGAGCCCCGGCCGGCGCGTCGCTGGAGCAGGTAAGTGTCTGTTTTTTTAAAAGCCAGCAGCTACACTTTTTGTAGCTGCTGACTTTTAATAAACATACATTTTGGCTGGAACACCCCTTAATCTTGCTTCTGTTAAAGCCGGTCCACACGGGCAACACGACTTGGACACGACTTGAGCGTGAGCCACAGCGCGACTTTGGGCGACTCCAGGACTCTCCGCTGTAATGTTGTGTGCGCAATGATTTATATAGGCATGAGACGTGGTCACCGGGTGATGTGACCCCGCCCCTTGTAACGTCAGTCCCAGGGCACGATGGGACTGTGATGTCATACGGGGCGGGGTATAAATTGTTGCGCACATCGGGAGAGATCGTCGAGTCAACATCGGAAGAAGACTACGCAGAAGACCAGGCCCGTCACTAGTAATAGCTGGAAGAAGATAGCGGAGGAGCCTGGCCCCGGAGATCGGGAGAAGAGTGAAGAATACGATGGAGAAGACCGCGCCACCGCTAGTAAAAGAGCTGGAAGAAGATAGCCCAGGAGAAGTCGGAAGAAGACCCCCGGAGCTGCCTAATAAATTACTTTAAAAACCTGTCTTGTCTGTGTTTTTAAGGGTCTGGTATGGATTTTGGGGGGAGCCCCCACACCATTTTTTTCGGTGTAAGGGGTTCCCCTTAAAATCCATACCAGACCTAAGGGCCTGGTATACTCCCGGAGGGGGAACCCACGCAGGTTTTTTATTTAAAATTTGGCGTTGCTTTCCCCCTCCAAGATTCGCACCACACAAGTATGAATTCAGCCTCAAAGAATAATCGGCTCAGTGGGAGGGAGGGGTTTGCCTGAGAAAACTGAAAAAACTTTACAGGAAGAGAAACTAGTTAAGACAGTGATTTATACTTTGGCGGCAACTTCCATTGAAATCAATGCGTACAAGTTGCCTAGAAGTCGGATTGAAGTAGTACAGGAATCTTTTCTGAAGTCGGAGCGACTTCAGTAGTGTACGTTAAGATGGCGCTCATTCACTTTCTCATGTCGCGCGACTTGGAAGTCCAAGTCGCCCCTGTGTGAACTGGCTCTTGCTCTTATTGCTTGCTTCAAAACTAAGGCTAGGCTAAGCTGGTGGTGTTTGGGAAGTGGTGCGGGCAACCTACCTATACCTGGCTGGATTTTTGCCATATTATGACCAGTGTCCATTTACCTAAAAGTAAGTCTTGAATATAAAGTCCTCTGTGTTCTGTGATGTACTCCTTAAGAAATTTTACAGGTAAACCCAAGAACTTAACATCTTCCTTCCTTCTTTTTTTTTTTTTTTATAGCTTCCTTTACCTTTAATGCAGTGCTGTTTTTCATGTCCTCATTGTCCGTTTTCGCTCTCAAGTTGCTGTAATTCTTCTCTGATCTCAACACTTCCTGGCTGTCTGTTTCCTTATAACCACAGTACTGGGAGCTTTCTCTCTGTGGTCATTAATCAAGGAGGTGTGATTACTGTGTCTAAAACCCCTCATCACCAATTGGTTTTGTTTTCCAAACCATTACTGCCCTGTATTGGCTCTGTACATCACAGAAGCAGGAAACGGCATGCAAAATCGAAACTAGAACCTACAGTACATTATATGATTGATTTTTTTTAATCTATTTTTTAATCGTTTTTAAAAAGAATCATTTAACTATTATGTCTCTCTACCCTGTAAAGTCATTTCAGCAAAAAAAAAAAATTCTTTTACAACTCTTAACTTTTTATTTAATAAATTGTTTGCTTGACAGGTGGAATCATGGATTACGTCGTCTGTCCATTTAATGCGGAACACAAGGTCCGTGGAACAGAGCTGCGAATGCACTTGATGACATGTCAGGTATGTGTATCCATCTGTTCTTTGTTAAAACATGCGACTTTAGAGAAAATACATTTTTAATTGTTTGTGGAAGTCCCTTCTCAGTATGTTGATGTTCATCCATGCAAGGAAGCTGATTAACATTTAGCATACCCCTCATCAATACCAACCAAACCCACATACGTAAACTTCTAGACATCTAAACCTATGAGTTTTCAGAAGACGGTCTCATTGTGTAACTAAAACAAGCTCACTTAAAGCAAAATAAGAGTCCCTGTTGCTTGTACCCACTTAACAAACTACTTCTCAAATGTCCACCCTTTGGATATTGTTAAAGTAATATTAAATCTTGGATTTTATTAACCCCTTCCTGTCGGGAGGGCATACTTGAACGTCCCCCGGTTTCAATAGCTATACTGGGATGATGCCTGCCCCTACAGGCATCAACTCGGTATCCTTCTCTTCAGCCGGCGATTCTCTTCAACATAAGAACAATCATATCCGGCAGTTCAGCCACTTGATAGTTCTTACAGGTGGCAGGAGGGGACATCCCGTCCGGAGCTTCTCCGGGCCCACCCCTGCGATCTGCGAGCCAGAGAAGGAATCCTCCGGCGGTGAAAGTTGATCATAGAGATGATCGGGCAAACAGATGGTCCCCGGTCATCTCTGACTTTTGGAGGTCTGGCAGTTGTAAATACTGCTATATATTCGGCTGGAAAGCCGAGATGGTCCTAGTGTTTTTTTTTTTCTCAGGCTTTCCAGCCTGGAGGAGAGATGTGGGGGTCTTATTGTCCCCACGTCTCTTCATAAAGAGGACCTGTCACGCACTCTTCCCATAACAAGGGATGTTTACATTTCTTGTAATAGGAATGAGAGTGATCCAAATAAAAAAAAAAATGTCAAGGGAAAGTGTAAAAATAGAATGAAAATAAATAGTTCCCCGTCCCCACGAGTGTGCACGCAGAAGCGACTGCATACGTACGGCGCGACCACATATGTAAGCGTCATTCAATTCACACGTGAGGTGTTACCATGAACATTAGAGAGCAACAATTCTATACCAAGAACTTGTCTAACTATACAGGTAACCTGTAATTTTTTTTTAACCACTTAAGCCCCGAGCCTGTTTTTCAGATTCGGTGTTTACGAGACTTTAACATTTTTTTTTGCTATAAAACCCCCAAACATTATATATATTTTTTTCTAATACCCTAGAGCAGGGGTGGCCGACCAGTGGCCTGGGGGCCATATGTGGCCCGCGGAGCCCTCTGATGTGGCCCGCGACCTCATGCTCTGGAATAGTTGGTTGGCAAGCCCAGATCACACGTTGCCGACCCGCCATACCGCAGAATCAGTGTTGTGAATAAAGCTGGAGGTAGAGGAAGAAAGCGGCTGCGAAGCAGAAACCCATAAGCCATTGCGTCCTCTACAGCGCCAGCTTTTGCCACAGTCTGAGTCTGGCCAAGTTCAGCTAACCTACAGGATGGATACAGGTGCACTACGCTGCAGCCACAGTGTGGGTAAATCGTAGCACATCAGTGTAAGAGCTATAGAGAGACAGATGTCCATTTAAACATGCCTACCTCCAATCTGAAAAACAGAAGGGACTTCGACCCCATTCATCTGGGCGGATCGGAGGGCATATAGAGTAGCCGCGACCGGTCATGTGCCCACTTCGCTCATTGTGGCCCGCGACTGGTTACCAAGTTGCTTAATTGGCCCTCGCTCTTCAAAAGGTTGGGCACCCCTGCCCTAGAGAATAAAATGGCAGTCATTGCAATACTTTTTGTCACACCGTATTTGCGCAGCGGTCTTACAAGCGCACTTTTTTGGGAAAAAAATCCCTTTTTAAATTAAAAAAATAAGACAATAAATTTGGCCCAATTTTTTTACATACTGTGAAAGATAATGTTACGTCGAGTAAAATGATACCCAACATGTCACGCTTAAAAATTGAGCCCGCTCGTGGCATGGCGTCAAACTTTTACCCTTAAAAATCTCGATAGGCGACGTTTAAAAAATTCTACAGGTTGCATTTTTTGAGTTAGAGGAGGTCTAGGGCTAGAATTATTGCTCTAACGATCGTGGCGATACCTCACTTGTGTGGTTTGAACACCGTTTTCATATGCGGACGCTACTCGCGTATGCGTTTGCGTGCGAGCTCGTCGGGCTGGGCGCTTTAAAAAAATTATTTTTTTCGTATTTATTTTACAATTTTTAACACTGACATAAAAAAGAAATGTATTACTTTTATTCCTATTACAAGGAATGTAAACTTCCCTTGTAATAGAAAAAAGCATGAAAGGTCCTCTTAAATATGAGATCTGGGGTCAAAAAGACCTCACATCTCACATTTGGGTTTAAATGCAAAGAAACTGAAACTGTCATTTTTTTCAAATGACAAAAAAAAAAAGTTTCTTTAAGACGCTGGGCGGGACTGACGTTTTGACGTCACTTCCGCCCAGCAGAGCTATGGGGACGGGTGGGTGCCATGTTGGCCTCACTCGCATCCCCACACAGCAGTCGATTGGACCTGATCGCCTGTGCCGCTACCGACGGCTACGGTAAGTGGCGGGAGGGGGGGGCCCCCTCTCCCGCCACCGATGAGCGCAGCGTTATCGTTGACAGGACAGCCCACTGAAGAGATGGATATCTCGGTTGTGGCAGCAGCTGCTGCCGTTACCCAGATATCCATCTTTAAAGTGCCGACGTAAAACGACGGTGGGTGGTCGGTAACTAGTTAAAGTGTTGCCTATAGAGGTTTTTGAGTACTGAAGTCTGGCGCCATTCCGCAAGCACATTTTATAAGCACTAAATGTTACTGGAGCGGTGCGCTGGCAGGATGCTTAAAAAAAAAAAAGTCCTGCAAGCAGCATCTTTAAAGCACTTTAGGAGCAGTGTATATATCGCTCTTAAAGCACCCCTGCCTTTTGAAATCGATGGGCAGCACCAGTAAAGCGATTTTTGGCCGCTATCGGGTGGGCTTTTAAACCTTCGCACGCTAGCGGTTCAAAGCGCCCCGCTAGCAGCCAAAAAGCGCAGCAAAAACTATAATCGCAGCTAAAAATAGTGCCGCTTTACCGCCCACACCCCCAACGCCCAAGTGTGAAGGTGCCCTTATTGTCCCCGCCAATAATTTCCCCAGTCCATTTCCGGCTTCATAAAAATCCTTAAATGCCTCCTTATTTTTTCAATTATCAATTTAACCAATATTAGATCAGTAACCTTTATATAGCTGTTCCAGATCCTGAATTATCTGTTGAAGAGTTTGTTTCTGAGCCAGCCAGATTCTTTCTCTTGGCTCCTTCTGCTATTAACCTTCCTCAAAAATACTTCTGAGTTTCCCAAAGGGTGGTTGGGGCAATATTTACTATAATTTTCCTTAAATTCAGATCACTGCCTGGTCAGTAAGTCCTTTAATTCCAGGGATACCATAACTGGGCTATGATCTGAGAGAGTTATCAATTTTATTTCTGCTTTTAACAATCCCTCTAAAAGCTGATGGTCCAAGAAAACATAATATATTCTTGAATATGATGACTGGATAATAGGTAAAATCTCTACCCCTAGGGTATAGGATTCTCCATGCCTCTAATGCAGCGGTTCTCTACCCGGGGGTCGTTTGGCAATTTGCCAGGGGTCGCGAATGCTAGTCCAAACTAACGCTGGCCGAGATGGACCCAAACTTACTGTTTACGCCTGAGTCTGTCCGTCTCGGCCAGCAAGACGTCACTTCCGGGAGAGGAGAACCCCTCGGAAGTGACGTTCCGTCGCCGCCATCATGGTACACTCGTCCGCAGTAAGGCTGCAGTTAGAAGTCGGCAAGCGGAGTTAACCGAAAGTGACGCCACCGCCATCTTGGTACCCTCGTCCGCAGCAAGGCTACGGTTAGAAGTCAGCAAGTGGAAATCTTTTTACACCCACCGAAGTCTTGCAGTTTACACGTATTTTTACCAGTAAACTGAGCTTATATACTATATAAGCTTTATATAGTATATAAGCTCAGTTTACTGGTAAAAATACATGTAAAATACAAGACTTTGGTGGGTGTAAAAAGATGTCCGCTTGCCGACTTCTAACTGTAGCCTTGCTGCGGACGAGGGTACCAAGATGGCGGCGGTGTCACTTCCGGTTCATATAATAGACTGGTTGCTGATGGAACACCTGAGGTACTTTGGCAAGCCAGGCACTAAATACCGGTAATCAAGGCATTTTTGTACTGTTTGTCACAGCAGTGTAATTAATACATCGATTTTGATTAAATAAGTCTGACATGACTGTGAAAAATTTAATTGTGGTACAATACATATCATTTATATATAAATGTCCCAGTTGGTTCCTCAAAAGTGGTTATTCCGTGTCAGTGCTAGATACATGTTTGGGTGCTATACACTTTGAATATCTAGCACTGACACGGAATTACCACTTTTGAGGAACCAACTGGGACGTTCATATATAAATGATATGTCTTGTTCCATAATAATTTTTTTCTTGCATAGCCACGTCATGTTGGACTTAACCACTTCAGCCCCAGAAGGATTTACCCCCTTCCTGACCAGAGCACTTTTTGTGATTCGGCACTGCGTCGCTTTAACTGACAATTGCCCGGTCGTGCGATGTGGCTCCCAAACAAAATTGGCGTCCCTTTTTTCCCACAAATAGCTTTCTTTTGGTGGTATTTGATATTCTTCTACATATTTTTCGTTAAAAAAAAAAATCGCAATTAGCGTTTGATTGGTTTGCGCAAAATTTATAGCGTTTACAAAAAAGGGGGTAGTTTTATGGCATTTTTATTATTTATTTTTTTACTAGTAATGGCGGCGATCAGCGTTTTTTTTTCGGTACTGCGATATTATGGCGGACACATCGGACAATTTTGACACATTTTTGGGACCATTGGCATTTTTATAGCGATCAATGCTATAAAAATGCATTGGATTACTATAAAAATGCCATTGGCAGTGAAGGGGTTAACAATAGGGGGCAGGGAAGGGGTTAAGTGTGTTCCTGGGTGTGTTCTAACTGTATGGGGAGTGGCCTCACTAGGGGGAATCACTGATCTTCTGTCCATACATTGTATGAACAGAAGATCAGCGTTTCCCTGCTGACTGGACCGAGAGCTATGTGTTTACACACATAGCTCCCGGTCCCCGCTCTGTAACGAACGAGCATGCGTGCCCGTCGGCGATCGCCCCCTAGCGGCCGCAAAAGATAGGACGTAGAGCTACGTGCTCTCGTCTAGCAGTGCCGACCTGCCGCCGTATAGCAGTTAAATTACAGTTCCGCCATTTTTTTTAAGTCCAACATGACGTGGCTATGCAAGAAAATAATTAATATGAAACAAGACATATCATTTATATATGAAGTTGGTTCCTCAAAAGTGGTTATTCCGTGTCAGTGCTAGATACATGCTTGGGTGCTATACGCTTTGTAAATAATTTTACTGTTGGGGGTCCCCACAACTTGGGAAATTTCATCAAGGCGTCACGGCACTAGAAAGGTCGAGAACCACTGCTCTGTTTGTGTAGTTTGTTTAATTGTCCTAAGGTATCTACCCTCCAACTGTAGAGAGAGAGCTTGGGTATCTATGGCTGGCTCAAAAACAAAATTGAAATCGCCCGCTATTTCCCTTCTCTAAAGGCTTCTAATTTAACAGTGGGGTGGTAATTTGGACAATCTACATTCATAAATCTGCATTCCTATGCATAAAGATGGACATAGGGTTCCGTCAAAACTCTAGGAATACTTTACTAATGTACAGGACCACAAAAAAACATGCTTTTTAAACATATGTCCCCAAAATTCCCCCCCTCCCTCTTCCTAGGCTGCTGACTAGATAGCTGCGCAACCATGCAGGGCCTCTCGGGGTTTTAGTATGTCCATGTGCGCCTCCGGTCCTCATCTCCAAACATTACATGACGCCAGTTTGTTTACAAGTATTACCCCCTGCGGTGCTTCTACTGACTCACCGATACGATCACAGCAAGAATCCTCTTCTTTTTTTTTTTCAGGCTTCCCAGCCTAGAGGTGAGATGTGGGGTCTTATTGACCCCACGTCGCACTGTAAAGAGGACCTGTCATGCTATATTCCTATTACAAGGGATGTTTACATTCCTTATAATAGGAATAAAAGTGATCAAAATGTATTTTTGGGGAAAAACGTGTCAAACTAAAATAAAGCAAAATGACCAATAATTTATTTTTATTTTTTAAAGTTTAAAGTGCACCTGTCCCCGTGTGATCGCATGCAGAAGCGAACGCATACGTAATTCCCGCCGACATATGAAAACGGTGTTCAAGCTACACATGTGAGGTATCGCTGCGAACTTTGAGCGAGAGTAATATTTTTGGCCCTAGACCTCCTCTGTAACTCAAAACATGTAGCCAGTAAAAATATTTTAAACCATCGCCTATGGGGATTTTTAAGTAGCGAAGTTGGGCGCCATTCCACGAGCGTGTTCGAAAAATTGCTGCGCAAATACAGTGCGAGATAATGTTGTAATGACCGCCATTGTATTTTCTAGGGTCTTTGCTAAAAAAGCATATGTAATGTTTTGGGGTTCTATGTAATTTTCTAGCAAATTATGAATTTACATGTAGAAGAGAAATGTCAGAATTGGCCTGGGTGCTCCCGAACGCCTGATGGTGCTCCCTGCATGTTGTGCCTCTCTGTGGCCACGCTGTGTAAAAGATTCACACATGGGGTATCGCCATACTCGGAGGAATAGCAGAATGTGTTTTGGGGTGTAATTTGTGGTATGCATATGCTGTGTGTGAGAAATAACCTGCTAATGTGAACATTTTGAAGAAAAAAAAGAAACTTGATTTTGCAAAGAATTGTGGGGGGAAAAAAAATGACAACTTCAAAAAGCTCACAATGCCTTTTTCCACCTTGGAATGTCTTATTTCTAAAAAGGGATCATTTTAGTTCATTCTGATTTTATTATGTTATAACAATACATTATAGAATATAATACAGACATTGATGTGTTCAGATAAGTAATATAGTTATTTCATCTAATCAATTTCTGATATATTTTTGTTTCCATATATTGTTCAAAAAGACTATACAAAACCCGACTGGACAAGACAAGACAAGACTAGACATGACAAGACAGGTCAAGACAAACAAAACTGGACTAGACAAGACAACATACCCAAATACAAAAAAAAAAATATACAAAAAAAAAAAAATTAGGGCAAGGTTAAGGATTAGTAGCAACAACCCCCACCACTCACCACTAATTTGTTCTGTTCCTACAAGTAATTTCTAAATTCTTGTTGTTTCTCTATATACTCTCCAGTGGACCCAAGTCTGAAGGTGTTCCTCGTATGTATCCAATTCAAGTGCTAAAAGTGATTCCATCTTTTCTATACCATCCATTTCACTGGCCCATTCCTTAACTGATGGAGTTTGTATTGAGCGCCAGTGCCGTGGTATAACTAATCTTGCTGCTGTCAACCAGTGTCTCAAAAGACCCCTTTTAATATTCTTATATGATCCTGGTAGTATTGATAGCAAAGTGATTTGTGGTATATTTAATATTGGTTCCCCAGTAACTAAAGTGTATAGCTGCATAATTTTTTCCCAGAAATTTAAGATTGGGGGACATTCCCACCAAATGTGTAGCAATGAACCTTTAAATATATGGCACCGCCAACATGTGTCTGATTTATCTGGGTATATACGCTTTAATGACATTGGGCTCCAATACCACCTGGAAAGAAGTTTGTAATTTGTCTCTTGTGCTTTAATTGTTAGTGACATACAATGTGTTAAATTAAATGCTTTCTTCCACTCTGCATCTTCAATTTGAACATTTAACTCATTCGCCCATTTCCTTATGTATTCAGGGAGTTCAGGGTGTTTTTTTATAGCTAATATCTTATAGATTGAAGATAAGACATGTTTTGGTTTTGAGTCTTGTAGCAATAGAAGTTCAAACTGAGTTGTGTCTCTATACAAAAATGTATTTGAGGGAAGAGAGGACAAGAAAGATAATAGTTGTCGATATTCCAACCATTGCGTAAGTGAGGGCTTCGATGTAAAGATTAGGTTTAGTATAGGTGGAAATGCTGCCTGGCAAGTAATCTGGCACACTCTACGATGAGATTCTTTGTTCCAAATGAGGAAATCTTTACGTTTTAAAGCCGGCGGAAATCGTGGGTTACCAAATAAAGGTGTCATAGGTCCCACTAATGAGGAAAGTTCTAATTGTAGAATTGTTTTGGTCCAAATTTTTAATAGGTGGGATGTTAGGGAGGGCATAGTAGAAGATAAATCTCGATAGATATCACTATTCTCAAGGTCTAACCAAGGGAGGGCGGTAAGATCAAATTGATTTAGCCATTGCTCTATTAGTACCCATTGTTT
The DNA here is from genome assembly GCA_029574335.1 of Rana kukunoris. Taxonomy (NCBI): domain Eukaryota; kingdom Metazoa; phylum Chordata; class Amphibia; order Anura; family Ranidae; genus Rana; species Rana kukunoris. The sequence goes on along the minus strand of CM056050.1, from coordinate 119,747,201 downwards.
AGTATTGGAGGAGTGGAACCAGTTCACTATCCTTGTTAATACTGCCGCTACATAATAATGGTAAAGATCAGGTGCACCCGCTCCTCCGTTCACTTTGGGTAGTGATAGTAATTTATTTTTCAATCTATGTTTTTTATGGCCCCAAATAAATTTTGTAAAGGCCGACTGTAGAGTAGAAAAATAAGATCTAGGGATAGAGCCAGGCATGGTTTGGAAGAGATACAAAAACCGCGGTATTATATCCATTTTTAGAATATTAATCCTCCCAAACCACGAATATTGATTGTGATCATATTTTTTTAAATCCTGTAAGGTTCGTTGCATAAGAGGAATATAATTTGTTAGATATAAATGGTTCAGGTCAGAGGGGATAAAAATACCTAAATATTTTAATACCGAAGAACAGATTTTGAGTGGAAAACTATTTTTCAATACCGCCACTTGTTGTGGACTGAGTGACACATTGAGAATAACTGATTTTGATATATTTACTTTAAAGTTACTAAGGGTACCAAAACGTTTAAATTCTGATAAAATAGCCGGTATGGAAACCTGTGGATTAGTGACATATAGCAATAGATCGTCAGCAAACAAGGCTAATTTTATTTCCGTTTGGTTTATCTGTATGCCCCCAATCAAAGGGTTCTGTCTAATTGCTATTGCTAGATGCTCCATTACCAGGACATAAAGTAAAGGTGATAGTGGGCATCCTTGTCGGGTACCATTTTGTATGGTGAAACTTGTTAACGATCCATTGATCTTTATCCTAGCCTCAGGTTTAGTATATAATGCCAGGATCTTGTGCAGTAAATTTGGGCCCAGACCTATTTGCATTAATGCTTGTTTTAAGAAGGGCCATCCAATTCGGTCAAAGGCCTTCTCTGCATCAACTGAAAGGAGACATACTGGTATTTTTGCTGTTTGAGCATAGTTCATTAATAAAAAAGTTTTTATAGTATTGTCCCGTGCTTCTCTACCTTGTACAAAACCTGTCTGGTCTAAGTGTACCAGGTTTGGAAGGAGAGGTTGGAGACGTAATGCAATTAATTTAGCAAAGATTTTTAAGTCTATCCCAATTAATGAGATCGGGCGAAAACTGGAACATAAAGTTAGGTCCTTTTCCGGTTTCGGAATCGGAGTGATATGCGCTTCTAATGTCTGAGTTGAGAATTGATTCCTAGGGGAGATAGAATTTAATACTTGGAGCAAAAATGGAGATAGATATTCCTTGTAGGTTTTGTAAAATTTTGGAGTGAATCCATCTGGGCCTGGACTCTTTCCTGATGGAATATCGGCAATCACATCCAATAATTCCTGAAGTTGAAAAGGACAATCTAACAATGTTCCTTTGTCATCACTTAATACTGGGATAGCTGTTTCCTGTACATAATCTTCAATTTGTTGATTGACTCCAACTACATCTTCCAAAGATGGTGATGGAGCCAAGTTATAGAGACCTGAGAAGTAATCTCTAAAAACATGTTGAATAGATTGTGGGTCTGACGTAATTTCTCCCGATGGCTTTTTTATACTGGGTATAAAGGTCTGGGATGAACGGGGATGCAATGTTCGTGATAATAGTCTCCCGCATTTATCCCCCAATTTATATCTTTCCAGAGCTCTTCTCTGTTCGTATGATTTATGGGATGTTTCAAATAGCTGCAATAGAGAGGCCCTTGTGGATGAAATATTAGCTAATATTTCTGCACGATGACTGGTTTTATGTAAAGTTTCTAAAGAGTGAAGCTTTGATAAAGTATTTTGGATAATTATGGATTTTTTCTTTTTAAGTCGTGAGCCATGTTGAATAAACAGACCCCGTAATACTGCTTTTAGAGCTTCCCATTTTAAGGGGAGTGCGGTTTCATCCTGGGCATGGTCAGAGATAAAATTACTAATTGCTTCTATAACTGCCTTATGACATATTGGATCTAACATAAGTGTATCGTTTAGACGCCAAGACCAATTTGTTCCGTGAGTCTGTGGTGGATTTATTGTTAGAAATACTGGTGAATGGTCAGACCAGGTAAATGAGCCTATTTCCATTGAAGGATCCCATTCTAATACCTTTTGTCCAGTTAACCTTCCTGGCGTTATGATTCTGTCTGGAATTTTGTACCAAAAGCGTTGCAATTGTTTTGCAAGGAAATGTGGTGTTATGTATTATAGGCCTGCAATTCTTAGTAAGTACTTACTTAAATCTATCTAAACAAGAGTCTAATAGGCATCCCGGGTATGATTTTTTTTTTTTTTTTTTTTTATTAAAAATGATAATATAATAAATAATTATAAAAAATTATAACAAATAATAATATAATTATAGTAAAAATTATTCAATAATGTAATCAAATCAAAATCACTGAAATTTGCTCAGTTGCAGAATTTTTGCTGTCATAATTTTTTTTTTTTATGACGAATTTCCCCACAGATCGCTATCGCTAAATTCTGCAAGTGATTATAATTTATTATCGCTGTTTTTTAGCTGATCTAAAACCATTTTTTACATAAAGGGACACTTTTGGTTGCTATGGGCAATCTACAGTTTGCAGGGAGAAAGAAAAGTTTTTATTATATAAAATGACATGCAGGGCACAGGGCAGACCACTAGGGACATGGGGGGTGTGTATTTTTTACATACAGTACTGTAATCTATAAGATTACATTGTACTGTATGCATAGTGTTTGTTTACATTTTTGAATTTGGCGCCGTTCTCCGTCCCCGTGCGTCGTAACGTCGCAGGGAACGGAGCTCGGCGGCACACGGGGACGCTGTGTGAATCGAGCGAGCACCCGCTCGCTCACACAGCGGGGATGCATCGCTGGATCCAGGAAGAAGGTAAGTAAACTGTCTCTGGATTCTGTGAGGCGAGCCCGTGTCTGACACGGGATCAACGATAGTAGCAGCAAATTTTTACCCCGTGTCAGACACGGGAACAACGCCAGGGAGGTTAAGAAATAGTCCAGTCTATTATATGTTTTATGGGCCAATGAAAAATATGTGTAATTACGGTCTTTGGGATATAAGATCCGCCATAGATCCAGTAGCCTATGTTCATAGAGTTTTTTTTTTGAGAGCCCTCAGGCGAGAGTATGAGATGTTCGATCGTTGAGTGGAGCTATCTAATATGGGATCTAAGGCTAAGTTAAGGTCTCCTCCCACAATAATAATTCCTTCCGCAAAATCTGCTAAAAGATCAAGATAATGTGAGATTGTTGTCGTTTGGTCACAGTTCGGAATATAAAGGTTTGCAATGGTAATAATCTTATTCCATAACCGAATTTTAAGAAAAATGTATCTACCATTTGGGTCAGCTATATGATTCAGATATTGTATTGGCATATGTTTATGGAGTGCTATTGACACTCCTCTTGCTTTTGATCCCGGTGTAGAACTATGGAACCATTGAGAATAATGTTTACGTGGACACGCAGGAACACCACCTGTACGGAAATGGGTCTCCTGGAGAAGTATAATATCTACCTTGGCTTTGTGCAAACTATATAGAATCTGGCCTCTTTTTGATTCATTATTTAAACCTTTAACATTGTAGGTACAAAGTTTCAGAGATGCTATAGAGTAGTAAGTTGCTGCCATAATTAAAAAAAAAAAAAAATTAAAAATACAAAAAAAGGGGAAATTAATAAAAAGAGAGGCTCCCTCTCTAAACTCTTCGTACTACCAGAAGAATACAAAGGAATAACAAAAGGGAGAGAAAAAAAAAAAAAAAAAGAGAAGAGAAAAAAAAAAACACACACAAAAAACACTCAAGGGAAATAGGTGTGAGGGGTGATATAAATCACCCCCCAAGACAAAGGGAAATGGAATATATCCAAAAAAAGACACCAAGTCCTACCAGAGGACTGATGTACCTACAAGGGGGAAAGTTAATGGGCATAAAGGATATCTCACCGCAGGTATTTAGGGCTAACTAAACATGTGGGTATTATGACACCGCTCATATATACTGATAATTGAATAAATAAATATATACACCGCTAATCAAACATTCAAAGTGGGACTAGCAGTTTAAATAAATCAATAAATCATTAACTCAGTAAATAAGTCACTAAGTAGATAAATGAATACATGAACAGATCAAGCTCAATATACCTATTCTTCCACAACACCACTATACCAATGGTTGCAGCTCAAGTTTGTCACATATTCCATTGACTTTGTTAATTTTCAAGATTATTTATATTATATATAGATTAGATTATATATATATATATATGAGAGAGAGAGAGAGAGAGAGAGAGAGAGAGAGAGAGAGAGAGAGAGAGAGAGAGAGAGAGAGAGAGAGAGAGAGAGAGAGAGAGAGAGAGAGAGAGAGAGAGAGAGAGAGAGAGAGAGAGAGAGAGAGAGAGAGAGAGAGAGAGAGAATAATTAATCATGGTTATAATAAGGGATAATTTTGGGGGGTATTTGTACTTTTCTGGCATGGTAGGGTCTCAAGAAATTATAGGCTGTCAGTACTTCAGGTATGATCAATTTTCAAATCTTGGCACCATAGCTTGTGGACTCTATATAACTTTCACAATGACCAAATATAATATGCATCATTTTGTACTTATTTTTACCAAAGATATGTAGCAGTACAATTTTTTTTTTTACAGAATTTTCAGTCTTTATTTATATTTTATTTTTTATAGCGCAAAAAATAAACCCAATGGTGATTAAATACCACCAAAAAGCTCCCTTTGTGTGTGTGAAAAGACAAAAATGTCATATGGGTTACAATGTTGTATCATTAAGTAACTGTCATTCAAATTGTGAGAGCACCGAAAGCTAAAAATGTATTTGGTTAGGAAATGGGTTTAAGTGGTCAAGTGGTTAATTAGAATCTCATTGCCATATTCTTATGCTTTATTCCATGATCTGTCTTTGGATTTCGCCCAATCCGAGAGTTTCTTTACCCAGTTCTTCAGATTAACACCTTGCAGGCCAAATTTGCCGCAAATTCCTTTAAAGCGGTTGTATAGTTATGTCTCCCGCGTGCATGCACAGGAGTGACATCGCGGCTCCAGCCACGCAGAGCGTTGGAGCTGCGATACCAGGAAGACGCGCCGAGGCAAGATGTCATCTCCCTCGGCGTGGACCAGGTAAGTTACTGATGCTTCGTTCTAAGGTATTTCATAATTGGCTAGTATGGGGTGCCTTTTGCATTACAGGGTTTAAAAAAAAAAAAAAAAGGGGTTCAACAGGTTTACTACCACTTTAAGTCCTCTGGAAATAGCAGAGTTGCTGAGATACCTTGAATTTTGGCAATTAAGCAGGCTGGAATTCCACATCTATAAGTAATATCCTTCGCTTGTAACTGGCTTGTTAAAGGTTTTAAAGCCCTTCTATGGGCTAAAGTCGTGGGTGACCGATCATTGAAACTCCACAAGGTGAGATCTTGCATGGAGGGAAATTAACAGTAATTTGGTGTTTATTCCATTTGCGAATGATCCTAAACTGCCTGCCGATGGTCTTGTGGGTCTACAATCTTGTCCCTGACATCTTTGGATAGCTCTTCGGGCTTGGCCGTGGTTGAGAGATTGGAATCTGATTGCTTCTGTGGACAGGTGTCTTTTATACAGGTAAAAAGCTAAGATTAGGAGTAGGGATGCACCAAATATGTTTTTTGGTGCCGAAACCGATACCAAAAATGAAAAATACAAGATCCCGAAAACCGAAAGTGTTTTTAAAAAATATTTTTATACAAGAGTGGTCAGACTGGGGATATGGTACAGGAGATCAGTGCAGCCTGCCAGTGCCCAGGAGCCTACCAGTGCCGGTCATGCAGCCTGCCTGTGCCTCACCAGTGAATATAAAACACGCAAACATGCACACATACAGACGCACGCATATAAACACGCACACATGCATAGAAACATATATAGACAGCCTTTTTAAAAATCATCAGCTGCAGCACTGTACCTTCACTCTCCATGCCAGGTACTGCACTGTACCTTCACTCTCCATGCCAGGTACTGCACTGTAGGGGGACTCGGAGCACAGCACACACTGCTAGACACCTCTCCTTGCTTTCACTTTCAAAGAAAACACAGCGTGACCAAGTTCTGCACTGACGGATTTACACATCGGCTGAGGATCGGGGAGCCCGATTCCCGTCCCATTATTGGCGTGAATTCTCTTTTGGCAAATTGCCGAAAACTATTTTCGGACGAAATTCAGTGCATCCCTAATTGGCATTCCCTAAGGCTGGCTATACAATTTTCTTGTTCAACTTTCCTTTTAGATTTACCAAAACCATATAATATGAGGTCATTTATAAACCGCTGGCAACAAAAGTGAGTAAACCCCTCTTACATACTGGTCACTAGAAGTTCAAAATGGCACCTTATGGCAAAGAACTGACGATCTGTTAATGTGTTGCGCTACACAACGATGGCCTAGGCCAGGGATATGCAATTAGCGGACCTCCAGCTGTTGCAGAACTAACAGTCCCATGAGGCATAGCAAGACTCTGACAGCCACAAGTATGACAGAGGCACGATGGGACTTATAGTTTTGCAACAGCTGGAGGTCCGCTAATTGCATATCCCTGGCCTAGGCTATAAGAAGATTGTCAAGACCCTGAAATTGAGCTGCAGCAAGGTGGCCAAGACCATAGAGCGGTTTAACGGGCAGGATCCACTCGAAACGGACCTCGCCATGATCAACCAAAGAAGTTTGAGTGCATGTGCTTGGCGTCATCCAGAGGTTGTGTTTGGGAAATGGACATATGAGAGCTGCCAGCATCCCTGCAGAGGTTGAAGGGGTTGGGGGTCAGCCTGTCGGGGCCCAGATCATACGCCACACATTGCATCAAATTGGTCTGCATGGCTGTCGTCCCAGAAGGAAGCCTCTTCTACAGGTGGTGCACAAGAAAGGCTGCAAACAGTTTGCTGAAGACAAGCAGACTAAAGACACATGGATTACGGAAACCATGTCTGATGAGACCAATATAAACATATTTAGTTCAGATGATGTCAAGCGTGTGGCACCAACCAGGTGAGGAATACAAAGACAATTGTGTCTTGCCTGGTCAAGCATGGTGGTGGGAGTGAAGGAAAGGTATACCGCTCTGAAAAACTGTTAATCCCCGTTGCTTCCGTCCCAATGAACCAAGAGGGTGCTGGCTGTGCACAATTGCATGGTATGAAAGAAAAATCCTGGACCACCGCGCTCCTCAAAAAACAATGTCTTTATTCAGAACATAAACAAAAAATCAATCAAATGAAACAACCAAAGTTGATGCAGTCAAAGAAAAAGTGGGCAAAAGGAAAAGGCTGACATGTTTCACACATGTGCGATGCTTACTCGTAGCTGGTGAACAAATGACAAAAATGTGCTTAAATGGAGGGAAAGAGGTTAATGGGGCGTTTCACCAATTACTCACAGGTGATCATTAGTCAAAAGAACACTATTATCCTTGATGTGTCACACATGAGGTGCTCCTGTGTATAGGGTTGAAAGGATTCAGGCTGGGTTCACACTTGTCCTACAAACGCTCCGACATTGGGAGCTCATGTCGCATGACGTGTGAAAATCAATGTTTCCCTATGGGAGCCGTCTTAACTGATCCGACACAAGTCTGTCCGACTTTGAAAACACTCCCTGTACTACTTTGCTCCGACATTCATCCTACTTCAGCCCATTGAATATCATTGAAGTCGGACCAAAGTAGGAGCCTTGTCCTTATCAGAAATCCGACATGTGATTACAGCAGCAGTAAAAGGATTTTATCTCACTCTGGGATTGTTTTGATTGGTCAAAGAACAAGTCAGACTATCACAAAGTTGGTTCAAAGTAGTATCCTGTTCATGAAAGTCGGATGGATGTAGGACCAATGTAGGACAGATGTTGCAGAGCAAAGTAGGATGAAAGTTGTACTGCTGTCATGTAGTATAGTGTGAACCCAGCCTAATTAGTGAAAAATCTCTCTTCTCTCAATCTCTTGGTAATGAGAGAAAACAGAGAAAGAGACCTCATGTGTGAGACATGTATACATCATAACCAATGTAAAAACGAAAAAAAATATATAAATAAATAGGGCTGTGCAAATTAACTTTTAATTAATCTTTAATTTTTTTGATCAAAATCTTTTTGATCGATTAAAATTCTTTTGATTGGTACTCGCCTCTCCGCCAGCTTCTGGGCCTTCAGGGAGTTCCGTCCGAGATCCGGTAACGTCACGGACACAGGCGGGGCTTGCCGTGTCCATCTGAAGGGCTCCTTTGCTGTGCCTTCATATCTGCATGCCGGCTGGACCTTACTATCTGCCACACACAAGGGCTGTTACACTTCCCTCTATCAACCTGGGATACTACAACCATCCACTGGGAGTTGTGATAGTTCCCTTCATGGGACATCTACATGCCGATGGACTGATGTTAACTTCTCATCTGGATTCAGCAGTGGTATTGTTGTACACATTTTTATACCAGTATCATACTTAGCTACATGTTTTTATGACTGCTTTTGCTACCGTTTGGTATTACTCGCACCGTTTTCACAGTTTATGTAGCTACATCGATTTTATCTCCAGGGGAATATTTATTTTGTTACCTACTTGAAGACTATAAAAGTTTTAATGCTATTCCGATCAAGCGCTGCCTTTGTGTGTTTTTTGTATCCTGCTATCCATTTTTCCAGTGGTTGGTATCTGCACTGGGAATCGGCCTGCAAGGAGATCGGCTAAAAATAGTTGGATCTGTATGTGCGTTCTAATTAATCGAAATTAGTCGATTAATCGATTAAAATGAAAAACGATTAATCGAACACAAATTTTGATCAGTAACGGCCCTATAAATAAATATAAATGAATTAGTGTAGCATTATAAAAAGGTTGTGAAATAGACATATGTGGCTATTAAATAAAATGGGCAATAAATGAAGAATGTGAAAGTTCTAAAGACTGCAACCTTTTATATGTCTAAAAAACAAACAATTTATATATATAAAAATGTTTTTTTTTTTTTTTAAAATGGTATATGTGTGGTTATACCATATACTATACCACTAGGCTTTTCTGGTTTGCATGTCATTATTGGACGTATATTATCATTGTAATGTTTACGTAAAAAAGAGGAAAGAGAAAAGAAGCAATGTGTATGCTTCAAAAAACGTTTTCAAAACATGACATAATGAGCAAAAATCAAACCTGAAATGACCCAGTGGTATGTGTCAAGGGTAGAACTCCTTTTAAAAGCTCCACTATCATCTGTCGTCTATTTTTTTTTTAATTTGAATTGGAGCACAGAAACTGTGTTTATTTAAAAGGAGAGATAGAAAAAAAGCTAAAATGTTCCTAATGTCTCACGCCACTGGAATAACAATTGTGATGGAGGCTATGTATGGGAAAATAAATTGGGGTCGTCCCGATACCACTTTTTTAGGACCGAGTACAAGCACCGATACTTTTTTTTCAAGTAGTCGCCGATACCGAATACTTTTTTTAAACGTGTCCCCAAATGCAGCCATGTCCCCCCACATATTGCAGCCATGTCCCCCCACATATTGCAGCCATGTCCCCCCACATATTGCAGCCATGTCCCCCCACATATTGCAGCCATGTCATGTCCAGTTACACTATCTTCTCCAGTGAAGGAGAACGCAAACATCCACCCCCCAGTTGGTCGGCTGCACCCCCTCGGCACTTACCCCATCTAGGTTGCAGGCTCCTAAGGTTGGCAGGCAGTGGCCGGGTTTGGAAATCCTCTGGCCGGTTGCGGGCTCCTAAAAGGCAGCGGGCAGATTCCAGGCTCCTACAGGCAGTGCTGTGTCCCTGTGTTGCCGCGGGTATGCAACACATACCCGCGGCGCCATGTATAGACACGCGATTGGACGGATCCGTCCAATCGCGAGCAAGGGGGGAGTGTCTATGCACGTATCCGTGTATAGACGCTCCCCCCTTGCTCGCGATAGGACGGATCCGTCCAATCGCGTGTCTATACATGGCGCCACGGGGATTAGCGCTGTGCGTCATGCGACGAGCGTGGTGCGGCGGGGGGGGGGAAGTATTCTATTTTGGTATCGGGGGTATTTGGGGGAGTAAAAGTACTCCCGCAAATACTCGGAATCGGTCCCGATACCGATACTAGTATCGGTATCGGGACAACCCTAAAATAAATAAATGGCGACCCGGCATTCTAATACGTTACCAAATTCTATATGGAGAAAACGCCTGCCCATGAGTATATACAATAGAGATATAATGGTGGTGTGAGTGCTGCTGGCACTGGAGAGCCATGGTTCATTAAGGGAACCATGAATGACAAACATGTACTGTAACATATTGAAGCCAAGCAAGATCCCTCACCTTAGGAGACTGGGCCGCAGGGCAGTATTCCAACATAACGACCACTGCCTTGCTAAAGAAGCTGATTGAAAAGGTGATGGACTGGCCACGCATGTCTCCAGACCCAAACCCTATTGAACCTTTGTGGGGCATCCTCAAACTGATGGTGAAGGAAGGCAAGGTGTCTAACATTCACCAGCTCCGTGATGTCGTCATGGAGGAGTGGAAGAGGACTCCAGTGGCAACCTTCGAAGCTCTGGTGAGCTCTATTCCCAAGAAGGTTAATCTACCTCGCAATATTCCCCAGAGTGTGGCACAGGGTTAATTTTAATTGCCAAAAGGCGGTAATCCCCAAACCACACTTGGGATTGCATTGCAGTATCCTGGTATAGTTACTTGCCTTGTCCCCAGGATCATGTGATGTTCTACCGCTGTGTCTTCGGACCATGTACTCCGCCCAATGTATTACTGTTCTGGGCTCGGTTTCCTGCGAGTGTCGCGAGGCATGTAGTCGCAGCCTGTGGCAAATTCAAAAAGTGCATAACACTTATAAAACACTGTAATCTATAAGATTACATTACTGTATCAAATCATTTCACCTTTTTTGTCCAGTGCCCTGCCTGGAACCTTGAGGAATGTCCATGGCATCCAAAAAGCGCCGCTCTACGTCAAAAGTGGTTTTAGACTAGCTAGAAAAAAGCGATAGTGAATTTAGGGCTCTTTCACAGGGGGTGGATCAGTAATGATCCGCCCCGTGAACCTCCGCTTGCTCAGTGGGGGAAAGTGATCACTTTGGCATAAAAAAGATAAAAGCAATATGGGGAGTAGGTGTACCTAGGCTGATGCGTTTCGTTCAACTGGGGCATCAACTCCTGCATGATCTGTCTGGATACCAAGTTTTTCCATACTTTTCTTGAGTGGACATCAATTTTGTCTTTACCATCGATTGTCACTTTAGATTAAGCAGACTTTTCACTCTTCTGAGTCTGTGCCAACCGACCCACAGTGAAGTTCCAGTCCAGGATCACAGCCAACTATCTGGATAACCTGTGTGGAGTCTATCATTGGGCCTTCTTTCAGCTGAGCAGATTCGAGTGGAGTTTTTCCATGCGCCTATGATCTGTTGTCGCTGACGAGCAGATCCACGCTATCCGGTAAGAGTATTCCATCTACTCCTGTGTTATCCTGCAGAGTGTCCCCTTCATGACGATGATGTGGTCATATACTCATTACTGATGGACTTCTGTTTTTTATGTTTTTATTAATCAATGGACATTTGAGCCGGCGGATGACAGGGCGGTCCCCGCACACTGTGCAGGGACTGCCCTGTCTTTTCTCCGCTCTCCCCTATGGGGGCATCGGATGAACACGGACTGTCTGTCCGTGTTCATCCGATCCGCCAGACGGATGGAAAAGTCGGTTTTTCCTCTGTCACACTTTGGCGAGTCGGATGTCGGCGTGCATGTCACCGCTGACATCCGCGGCTCCATAGAAGAGCACGGAGCGCCCGTTCTGTTTTTATGCCAAAGTTTTGCAGGCTGCGGTTTAAAGTTACATCTCCTCTGTTAAGGAGCTCTGGTGTGTTTGGGTGGCGTTTGGTTTTTGATTGCTGTTCCCACCCTTCGTTTTTTTTGACACCCTTGGACGAAAGAGAAAATAGGATTTTTGTACTCCCATAAAATCCTTTTCTCTCATGTCCATGAATGAACACAGCACTCGCCCCTCCTTTTTTTTTTTTTTTTGTTTGTACTGCTTTTTAGTGCAGTGTGAGGGGTTATGACCAGAGGGACCACCCCCTGGGCAGGGCTGTTTCAGCTGTGCTTAAGATTACATGTTTTAACCATTAACGGTTCTGCCTAGTCCTCTCCTAGTAGACGGAACATAACACTACAGTCAAGAGTATAAGCTGTGTCCGTCCATAGACTTCAGAGAAAAGGATTTTACGGCGAGTACAAAAATCCTATTTTTTTTTTCTTTCACTTTCAATGATGGTAAACGGAACAAATGAAGAGGTGGTGACTCATGTTAACCACTTGCCGACTGCCCACCGCACTACTGCGCAAATCGCCATAGCTGTATGGCGCGCGCGTGTGCATTAACGCACAAATCCACGTCCTGTTAGGGGAGAGGAGGCAGATCAGTCCCATCCTCCCACAGTTAAAACAGTGTGAGGGAACTCATTTGATCGCCCCCTAGTGTTAACCCCCCTTCCCTGCCAGCGACATTAATAGTGTATTTTTTTATAGCTCTGATCACTGTATAAATGTCAAGTGTTCGATCTGTCCGCCGCAATACTGATTAAAAATCGCAGATCACCGCCACTACTAGTTAATATTTTTTTACTTTTTGCTAGAACGAACATCCCCAAATAAAAATGTCTTCATGAGTTTAGGCCGATATACATTAATCTACATATTTTTAGTAGAATGACCTGGTCAGGAAGGGGGTACGTTCTTTCATGGCTGAAGTGGTTAATTCACAGTGTGGATGGCAATAGATAAGACGTCATTTAATTAACATAAAGTGGAAAATACAGATCATCCTACCAGAAAAGGCTTTCTTTCACATTTTGAAAATATAGCCAAATGCGGAACAATACATCTTGTAACAATTCCTTAAAGAGGAGTTCCACTCATTTGATTCCCCCACCCCCCCTGTAACGGCTACCCAAGTAGGGAGAGGGTATCAGCCGCTGACGACGTCCTTTTCCCTGGCAAGTTGCTATATAAGTAAGTCCAGTATAAGCCCATCCACGAGATCCAGAGGGAGAGTCAGGTCCAGTTGTAAGAGGCACAGAATAAATCCCATTGCATTCCCTTCCATAAACGAGACAGGCTACGTTTGAAGGGTCCAGTAGACTAACTTTAATGGTACATTTCTTGGTTTATATCTTAGTTACAAACTTGTGAATAATCAAGGAACAATGGAACTCTCCGCCCCCTCCCTCCACAGGGGGGGCCTCAAGTTAGACACACTGTCACCAGGCTAAAGAAGCCACATTCCTTTCTCAAATACAATTCAATCACAGATAATCCCCTCCGTAGCTAAACATTTCGGCTCCGCAAAGCCTGACAGTTCTTCTGAACATAAGTGACATGCTATTTCAATACAACTGGCCGGATACTGCTAATTTGGAATACAATATACAATCTCTTAAGGATAAACACAGGTCTTTCACACACACAATAGATCAATTAACCTTTGGGAATAGAGAGGTGAATTAGCATACTAAAGAGAGGTTTCCAGAGACAGGCTGATTCAGTTCTAATCTACATCTTTACAGACAGAGGATGTTCACACCTCATAATATACCACTGCATGATTATTATAGATGTACAGGCAGAATACATAGTTCCGTTACACTGCTCCCCTTTTGTGGAACACTCCGGCAGACCCGGATTGATCCTTTTCGGGTCAACTTGGGGATGTCCGGTCTGCTGTTAGGGTAAAAGTTCAGTTTGCCTGGACAGTCCATCGGCATTGCCATTAAATCTGCCAGGTCGGTAGCTGATGGTGAAGGTGAATAATGGAATTCAGTTCTGGAACAGTCACTTGCTTTGCTCTCTCAATGGCTCCCAGGACCGGTTGCTGATGCTCTTGGGAGAGATAAGGCACCACCTGAGCGCAAATCCCATTTAACCTTCTGACAATTTCAGCCTGTTTGTGCATTTCAATGTTCAAGCCACGGGACATCTCATAATACATGACGTAGTGTCGTTGCATCTCCGATTTCTCACTGGCCAACTTGTCACATTCCCATTTTAGACTGTGATATTGGGCCGGATCTACAGTACATGTCGGGGAAGGTAGTCTTACCCGGGTCTCAGCAGCAAGCAAGTTGGTTCCAGCAACGCAGGTTGGGGCACAGTTAGTCACTGTGTAGGCTTCAGCGGGGCACATCGGGGCGTACGCAGAAACAAGGGGGGCCAAATCATTCCCCAGTAGGACATCTGCTGGCAAATCCTTCATCACCCCCACTTTCACATGTCCCGAACCAACCCCCCAATCCAGATGAACCCGGGCAACGGGTAGCCGGAAGACGGTGCCTCCTGCTACTCTTACGGCTACGGTGTCTCCGGTGTGCTGGCTCTCTGGGATGAGTTTCTTCTGTAGCAGTGTCATCGTGGCCCCCGTATCGCGTAACCCGTTGGCTGCCTTTCCATTGACCCAGACAGTCTGCCTGTGTTGCTGCCTGTTGTCCTGATTAGCTGCTTGTATCGGATCTGCCTCATGCAGAACACCCCAATGTTCTACCTCCCCAACGCCGTGGGCCGCAGGCATGGATGTGTGGGGGTTCCCCCTTTCTGGCTGTCTCCATGACTGTGACTGCCTGGGTACATTTAATGAACAGTCTGACTTTTTGTGCCCTGGTTGCTTTTGAATCAGAGCGATAGTAGCCTCGGTATCTCTTAGGCCTTGTGCTACTTGTCCATTCACCCGTACCTCCTGACGGTGATGCTGATGGTTATCTGGAGAGGCCGCTTGTATTGGGTCTGCCTCATACAAAATTCCCAGACATTCCTCAGGGCCCACCTCAGTCTCTAGGCAGTGGGCCGCAGAGGGCTGTGATGGAGTGACCTCTGTGTTGGGTGTTGGGCGTCTCCAGTTGTTATTTGTAGCTCTCAAAGGACAAAAACGAGCAATATGTCCCGTGTTGCTGCAGTGATGGCACGTCACCCTAGACGAATCCCGGGGGTAGTTGTTAGGCCCCTGAGGACGTGGTGGTCCTGGTGGGACTGGAGCGCGAAACTCTGGGCGTGGGGTGTCGGTTGGAGTACACGGTTCTACCTTATGAGCCAGGCGTGTAGTACCCTGGCTTACTTTCCTTGTTTCCGTGTACTCATCTGCTAGCCGCGCCGCCTCGTTTAAGTTAGCGGGACGGCGATCTCGTACCCAGTCCTGTATGTCTGCGGCCAGGTCTTGGAAGAAATGTTCCATTAGGAATAGCTGCAATACTTTCTTCCCGGTGTTGGCCTTGCACCCTTGGACCCAATGGGATGCCACCCTTTGTAACTGGTTGGCCCATTCCATGTGGGAGTCCACAGCCTTCTTCTTGGATTCCCGGAAGCGGCGGCGGTAGGTTTCTGGAGTTACGGCATATCGGGTTAACAGCGCCTTTTTCACTTGCTGATATTGTAAAATATCCTCTGGAGCAAGAGCCCGAAAAGCTTCATTGGCTTTGCCCGACAATTTTCCAGACAAAATAGTGACCCATTGGTCTGGTGGTACCTGGTGTAGTGAGCACTGCCTCTCAAAATCCGCCAAATATCCATCTATTTCCTCCTCACTTTCTACAAAAGCTTTAAATGCAGTGAACGGTATTTTCTTTCCTGTAGCAGCGGGTGGGGAAGTAGGAGCTGCGTGTGTAATGGGCTGTCTAGCTCTTACCAGTTCCAGTTCTTGTCCCCTCTTGGTTTGAATCTCTTCTCTTGCTTCCCGGAACAGCTGGTTTATTAGTTCCGTGGATGTTTCTGGATACAAGGATAATCTCCGCTGTACAATATCCGTAATTACATCTTCCTCGCTGACAGGTGCTAGAGGCTCCGCTCCTTCCATGGATCCATCCATTTGGTCCAGCTCCAGCAGATCCGCTATCATCTCCCTCCGTGGTCTGTTACTGGCACTCCTACCACGACTCTCCAATAAAACTTTTAGTGTGGTTCTTTTCAGCCTGGCATACTGAGACTCCATTCAGAACTTGCTCCTTGGATAAAAGGACCATCCCACCGCTGCCAACCAATGTAACGGCTACCCAAGTAGGGAGAGGGTATCAGCCGCTGACGACGTCCTTTTCCCTGGCAAGTTGCTATATAAGTAAGTCCAGTATAAGCCCATCCACGAGATCCAGAGGGAGAGTCAGGTCCAGTTGTAAGAGGCACAGAATAAATCCCATTGCATTCCCTTCCATAAACGAGACAGGCTACGTTTGAAGGGTCCAGTAGACTAACTTTAATGGTACATTTCTTGGTTTATATCTTAGTTACAAACTTGTGAATAATCAAGGAACAATGGAACTCTCCGCCCCCTCCCTCCACAGGGGGGGCCTCAAGTTAGACACACTGTCACCAGGCTAAAGAAGCCACATTCCTTTCTCAAATACAATTCAATCACAGATAATCCCCTCCGTAGCTAAACATTTCGGCTCCGCAAAGCCTGACAGTTCTTCTGAACATAAGTGACATGCTATTTCAATACAACTGGCCGGATACTGCTAATTTGGAATACAATATACAATCTCTTAAGGATAAACACAGGTCTTTCACACACACAATAGATCAATTAACCTTTGGGAATAGAGAGGTGAATTAGCATACTAAAGAGAGGTTTCCAGAGACAGGCTGATTCAGTTCTAATCTACATCTTTACAGACAGAGGATGTTCACACCTCATAATATACCACTGCATGATTATTATAGATGTACAGGCAGAATACATAGTTCCGTTGCACCCCCCTCCTCTCCGGTGCCACAATTGGCACCTTTTGGGCGGGACAGGATACCTGTCTTTGACGTCACCGCGGGGCTTCCGCTGCTGGGCAAATAGGAGAGGAGCAGGGCCTCGCGCATGCGCAGTAGGCTTCCAAAAGGCTACTCTACAGGGTTTCCTTAACTGCAATGGCGGCGCAGCACCCGACAGCTAATGGAAACAGCTGCGTTGCAGACATCGAGGGACTCCAGGACAGGTAAGTGTCTTAGTATTGGAAGCCAGCAGCTGCAGTATTTGTAGCTGCTGGCTTTTTTTTTTTTTTTTTTTTTGCCGTAACACCGCTTTAACTAATTTATAATAACTAAATCTTTCCTCCTTAATGTTTTTTTTTTCCTTTAGAGCAAACGAGAAAAGGAACAGGACAAGGTGGTGGGTCAACAAGCCTCAAAGAAAAAAACAAAATGGATAGCAATGTCTCTTAAACAAGAAAAAGAGGAGGAGGAGAGGAGGTTGGAGCAAGAAGAGATGCATGTCTATGGTATTCATTTTTTTTTTTTCTCATTGTGCTGGTGTTAGAAATGTGAACAGGATTTGTCTGGATATTGGTACTGCACAGGGTTACAAACAAGATGTGGTCTGTAGGTTTAACCACTTAAGCCTAGGACCATTTCGCTGGCCAAAGACCAGAGTATATATGTATATATATGTATATATATATATATATATATATATATATATATATATATATATATATATATATATATATAAAATATTGCAATAAGCGCTTGGTTTGCGCAAAAGTTATGGAAACGGCAAAAAATTCTGCGCTGTCTATCAAGGTAAGCAGCTACAAAACCAATGACAAGTGGATGGAAGACAATACAAACAAAAACGTGTAGCGCTAAGTGATTAATGAATGAATGAAAACGTATATAGCGCGGCACATGCAAAGTAAATCGCCACTGGGGGCTTGTTGTTCCTGTCTCCTTTGGAATCAAAAGAGATGAGTCTTGATCTTTCTCCTGAATCCTAAGTGATTCTCCAACCGAATGCTGGTTGGTAAAGCGTTCCATAGTCTGGGACCTTGGACTGCGAATCTTCTATCTCCTTTGGACTTGTAGTTGGCTTTCGGTATCTGTAGTAGATTTTGATTGGTGGATCGCAGAACGCGATTGGGGTTATGAGCTTTTATTTTTTCGCATAGATAATGGTGGGCATTCCCATGAATACATCTATGTGTTAGAAAGAGTGCTTTAAAAGTGATTCTGTCTTTTACTGGTAACCAATGAAAGGATCTCAGTGAGGGCGAGAGATTCCCAGGGTTTTTTCCCAGTCACAAGTCTAGCGGCCGTATTTTGAACGACTTGTAGACGAGCGATTTGGTACTTGGGGAGTCCAAGGTAAAGGGCATTTGCATTGTCCAATCTTGAATTTACAATTGCTCCCACCACGACCGATATGTCTTCTTTGGGGATGAAAGGAGTAAGTCTGCGTAGTAGGCGCAGCAGATGGTGAGATCCGCTGACTACTGACCCTATTTGTGCGTCCATTGTCATGTAGGAGTCGAAGATGACCCCAAGACTTTTGACTTTGGCGCTAGGGGTGATGACTTTGCCCAGAATGGGCGGGGGGGGGTCCAAGTTGTTGTAGATTGCTTCATATGCTTGGCGTGAAACAGGAGAAGTTCTGTTTTCGCTCCGTTGAGTTTAAGATAACTTTGTCATCCAGTCCTCTATCAAAGAGAGGCATGTCTCTAGATTGAGGTGGTGATCCTTTTTATTGCGAATGCGGAAATACAGTTGCGTGTCGTCTGCATATGAGTGATAGAGCAGTTTTTGGCTGCTGATGATTTCGAACAGAGGACGAAGATAGATGTTGAATAACATCGGCGACAGGGGGGATCCTTGAGGGACTCCGCACGATAATGTGCGTTTTTCAGAAGTGAAAGGTCCCAACTTCACTATTTGTGATCGGTTTTCCAAAAAAGAGAACCAAGATAAGTCGCCTTCTGCGACTTTGGCTACTTCAGCTAGCCGAGTCAATAAAAGCTTGTGGTCTACTGTATCGAAGGCTGCGCTTAGGTCCAACAGAACCAGAAGACAAGATTCCCCTTCGTATGCGGCCTCAAACGTCATCCCATATCTTAAGCAATGCGGTTTCTGTCCCGTGTCCGGGGCAGAATCCCGATTGAAATGGATCAAGTAGGTTGTGGGTATCTAGATGCTGTTGCAGCTGTTGTACCACTACTTTCTCCATTACCTTGGAGAGAACGTTTAGGCCTGTTATGGGGTGCCGGAGTGGGTCCTTGGGATCCAGGGTGGGTTTCTTCAAGATGGGTTGAATTATGCCCTCCAACTGGGAGGGCACTATGCCCTCCCTGAAAGATTGGTTAATAAGCTGTGCGATAGGAGGTGCCAGGATGTCGGCGCATTCCTTAAGCAGTTTGGTGGGGATGATATCATTAGGCGCAGTGCTGTTACGCAAAGTACCGATGATATTTTTTGTGGCCTGAATAGAAATGGGTTTCAGCGTGAACTTGCCTGGTTGTGGTGGATCACTGCAGATGTGCGAATATTTACGGGGGGGGGGGGGACTAGGAGGGGAATTGTTTTGCTGAATGCTTTGCCGGATTCCCTCGATTTTATTAATGAAGTAATCCGATAATTCATTGCAAAATTCTTGTGTGTCCGAAATGGGGGCTTCAAGACATCCTGGGTTCATGGTCTGACTGACCAGCTTGAAGAGTTTGTGGGGGCGGTTGAGGGCGCTATTGAAAAATAGTTTTTCTTGGCTTTGAAGATTTCTTTGTGGTATTTTCTTGTTATTGCCTTGTAGATGGAGAAGTTCTCATCTGAAGAACTTTTTTTCCAGGCGGCTTCCGCCCTTCTGCCCTTCTGCGCTCTTGCTTCAGTAACGCCAGCTGGTTGTTGAACCAGCTGGAGTTATTTTTCCGGATGTGGGTTTTACGTTTCGGCGCTATTAAGTCGGCTGACTGTAATAGGGCTGTGTTTATGGCATCCAGCGTTTCTTCAGCCGTTTGATGCGGCTGGATTGTTTTTATTTTTTTCCTTAACGTGGCTTTGAAGAGTTCCGAGTGGAGCTTCTTCTGACATCTAGTCCAGTGTGTCGTCGCTGGATTTGATGTTTTTGTTAAGGGGGGGAATTCTGAAATAATGAATTTAATTGCATGTTGATCTGTCCATGGCAACGGTTCATTTTCCAAGATTTGTATTTCCAGATCTTGTCTGAAAATAAGATCGAGCGTGTGACCTGAAACATGTGTGGGCCCACATACTAGTTGCTGAAGCCCTAATCCTTCCAGGTGGTCAATGAAGGCGTCAGCAATGGGGTCTTGCGGGGAGTTGGCCCAGAGGTTGAAGTCCCCGAGCAGCAAAAGGTGTTTGCTCTTAAGGGTATAGGTGGAGATAAAGTCTGTCAATGATGGGAGAAGCTGCGATTTTGGGCCAGGTGGCCTGTAGCAGAGTAGAATCCGGATGGTCTCCTGGGAGTTTACTTGCAGTTGCAGAGTAAGGGTTTCCATGAATGGAAGAGGGTTTTGAAGGACTGGCTTTGTGATCGCAAGATGAGTCTTATGGATCACCGCCAGTCCTCCTCCTCTGCCCTATTCCAGGGGTGCCCAACCTTTTGAAGAGCGAGGGCCACTTAAGCAACTTGGTAACCAGTCGAGGGCCACAATGAGTGGAGCGGGTGGATGACAAGTCACGGCTACTCTATAGGCCCTCCGATCCACCCAGATGAAAGGAGACAAATTCCATTCTGTTTTTCGCGGTTGCAGGGTAGTGCACCTGTGTGTATCCTGCGGGTTAGCTGAACTTTGCCGTAGACTCCACCTGTGACAAAATCCGGCGCTGTAGAGAAAGCATCAGCTTATGGGGCTCTGCTCCGCAGCCGCTTTCTTCCTCTACCACCAGCTTCATTCACAACACTGATGCTGTGGTATGGCGGGATGGCAACCTGCGATTTGGGCTTGCCAACCCACCATTCTGGAGCAGGAGGTCGCGGGCCACATCAGAGGGCTCAGCGGGCCACATGTGGCCCCCGGGCCACTGGTTGGCCACCCCTGCTCTATTCTGTTTTCCGTTATAATACGATAGTTTTCTGGCACCAATGGCTCCTAGAATGGTGTTAGTCGGCTGTGAGACAGCTCTCTGTAATAAAGAGGCAGATGAAATCATGGATTTCTAGTCGGTGTTTTACTGCCGATCTTGTGTTGATCAAAGCACATGATATGTGCTTAGGCTGGGGTATACGGCTGAGATTTTTGATAGTCGATCGATTCTTAAAAGTCGCTCAGTTCGAAGGTCTTTTTTGGTGATGGCTGGTAGTATTGCGGGAAATCGCCTCAGATCCCAAATGGGTCTCTGCCAAGTATTGCAGATTAACCATGGTCGCCAACACCAGGGGGGGTGGGGGGGAAGGATTTTTCAAGGATTGACTGAATCCTCTATCCTCTAAAGAATATACAATATAATTAGTATATATTGCACATGTGAATCTGTAAAGTGTGTGTGTGTGTGTGTGTGTGTGTGTGTGTGTGTGTTTATATGCAAAACACAGTGCGTGTGAATAGGAGAAGCAGTCCAAAAAAATGGATAATCAAGTGATGGTGCTCCAGAAAACAATCCGTGAATAAAACCATAGTGGGGAGAAGCCGTCACCAACTAAAGAGGGGGCTTACCGGAGAGATTAAACCCTGGGGAACATACGTTTGAGAGGGTCAATCTAGCGTGGTATGAGCGCATGGGATCAATCAATGCTGCAGCTCTTAAAACGATCTCCAAATAGTATAGCCAAAGGTAGATGCTTGGATATGTATTGAAATGCTCCA
This sequence comes from Rana kukunoris, assembly GCA_029574335.1. Classification (NCBI taxonomy): domain Eukaryota; kingdom Metazoa; phylum Chordata; class Amphibia; order Anura; family Ranidae; genus Rana; species Rana kukunoris. The sequence continues at coordinate 119,725,637 of CM056050.1, read as the reverse complement.
ATGATGGTCAAACCGCAAGGCCAAAAATAGAATACCAAGGGGAGGAAAGAAGGGGGCTCATAGCGTAATCCAGTTTATGAACTGTATTTTTAATGTAGGCACGTACAGGCAGATGGGCGTCCCTGCCTTCTAGTGGGTCGGGGGTGCGTTCGGGACCCCCTCCGCTACATGCAGCGGTCGATAAGTGTCTGGGAACGATCCGAGATGAGGGGGCGGCTGTTCGTTTTTGTCCGCCCCCTTGCGATCGCTCCCAGCGAATCTGCTTCCTCCTCTGCCTGAACTGTAAACACAGGCAAGGAGGAAGTGATGTAATTTTCGTCCGGTAAAGGAGAGGAGACATCAGAACAGTGAGTAGCACCAAGCACTACACATAAACACACAAATCACCCCAGCCCCCTGTCAGTGTCACTAATAGCAGTGACCATTTATTTACTGATCACTGCATTTAGTGTCAGTGTGACAGGCAGTTAGTGTTGTGCCCCTTTAGATCCAGGGTAGCCCCCCCCCCCAATAAAGGTTTTAACCCCTTGATCACCCCTTAGTTAACCCTTTCACCCCCCTTTTGCCAGCGTCACTAAGCGATCGTTTTTCTGATCGCTGTATTAGTGTCGCTGGTGCCGCTAGGTAGCTAGTTAGTGCCAGTAACGCTTACACCCACGCGCAAAAGCATACACATCCCCATATGTGGAATTGCACCCCAAAATACATTCTGCTGCTTTTCCTGAATACAGGGATACCACATGTGAGACTTTTTGGGAGCCTAGCCGCGTACGGGACCCCAAAAACCAAGCACCGCCTTCAGCATTTAGTACATTTTTGATTTCACTCCTCGCTACCTATCAGTTTCGAAGGCCATAAAATGCCAAAATACACAAAAAACAAATGACCCCATTTTGGAAAGTAGACACCCCAAGCTTTGCTGAGAGGCATGTCGAGTCCATACAATATTTTATATTTTGACACAAGTTGCTGGAATATGACACTTATTTTTTTTGCACAAAGTTGTCACTAAATTATATATTGCTCTCACATGCCAAAATACATTCTGCTGCTTCTCCTGAGTACGGGGATACCACTAGTTTGTAGATGCTATAACTTTTGCGAAAACCAATAAATATACGCTTATTGCTTTTTTTTTTTTAACTAGAGACATGTGGCTGAATAAATTTTGGCTAAAATTTAGTTTGTTCGATATTTTTTACTTTTTGTTATAGGAAAAATCGTATTTTTCTAAATTTACGGTCTTTTTCCTTTTTTATATCGCAAAAAAATAAAAATCGCAGAGGCAATCAAATACCATCAAAAGAAAGCTCTATTTGTGGGAAGAAAGGGACGCAAATTTCGTTTAGGTACAACATTGCATGACCGCGCAATTGCCAGTTAAAGCAGCGCAGTGCCAAATTGTAAAAACACCTTTGGGCATTTAGCAGCATATTGATCCGGGGCTTAAATGGTTAAACCACTTGCATCAAATGATGAATTGAAAGCTGATCAGATAAAAAGCGGCAGCAGTGGAGTTCCGACGCGTTTCACAGTCTCCTGCATCGTCTGGGGCAAAAGTTATAGCGTCTACAAAATAGGGTATAGTTTTATGGCATTTTTATTATTTTAACTAATAATGGCAGCGATTAGCTTTTTAGATTTAGATTTTTTTTTTTTTTTTTTTATCGTGACTGCGACATTATGGCGAACACATCGGACACCTTTTTGATGCCATTTTTGGATCATTGTCATTGATACAGCAATCAGTGCTATAAAAATGCACTGATTACTGTAAGAATTACCCTGGCAGTGAAGGGGTTAAACAGTAGGGGGCGCTGAAGTGGTTAAGTGCGTCCTAGGGATGTGTTCTAACTGGTGGGGGCGTGGCTACCTGTGACGCGATACTGATCACCGCTCCTGATGACGGGCAGCTGTCACTAGGTGTCCTGTCACTAGGAAGAATGGGGAAAATGCTTGTTTTACATCAGCATTTCCCCATTCTTCCTCTCCAAGAGACGATCGCGGGCAGGGCTGCTGTTAGAAATCATAAGACCCCGTACAAATTACCTGTCTTCCCCCGGAAATAAAACATCGCTAAAATGCCATGGTCGCAATTGTATGCTTTGCAGCAATTGCAGAATTATTGCCTCGCTACTGCCCCTTCCTGACACTTTTTTTTTTTTTTTTTTTTCAATTGCTTAATAGTAATTTCTCCCTCGTCTTCCAGGACGGCACACTGAGAGTAGACTGGTCCACCTGACAGGAAACACAATCAACAACGAGGTTAAAAGGCCCCACCCCTCCCGTGTGCCTCAGTTATTGATTGTGTTTCCCCTACAGCAAAAAGTTTTTTGTTTTTCCTATGACCTAAGGCCTGGGGCTGGTGATCCCCCGGAGTCCAGACCGCAGGTACTGGGTGCCGATGGGTCCGGTGAGGTGTCGTTTCACCTGCCCGGGGGGTGTCCCCTTCCTTCTAGTCCAGGGGGGGCTGAAGATGCATACCAAGAAGAGAGCCCCCCCGGACACCGGAGCCGCCTAGGTTAGCAGGGCTTCCCTAGTGCTCTGAGGAGGCCATTTCCTCTCTCTCCCCCATCTTTTTTCCTGGGTAAAGGCTTCTCCCTTTTGGATCCATGGCATCTGCAGCGTGGTGGAAGCATGGGCGATGCGGCTGGCTGGGCGCACTTTGATGGCGTGCCCCGATGACACGCTCGGCGTCACGCAACTCCGCCCACAAAAGGCGGCCCCCACCGGAGCTAGACTCCACACGCGCGAAGAAGCAGCGCCTGCACCCGGGGAGAGAGAAGGGCCTGGCGTCCTCACAACATGGAGCATCGCCTACTTCCAAGTCTGGCTGCACAGGAGACCGCCAGGGGTGAGTCCTCCTTTTCCGAGGGGTTGCTGGGTTCCCCCCCTCCTGGGATTCAGTCACTAATGGGCCCTTCTTTCTTCCATGATTTTTTAGGAGAGGAACCTTCTGCCCAGGGGGAGTCCAGTAGAGCCCCTAAGAAAGTCAGGAAATGTGGCAATTGCAGTGACAAGCTCCCAGCAGACCATTACAAGCCCTTCTGTTCCAGATGTATTCTTTAACAGGGAAAGAGACTTCACAAATCATGAAGGATTTTCTTGCAGTTCAAACAGAAATGCTTGCTACTCTCAAAGATTTTCAGTCCTCTTTGAGAAATAGGGATACTGACCCCCCCCCATGCCCGGACCCTCATCCCAGGAAGGCTCCCCTTCTTCACGGCTGGATTCCTGCCAGAGAACCAAGAGAACCCCTTCCTCGGACTCTGAGGGTACCCTTCAGGATGCTGACCTGGCGGATAGCCAGGTAGAGGAGGAAGATGAGGATGCCAGATTGGGGAAATATATATATTCCGTTGATGACATGGAGGGTCTCCTTGAGGCTGTTTATGCCTCTGAACAGATTCAGCACCTGACCGAATAGGTTTCAGCCCAAGATAGGTTGTATTTAGGTTTGATGAAACCCCAATCCAAGACTATCCAAGTCCATCAGTCTCTCAAGGATATGATCCTGAAGGAGTGGGCAGAACCAGAAAAAAAGGTTTCTCAAGTTTAAAACCTAGAAACGCCGCTGCCCCTTTAACCACTTGCCCACGGTGTCATAGTAAAAAGACGTCATGATTTTAAAGATGGATATCTCGGTAACGGCAGCAGCTGCTGCCACAACCGAGATATCCATCTTTTCCGTGGGCAGTGCTGTACACGATAATGGCGGTCCCAGCGGCGGATTCGCCGCAAGATCGCCGTTATCGGTGGCGGGAGAGGGCCCCCCCCCTCCCGCCGCTCTCCCGCGCTCTCCGCCGCTTACCGGAGCCGTCGGTAACGGCGGAGGCGATCGGGTCCTCTTGCTGGCTGTGTTGGGATACGAGTGAGGGAAAAATCGCCCCCACCCGTCCCCCACAGCTCTGCTGGGCGGAAGTGACGTCAGAACGTCAGTCCCGCCCAGCGTCTTAAAGAAACATTTTTTTTTTCTGAAATTTGAAAAATGACTTTTTTTTTTTTCTTCTTTTTTTGCATTTAAGCCTAAATATGAGATCTGAGGTCTTTTTGACCCCAGATCTCATATTTAAGAGGACCTGTCATGCTTTTTTCTATTACAAGGGATGTTTACATTCCTTGTAATAGGAATAAAAGTGATAATTTTTATTTTTTTATTTATTTCGATGTATAAAATTATAAACTAATTAAAAATAAATAAGAAAACAAAAAAAAAAATGTAAAACGCCCCGTCCCGACGAGCTCGCGCACAGAAGCGAACGCATACGCGAGTAGCGCCCGCATATGAAAACGGTGTTCAAACCACACAAGTGAGGTATCGCCGCGATCGTTAGAGCGAGAGCAATAATTCTAGCCCTAGACCTCCTCTGTATCTCAAAAAATGCAACCTGTAGAATTTTTTAAACGTTGCCTATCGAGATTTTTAAGGATAAAAGTTTGACGCCATGCCACGAGCGGGCGCAATTTTCAAGTGTGACATGTTGGGTATCATTTTACTCGGTGTAACATTATCTATCACAATATATAAAAAAATTGGGCCAAATTTATTGTCTTATTTTTTTTTTCAAAAAAAGTGCGCTTGTAAGACCGCTGCGCAAATAAGGTGTGACAAAAAGTATTGCAATGTCTGCTATTTTATTCTCTGGGGTGTTAGAAAAAAAATATATAATGTTTGGGGGGTTTAAGTAATTTTCTAGCAAAAAAAACTGTTTTAGTCTCGTAAACACCGAATCTGAAAAACAAGCCCGGTGGGCAAGTGGTTAAAGATGAGATTCAGGATATCTTCTTTAACCACTTAAGCCCCGGCCAGGGTTGTCGGGAAGAGGCCCTGTCCTTATCAACATGGGGACAGGGTACTTTGGGGTGGGGGGCCTCCTGGGGGGAACCTATGCTGGATCTTTTATTTCAAATTTTGGCATGGAATTCCCCCTCATGATTCATACCAAACGCTGCGTGTAAAATTGGCAGGAATCCAAGTCGGATCCCTGTCGCTTCTTTGCGGGAAGCCGACTCGGCGCTGGCTCCCGCAATGGGGTTCGTAGGTGGTCAATCTCGCCGAGAAAGGGAGCAAGATTGACACAATATCGCGGTCACCTACTGTAGCTAGACCTGTGTTCTCTTCAAATCACCAGAGCAGGTCATTTAGTGATGTAACAGCCAGCGGGTGTAATAACAAGGTTCAGGTGGAAATGTGGTATCTAGCGGTAAAACAGACAGCAATTATTTAAGGTGGACTTTTGTTTATTTTTTTGTTCTAGCAACACCATAATATGGCAGGGAATTTGAAACTTTAGTTTGCATCCCTGCAACATTTCTCTATAGAATCTTTTATTGTCCCCTTTATTTTTGCCAAGGACATCTTTTCCAGCTAATTATGAGTAATTATTATAGGCCTCCTGCCTGAAAAAGCAAGTTTCTGAGGTAGGTAGGGGTCTTCGAACAAAAGGTGGTTTACTGTCCTTCAGAATATCCACTTGAGACCCGAGCCTGTTTTTCAGATTCGGTGTTTACGAGACTAAAACAGTTTTTTTTGCTAGAAAATTACTTACAACCCCCAAACATATATATTTTTTTTCTACCACCCTAGAGAATAAAATGGCAGTCATTGCAATACTTTTTGTCACACCGTATTTGCGCAGCGGTCTTACAAGCGCACTTTTTTTGGAAAAAATGCACTTTTTTAAATTAAAAAATAAGACAATAAATTTGGCCAATTTTTTTTTACATATTGTGAAAAATGTTACGCCGAGTAAAATGATACCCAACATGTCACGCTTAAAAAATGCGCCCGCTCGTGGCATGGCGTCAAACTTTTACCCTTAAAAATCTCAATAGGCGACGTTTAAAAAATTTGACAGGTTGCATTTTTTGAGATACAAAGGAGGTCTAGGGCTAGAATTATTGCTCTCGCTTTAACGATCGTGGCGATGCCTCACTTGTGTGGTAAAGACGCCATGGATAGGCGGGCGGATATCTCCCTCCGTAGAGCCTGGGAGGCCAATGCAGCTGCCCTAAGTCCTGCGTTAGCTTCAGTCTGCATCGCTAGGAATGCAGCTGCCTGGACTTCTAGGCTATTGGACCACCTTCCCAGTTCCTTCAAGTCTAGGGAGATTTGGGATTCCCTCCAGGTTTCGACAGTGCAGTGGCCTATTTGGCGGACGCAGCCATTGAGACAGTTCGCGCTACTGCCAAAACCGGAGCCCTGGTTAATGCCTCCAGGAGAGCTCTATGGTTGAAAACCTGGAAGGGCGATCTCGCGTCTAAGAATCGCTTATGCGCCGTTCCGTTTGAGGGTTCCCTCCTCTTTTTGGTACTGCATTAGATCAGGCCCTGTCTAGGTCCTCCGAGAAAGGGAACAAATTTCCCTCCAGGTCTGGGGCGTATCGGATAAGGCCCTTTCGTTCCAGTCAGAGAAGGAACCCCCCATCGGAGAAGAAACCCCCTCCCAACAGGGGCCGGGGATTTGGGAAAGATAAAGCAAAAGGGGGGATACTTTGTTCCAGCCCTAAACCCAGTGGAAAGGATTCCAAGTGACGAGAGGGTAGGGGGCAGGCTCTCCCGTTTTTTTTTCTGTTTGGTAAAGCATAACCAAGAGCCCCCACATCCTCCAAATCAGGGAAGGCTACAGGCTAGAGTTTCGCCTGGTCCCTCCACCAACATTTCTCCTCGCACACTTTCCCAGGGATCCCCTCAAGGCCGTGGGCCTTTCTCAGAATGTTGCGATCCTGGCACAACAGGGGGTCATAGTCCCGGTTCCTCCAGGTCAAGAGGGACAGGGAGTATACTCCTATAGCTTTGTAGTGCCCATACCAACTGGAAAATTCAGGTTAATTATTAACCTGAGACCCCTGAATGTAAATCTTCTATACAAAAAATTTTGCATGGAAAATGTCTACAGTTTCAGGGGACTCTTTTTTTTTTTTTTTTATTAGAGGCCGTATTTATGGTGATGTTAGATCTGAGGGACGTGTACCTTCACATCCCTATTTGCCCAGATCACCAAAAATTCCTCAGATTCGCCCTCGCCTCTGCCCAGGGGATTCAACACTGGCAGTTTTCGGCCCTCCCTTTCGGACTGGCTTCCAGTCCAACAGTGTTTACCAAGGTCCTGGCGGTGGCTTTTCTGCATTTGAAGGGGATCTCCCTCGTTCCTTACTTAGACGACCTGTTGCTCTTCAATCTGAGCCGGGATCGGCTCCTCGCGGACCTGGCCACCGTCGTGACCTCTCTGGAATCTCTGGGGTGGATAGTGAACAAGGAGAAATCCTCCCTCCTGCCAGAGCAAAGGAAGATGTACCTAGGGTTTCTCATAGACTCCCTATAAAAGAAAGTTGTCTTAACCCAAGACAAAGCCCAGGGACTTATGGCGGCGGTCAGGTCCCTAGCAGGTGCTGTAGACTCCTCATTCAGGGAGATTATGAGGGTCTTGGGTCGGATGACTTTGTGCATCCCGGCAGTTCCTTGGGCCCAACTTCATTCAAGACCTCTACAGAGCTTCCTCCTATCCTCTTGGGATGAAACGGAGGACGCTCTGGACACCCGAGTCAACATTCCAGTTCCAGTAAAGGACACCTTGGAATGGTGGCTGTGCCCCCAGAACCTTCTCAAGGGTCGTCTGTGGAATCAGTCCAACCCGATCAAAATCACCACAGACGCCAGCGCCTGGGGGTGGGGAGCTCATACGGACGAGCTTCGGGCTCAGGGTCCCTGGAATCGCCAGCAAAGTCGGTTTTCTTCCAGTTATTAGCGGTGGAAGAGGCTCTGGAAGCGTTCGAGGAGAGAATTCGGGGCCGAGAGGTCCTGATTCTCTCGGACAACGCGACCACGGTCGCCTTTCTCAACCGGCAAGGGGGCACCAGGCACCAGGTCTCTCTCTCCTAGCTCTCTCACTGAAGATCCTGGGTTGGGCAGAACAGAGGGTTCCCTCTCTTCTGGCCGTCCATATAAGAGGCACCCTCAATCTGGAGGCCGATTTTCTGAGCCGCCAGCCCATCCTGCAGGCGGAATAGGAATTGTAACGGTGACCACCGCTTACGACCTTCCATCCAACCACGACAAGCTTATCTGACACACTGCGACAATACTGCATACACGATCCATATCAATTCCCAGAATAAGACAAAACAGAGCTCCGTACTTCCAAAGATATGACACTTTAATGGTATTTTCTCAGCTTCTTATACAGTTTCCAAGCATGTGGCAGTAATCACAGGACAATGCAGTCTCCACCCCCCCTTCACACCATGGGGGGCTTCAATCACATAAAAAGGCATTCAGGTAAGCTAATTATGTAGACACGTCGGCACCGCATCAATAGAGTTAACTCAGAGAGCATGACATTCCTGTAGACCAGGGATCTCCAAACTATGGCCCTCCAGTTGTTCAGGAACTACAATTCCCATCATGCTTAGTCATGTCTGTGAATGTCAGAATTTTACAATGCCTCATGGGAAATGTAGTTCCGAAACAGCTGGAGGGCCGTAGTTTGGAGACCCTTGCTGTAGACAATGACATACTAATTTAGTACATCTGAATGGAGAATTTAACACATTGTTTTAGACACAATGAATCCCACAATCAAAAGGTCGTTCAGGCCCTGATGCAATCAACACCTTTCAAAAGCATGTGTGCCCATATTGAATAGGCAACAGCTTGTGATATCTCAAGACATCCACTTTGTAATATTCCAGTCCTGCAATATGAATTATTATTAATGTCCCATCTCATGTAATATATGAATTATGATTCTTTGTCACCCTATGGCCCTAGTGGACATAAGGTGACCCTAGACATAGGAGTATCTCAGTCTGTCACGGTTCATTCCGTTAAAGGAATTGTGCCCAGAGACCTTCAGCTGGGTTTGCCAACAGCTCGGCCGTCCAGAAATAGACCTCTTTGCCTGCAAGGGGAACAAGGTGAACAGATTATTTTCCCTCACCCGAGAGCCGGGTTCACGGGGGGGGGGGGGGGGGGGATTGCATTGGCTCAAACCTGGAGCTTCCAGTTGGCCTACACCTTCCCTCCCTTGAATCTAATCTCAAGGGTCCTACAAAAGTTGAGCACCTCAGACACCAATCTGATTTTGATTGCACCCTGGTGGCCCAAGAGGACCTGGTTTCCCACCCTAGGTCTCTGGTCCCTAGCTCCCCCTCTTCCCCTCCCTCTCTGGACGGATCTTCTGCAGCAGGGGCCGGTCTCTCATCCAAATCCAGAGTTCTTCAGTCTGGCGGCGTGGCTCTTGAGAGGTGGAACCTGCAGCAGAGGGGCTGTTCTGAGAGAGTGATAGACACCCTGTTGGCTAGCCGCAAGGGGGTCACTAGACGCATCTATGCGAGAATCTGGTTTTTTTTTCCGCGTTGGTGCTCTGCGAAACGGATCTCCTCCCCTGAAACGGCCACCATCCTGGAGTTCCTCCAAGATGGGGTGGACCTAGGCTTGGCCACTAAGACCTTAAGGGTCCAAGTCGCGGCCCTGTCTTACTTTCTAGACAAGAGCCTTTCAAGGGTCTCGCTTATCAAAAGGTTCCTATCAGCTAGGGACAGACTTTCCCCTATACGACCACCCAGGGTTCCCCCCTGGGATCTCTCCCTAGTCCTGGACCAGTTATCTAAGGCACCATTCGAACCTATAGATGGCATCCCTATTAATTTACTGACATTTAAGTTTACTTTTCTGTTGGCCATCACATCTGCCAAAATAATTGGAGACATGCATGCCTTCTCTATTAAGGAACCCTTTCTGCAAGTTTTTGAAGACAGGGTGGTTCTGAGTCAGGATCCTCTGTATCTACCTAAAGTGGCAACTAAGTTCCACAGATCGCAGGAGGTAGTCCTCCCTTCATTTTGCGCAAATCCCAAGAATGAGAAGGAAGCCACTTTTCGTTGCTTGGATGTAAGACGCTGCCTTTTAATTTATTTAGAGAGGGTAAGTGAGTTTAGGAGTTCCCCCTCATCTTTTGATTAATTTTTCTGGGCAGAAAAAGGGTCAGCAAGCCACGAAAGCTTCTATATCCAGATGGATCAGAAAGGCTATTTCCTTATCCTACACTCAGGCGGGTAGGTCAGTTCCTATTGTCAAGGCCCATTCCACTTGATCACCGGCAGTCTCCTGGGCAGGAAGGGCAGGAGCCTCCATTGAACAGATATGTAGAGCGGCGACCTGGTCAAGCCAGAATACCTTCCTTAGACATTAGAGTCAAACTTCTGTCGCCGCAAGATTTGATGTTTGGTAGGAAAGTCCTACAGATGGTGGTCCCACCCTAAGGTAGGCCTGGAATTACTTGCTTTTTTCTCGGCGTGCCGTCCTGGAAGACGAGGGAGAAATTACCAGTTACACTTACCGGTAGCTGGATTTCTACAAAGTCTTACAGGACGGCAGGCCTACTTCCCTCCCTTTTCCTTCTACTATCCGGTTTTTAAAATTGTCCAGGTCTCTTTTGACTGTGTTCTTATAGTGGTTACTTATCTACAAACTGAGGCACACGGGAGGGGTGGGGCCTTTTAACCTTGTTGTTGATTGTTTCTCCTGTCAGTTGGACCAGTCTACTCTGTGTGCCGTCCTGTAAGACTTCGTAGAAATCCAGCTACCGGTAAGTGTAACTGGTAATTTTTAAATTACAACAGTGAGCCAAGTATTTGGCTTGAAGGTGCAGAGCAGCCCTATTAAAGTCAATGAGAAGTTTGACAGGTGGTGCCGCCTTTCAAACTCTGCAGCCTGCAATAAAAATGCTGCAGCTGTGAAGTAAAGCATCCCCTGTCTGACTATATCACAGCCAGCTTCTGAAGGGGCGTGACCAAAAAAGGTCTGCTGACCATCTCCCGATGGCTGAGAGCGCTGACTGAAATGTTCTGGTGGGGAAGACGTCTCCCTGTCAGAACACAATAGAACAGCAGAGGAGATCACTGTACTAACGTGTGTTAGAACAGTGGCTTTGACCTAAGGTGTCAGGTTTTTTTTCCGTTCAGCCTGCTGGGTAAAAATAAAAAACTAGCAGTGTATTGTAGGCATTGGGCTGCATTTACATTTGATGTTTTCTGACCGTGCACAGGTAAGTGGGCGTTTTTGGAAATGCACATTTTGCTTGTGGTGCCATTTAATTGTTAATGGCACACCAAATGCAAAACAACTGACCAGTGTTTAGTCATGTGGCAACGCTGCATGCCTCAAAAGGTTCTAGCGAACTGTTCAACCTGTGGCCCTCCAGCTGCAGAACTACAAATCCCATCATGCCTCAGCATTTGAAAGTCATGCTTGTAACAGCCTTGCAATGCATCATGGGACTTGTAGTTCATCAACAGCTGGAGGGCCACAGGTTGAGCACCCATGTTCTAGAGCAGGGGTGTCAAACTCAATTTTATCGTAGGCCGCATCAGCATTATGGTTGCCCTCAAAAGGGCCGGTTGTATCTGTAAGATTAGATGTTCAGCGCATCCCTTCCCCTTACATTAGATGTCAAGAACCCCCCCCCCCACCATCAGAAGTTGAGTCCCCCCTCTCCTTTACATCACAGTGCACCCCCCTTTCCTTATGCTGCTGCTGAGAAGAAGTTGGATGCATTGCTTGAAAGTAAGGGTCTGGAGGATGACTGGAGAGGTGCGAGGGCCACATGAAATGGCCTGGAGGGCCGCATTCGGCCCGCGGGCCTTGTATTTGCCACCTCTGTTCTAGAGCCTCTGTGATGTGTTTGTCACACATATGGCAGCCCATTTAAGTGAATGGGCTCCCCTGTGTGCAAAAAAAAAAATGCAAGCAGAAACGTGTTCTCACTACGCAAAGTATATAGGGGTGGTATATAGAAATAGCTGGGCAGAGATGTCTGTCAGCTGGAGAGAGAGGTGTCCACTGGCTGCTAGCTTCAGCACTGCAGTTCTAGGCTGGCTCCATATTCACTCCCTCTCCAAAATCCTAAAATTGCTGTCCCTTCACTCCAGTAGCAACCCCCCCACACTCGCCCCCTCCAGCAGAAACACTTCTGCATCCAAACCCTGGAGTTCACCATGAACACAGAGCAGTGAGAGCACGATCTGGAGGGAGGGGGAACAAGCTTCCTGATCATTCTTCATCTGAAAGGAGATAACACTGCCAACTATGGGGGGGCGAAGGGGGTGTTTGAGGACCCAGGAGAAGCACATGCAGGGACTCTGCAGCTATCTCCTGCTTCAGATCGGGACACAGCAATCATACATAGATAGAACAGACCCCTCTGCAGAACTGCCGGAGGGAGAAAGCAGGCAGCTCTGCAAAGGGATCCGCAGGTGTTACAAAGCAGATCCAAGAAGTAACTTATCTGAGCAGTGGCGATGTCCATGCTCCTTGGGTGACGCTCTCCTCCCCCATTAGTCCTGTGCGGACACAGACTTTTTTTTTTTCTATTATGAACTCTGTTCAGATTGCCGGGCCCCCCTGCTGGCCGGGGCCCAGTACAACAGGGCTGGCTGTACTGGCTTATCAGCGGCCCTGATCGTGGGTATCCCCGTGGACATTGAGTCCGTGGGACAAGCGCACGCCCACAATGCCGCATCTTAAAGGGGAGGTACCTGTAAGCCCATTTGCCCATCCGTGCCGACATATATCGGCGTGCGCTGGTCGAGAAAGGGGTTAAAGTGCAGTTCCACCCAGTAAAAAAAATCACCAGATACAAAAAGTGTAACTGCTGACTTTTAGTAATTGGACACTCCCCTGTCCCACGGTCCAGCGATGCAGGCGAATGAAGACTCTCTCCCTCCCCTCCGCCGGCATTCTGACTGGGCACCCGGCTGTGACGTGTCCCAGAAGATTGCACAGAGGGAAGGGGGAAGAGGTGAACTTCCAGCGCTGTGGAGCCTCAGGAGGAAGTGGGATCGCTCTAAAAAGAGGGCCACCTTCCCTTTTAAAGCGGAAGTGTTCCATTTGAGTGCAACTCTGCTTTGTTGAATTAGTATGCAAATTTGAACAGATGCATTTTTATTTTTTAAGCGTAACTCCAAACAAAAAGTTCTACGTTTTTACATAGCATAGGGAAGGAATATAGTCATTCAATACTGTGGTCGGCTGCACTCGGCAGTTGTGTGTCCAAGGCATGGAAAAATGCCTGCAACTTACAATATATGTCCTACTGCACCCCAAAGCGCTATACTAGGCCCTCATTCATTCTTTGTCTTTTGTGACGCATATCTTTACTCTGCTTTTTGTTACCTCACTGCCTTCATTTGGCATCCTCGATTGCCTCCGGGTGCAATGCAGCTTATGAGCGTTGGCTGAAAAGGGGCTCTCTGTGGTGTGTGGTTTTGTATGCCTTCATCAGACAGCAGTGGTTATTTACAACAATAAAGATTCTCTAAATGTATATAATTATTAGAGCGCACTGCAAACGTCCCCCCCCCCCCCCCCCCCCGTTTGGTTAACAGGTTGCGGGGAAAAAAGTATGGCTAAAAAGTGATGTCTATTTTGGATGATGATGCTTAGAGCATTTTTTTTGTTTTTAGATCCACAGGATCCGTTTAGACTTCTGCAATGCCCTTATGATTCTAACCACCAAATAAGAGCTTGTCGTTTTCCTTATCATCTGATTAAGTGTAGGAAGGTGAGTAACCTCTGTTTTAACTACTTAAGACCCGGACCATTATTCAGGTAAAGGACCTGGCCAGTTTTTGCAATTCGCTACTGCGTCGCTTCAACTGACAATTGCGCGGTCGTGCGATGTGGCTCCCAAACAAAATTGGGGTTCTTATTTTCCCACAAATAGATTTCTTTTGGTGGTACTTGATCACCTCTGCGGTTTTTATTTTTTACGCTTTAAACAAAAATAGAGCGACAATTTTAAAAAAATCAATATTTTTTACTTTTTGCTATAATACCCCCCAAAAATATATAAAAAAAAATATATTTTTTTTTCAGTTTAGGCCGATACGTATTCTTCTACCTATTCTTTAAGCGTTTATTGATTTGCCCAAAATTTATAGCGTTTACAAAATAGGGGATAGTTTTATGACATTTTTATTAAATATTTTTTGTTTTTGCTACTAATGGGCGTGATCAGCAATTTTTTTTTTTTTTTTTTTTAATCAGGGAACAGACAATCAGTGACCTTGCCACTGTGAAGAATGGGGAAGGTGTGTTTAAACACGCCTCTCCCCATTCTTTAGCTCCTGTGACCGATTGCGGGACACCGGTGGCGATCGGGTCTCGCGATCACGGAATTTCGGGCTGGGCACTTAAAGGGGACGTACAGGTACATGCCTGTGCCCAGCCGTGCCATTCTGCCGACATAAATGTGCAGGAGGCGGTCATTAATTGGTTAAACTGGACCATATCTGCATTTATTGTTTAAAAACTTAATTCTGGTCAGGCAACTAAATAGGTGAAGTATATGATAGCCATTTTATGTGTATCGTGCCCTAAAACGAATGCAAGCCATACACTCTTCGAATCTCGGCTGGTTCAGCAAGAGCCGGCCGAGATTCTATGGGTAGGCTAAATGTACCAAGTTTATCTAACTTTTGGGTACAACCAGCCTGTTGGGACTTTCCTTGCGATTTATCGCTAGCGGCTGGTATAGCTGCTAGCAATCGGTTTTCACGCGGTGGGGATGGCCTCCCCTGCCAGGAGAATACAATGGCTCGGTAGGAGGGATTCCTGCATCAACACTGTGTTGATGGGGGAATTAAGCAAATTTAGTTGCAGGAAAGCTGCACTGTGTATGGGCGGGCTAAGACCATGCTGACCAGTGAGTATGGCCAGGTTGGTGACCCAAAGGACTTCGCTGCCCCCCACCTTGAGATTAGACCGTAAGGAAAAAGCGGCAAACTGATAAGTTCATTCTGCTTTCCTGTCATGGCGTCCCTTGTCAACCTATATACATTCCAACATGCTTGACTGGCTACTGGTAGTGGTCCAGTTTGTTTCACTGCATCAGAGGCTACAGGAGACAAGACAATGATACTTAGGCTGGCCATACATGTTCAATTTTCTTGTACAACAGAGGTCAAACTAAACAACACTTTCAATCGTATGCAATCAGGCAGGCCCTTGCACTACATAGTTGAAGGTAAATCTAAAGAAAATTGTACAGAAAATTGCACAGAAAATTGTATCATGTATGGCCAGCCTTAGTCTTTTAGTCTAGCATTAAAAAATACAAATATTTTTAAATATAACTGCATTTCATCAGTGCTTTTTACTGTCTGCATTGTGTTAAGCTTTAAAGTGGAAAGTCAGAAAATTAAGTCCTGCTAGATCCCTTCAGGCTGGTCTCGTTTTGAAGGTATAGCTATGTAAAATATTAAAAATAAGTGCCTATGCTTTTTAAAATCCAGTAATTCAACATCTCACACTGCTCTACACATGCTCGGTTGCTCTCTATTTTTAGGCTGTGCCGAATTTGTAGAGGCCAATCTGCTGAGATCCTTTAGCCCAGGTTCACACTGGGTACGATTTGGTTCGATTTCAGATGCGATTTCACATGTGAAATTGCATCTCAAATCGGCGGCATTTGCCGGCAATGACACCGTCCTAAACGGTGCGACGCCGCATCTTCGGCGCTGCACTGATTTCAAAAAGTAGTTCCTGTACTACTGTTTGCGATTTTTGGGCCGCGATTTACATTGACATCTGTGCAGAAACCTGCACAGATGTCTCTTAAATCACGGCCGAAATCGTGACTGCTAGCGGGAGTGAAATCGTGCAAGCTCAGCTGAACTCGCACGGCTTCACGCCTGCAGCCCAGTGTGAACCAGGGCTTAAACAGAATTAATCACTTCTGTCCTTTACAGCCAAGGAATCTGGTTCTGTTTGTTCTGCACCTGCCATGGTGCTGCACATGTGATCAGGTTTTTTTATTTAGTGGTATACAGACATGTGCAATAAAACAGCTTCACGGAACATATTATCTATAGCCTTCACGCATTTAAATACAGAAGCATCCTGCCGTGAGTAGGATCAATGGTGGTTGTTAGAAGAAGATTCATCTACTTAACAGGTAGCAAATTCAACTATCCCACAAGTGCCCAAAGGTTTAGGGGCCTCCCCAGATGGGTTGTGTGAGCGCCAAACTTTCTTTAACCACTTGCTTACTGGGCACATAAACCCCCTTCGTGGCGAGGCAAAATTTCAGCTTCCGGCACTGCGTCGCTTTAACTGACATTTGCGCGGTCGTGCAGAGAAAGAAAAACAAAGGTAAAGGTAAGAGGGGAATAGAGGGAAGTGAAGGATGTGAGCGAGGTAAGAAAATGGAAGGGTGGGAAAGAGTCCTTTCCAAGGGAGTAGAGCATCGGAGCAGGTCAGCCAACATGAGTCTCGGGCATGGAGGTCTTGTGTTTCTCTGATTTATCCCGAAAAGCAGCAGTCAGGTCCTCCAATCTGTTCAAGAACATTCATCCTTACGAGCCATTAGACAACTGTAGTTGCTAATTGTTTTCACTGGCTCAGTGTTAAGAAGGAATTTGGGGTATCACTACTTCGATAAGGGAGTAAGGTTAAGTAGGACTGCAGCTGGGTCATCATAAAGAGATGTCTGTAAATTTGTGAATAAGTCGAAGTACTAGTTGCCAGAAGGTTTGAAGCATTCCTAAAAAAATATGTAGAATTGTGCGTGGATGTAGCTCACAACGGCCAAAACGATCAGATTGGGCAATAGTTTAGCCGTATGGTTATTGTGTAGGAGGTTTCCTGGTACTTGCTACAAAAGGAGGACTTCTGTGCAAAGATAAGTATGCGTTCCTTTTGGGGTTCTGTGAAGGTAACTTGTAAGTCCTTTTCCCACTTTACTAGGAAAGGCAGGTCTGCGGTGGCATGGGGTTTGTAATCCAGCGAATGAGTGGAGCTGCCAAAGGAAAAGTGCAGGTTTTTGGCAAGGAGCCAAGAAAATGCGAAAGCTAAATTGCTCTCCAATGATCCAGAGCAGGAGATACTCGTCCAATTAACAGCCCATTGGATATAAAAAAATTAGGCCCTTAAAACCTCTTAGGGGCCCTGTGATAAGAGAATCAGATCTGTGAGATTGGGAGTGAATCTCGGGGTGCGCAACGATTGGTGTCATAGGGAGGGGAAACTTGACAATGAGGATAGGCGGAAAAAAATTCTCGGAAAGAGTGGGGCCAATCAGCGGGTGAGTAGCTAAGTGGGCAACTTGTGGTTTTCCTACAGGATCTGGAAAACCTATGCCTCCCCTAAGTTTGTGATCAGTTATGGTTTGACAGTTTGGTTGAGGCCACAAGCAAATGTGACAGTTCGCAATCCTGGCATTCCAGAAATGTACAGTGTTTGTTTTTATTTCACCGCTTCCATACTGGGCCACTTCTGGCATTCCTCTCCTACATGTAAAAATCCAAAAAAATAATATTTTTTTTGCCCGAAAATTACTCGGAACCCCTCCTGTGTGGTTTGAACATTGTTTACCTATGCAGACATGACCTACGTATGCGTTCGCTTCTGCAGGTTTTTTTTTATTTTGTTTTTAAGCATGGCGGGAGTGTGCAAGCAGAGGGGGGCGCCTTTGCTGTGGAGTGTCTTGGAGCGATCGGGCAGGAAGCGCCGCCGCCAAAACGCTCACCTGACAGGCAGGAGTCTGCCTGTCAGATTTGCACACAATCCCGGTGTACAGACCTGAGGGCGAAAGGGTTAAAGGGACACCTTACCATTTATATGGTTCTATGGAGCACAGCTGGAGCCATCCTTATGTGCATGCTCCTAAGGAGGGCAACAGGGTGCAGCATCCTCGCATCAACATTACATTTCTCAAAGCTAGGCAGGCATGCATGCCAGTACAGTGCGTGTTAGGGAGTGTAGTCCTTAACCACTTAAGACCCGGACCAATATGTTGCCAAATGACCCAAGGGGTTTTTGTGATTCGGCACTGCGTCGCTTTAACAGACAATTGCGCGGTCGTGCGACGTGGCACCCAAACAAAATTCGCGTCCTTTTCTTCCCACAAATAGAGCTTTCTTTTGGTGGTATTTGATCGCCTCTGCGATTTTATTTTTTGCGCTATATACAAAAATAGAGCGACATTTTTGAAAGAAAAAAAATCATTTTTTACTTTTTGTTATAAGAAAAATCAATAAACTAAATTTTAGTAAAACATTTAGGCCAAAATTTATTTAGCCACATGTCTTTAGTAAAAAAAAATTGCAATAAAAAAAAATTAGCTACCTAGCGGGAACAGCGACACTAATACGGCGATCAGAAAAATGATCGCTTAGTGATGCTGGCAATAGGGAGTGAAAGGGTTAACTAGGGCGGTGATCAAGGGGTTAAAACTTTATTGGGGGGGGGTACGGGAGCTACCCTGGACCTAACACTAACTGACTGTCGCACTGCCTGTCACACTGACACTAAATACAGTAATCATACATGTATGATTACTGCATTGTGACACTGTGACAGGGGGGGAGGGGGGGGGCGATCGCGGGGGTTAAATGTGTTTGTGTAGTGTTAGTGTAGTGTTAGTGCAGGACTTGCTGTGTGGTGATCTCTCCTCAGCGGTGGTTGAAAAAACCGCCGAGGGAGAGATCACATCGCTTCCTCCTTCCTTTACACAGGAGGAGGAAGTGACAGGGCGGGCGGGCGCGTGCATTGGCTGGGAGCGATCCGGAGGGGGCAGACAAAAACTAATAGCCGCCCCCTCTTGTCGGATCACTCCTGCTGCCGCGCATGTACAGGGGGGGGGGGGGTCCGATTCCCCCCCCCCCCCCCCCCCAAGGCACCAACGTATATATATACGTTGATGTGCCTGTCGGTGCCATTCTGCCGACGTAAATGTTCATGCGGCGGTCCTTAAGTGGTTAATGAATAATAATGAATTTTTGTATGATGAAATCAAGAGTATGCTACATTTTTAATAACAAAAACTGTTCTACCACTTTTCCCCTTTTTTATTTATTTTTTGTTCCTTTTTCTCCCCCCTATACAGAATCATCATGATCTTGCCTCTCAGTTTGTCACTTGCCCGTTTAATGCCCGCCACATGGTACCTCGAGGAGAGCTAAGTTACCACATTTCCAGATGTGATGACCAAAGTTGCATCGAACAGGATATTGGTATGAGAGCTTACCTAATGCAATTTCTCAAATTTGGAGTACTAAATAAAAATGTAGTTTAAAACGAATTTACATAAGAGCCATTAGTTAGATGGGTGAAATTGGCTAATTACTTTCACATCTATGCTTCAATCCACCTAGTCTGAGCTGCTTCCTTCGCCCTCCAACCTATATTTTCTTTTGTAGTTTAAATTGTTCAGAATATTTAATAAGGAAAAAGTGATTACGCTCACCAATGTAGTAGTAAATCAAAACTAAGTAGCTGTGCTCAAAGTTTTGACAAAAACATTCCCAAAATATAAGAAAAAAATTGCACCGTGCTGACATTTTGTTAAAACCAATGAATGATGGAGTAATCAGCGGTTAGAACACAAGCAATTGCAAAACCAAGTAAATTAATAGTCAGTTTTGCTACAACGTGCTCATATAAGTGCAAAAAACATAAATGATCCACAACCACGAAAGCCTTGATCATCTTAAATAAACTTATTACAGTGAAAAGTGTGCAATCCTCCACAGTGAACCAACTGGGCAAATTAATTTCTTTAGCAGGACTTTTTTTTTTACATATATCTTGAAGTTTAATAAAAAACTAAATAAGACAGTACATCAGTGGTGTATTTAGGTTTTGTGCTGCCCTAGGTCTGACTAAACTCGTGCACCCCCTAATTTAAATATGACACACCCCTTCCTGTCAAGGCCACACCCCATTCTGGAGCCGCCCTAAAAATTTCGAGTGGGAAGACTAGGGCAATGGATTCCCTTAATTTGCATAGTTTTCCTCTCACTTCCTGTTTGGCTATGGGGCAGGAAGTGAAGGGAAATCTCTGCAATGGGACGGGGGTGGTAAAAAATAAACTGACAGGGGCTATAACCCTCCATTACTCTATCCAAAATGAAAATGTTCTACTTTAAGCACAAATTTCTGATAATTTTATGGAGAGGTCTAAGAAGATATAACCATGCCAATGGTGTAGCAGAACCCCCCCACAGTTGCAGAATGCTGGCCGCCTGCATACCGGAAGCAGTGTGGTCGCTTTATGGGGGCGCTAGACTAATTTGCCTCTCAGCCCAGTTCGCCCCATAAGACTGCCGCTACACTAACAGTGTAGCGCAAGCCGACGGGGACTCTTTCCATGCTGCCCCCCCTGCAAAGTGCTGCCCTAGGCCTGGGCCTTGTTGGCCTAGGCCAGGATACAGCGTTGCAGTACATCGCACAGAAAAACATTGGCATCCCTCATAAATTCCACTTACAGAGAATACATTTGGTGGTGCGGTCATCACAAACAGCGTTCACTACTCATCAGTGTTTGATATGGGTAACTTAAGTCCTATACAACACCTGTATACAGTATAACTTCAAATTCTGTATCTTACTATACAAAGATTTTTCCTCTGGGCGCCTGCTGTCATCCTAACAAGCAATTAGATTAGCAGTCTATCCATTACAAGATCTACGAGAGAGACCAAGGGTATCAAGCCAGGGTGACCACATTTTATCGAACTTCCCAGGAAGTCCCCAATGTTGGAAGATATATTTTTTTAACTGTATAGTGTCCTCCATCTGACCAATCCATTCCTTCAATGTTGGAGGGTTAACCGCCTTCCAGTGTCTAAGGATTAGCTTGCGAGCCTGAAACGGTGCTCTAGCTATGGCCTGTTTAGGATTGTCCTCTATGGCAATGTCGTCCTAAATCCCCAGTATGCATGGCTTCTGGTTTGTCGGTATGAAAACCTGGAAGACTGTTAATAGTAGACGGTACCCCTGTCCAGAACAAGTGTAGCTTGGGGCAGCGCCACAGCAGGTGTATTAGTTTCCCATGATCTCTCAAACATCTAGGACAGTTTGAGTCTGGTCTCGTTCCCATTTTGAATAATCTAGTGGGTGTAACGTGCACTCTAAGGACTATATTTATTTTTATTTATTTTTTTCACTTCAGAGCCAGCTCCAGGAAGAGAATACAATGTTGCCTTGCAGAGAGAAAACAATTTGGGATTTGTTGGCCTTGTAAGAATCCCAATTTTTTCATGTACAGGAAGCAACGTATGCCGGCTGGGCTCACCCAACACGCCACCAAAGTGTTTGCTCACTACTACCCAATGGAGGAGGAATTCTACATGAAATTGGATTCTGCGGCTGTTGACCTGGCAATTATCTACTTGAATAAGGACCTGATTCTGGTGGATTAGGTCCCTTGAGGTTCTTAAGGGTGCTATGGGTAAGGAGTTAGAAGCACTCTTTAAAGCCTGCTTCTTCTTCATGGGAGCAGCTCTACAGCCAATGATGGCTGTGGTGGGTGTTTGTCAAGTCCTGAAAGATTTTCCAAGGGCTTGAATTTCTGACGCTTTGGAGGACTCCATACAGCAGCCATTGAGGTTGGGCACCATGTCTGTCCATATGAGAAAAATCCCATGGTTCAGGTGGCAATTGGAGTTTCTCTGCAAATAGCAAATTGAGAGATTGCCTCTGAGGGTGAGCATTTGTTTGGGCCGTCCTTGTTTGGCTGCATTCAGGAGCACACTTTTAAGCCGGCCATAGACAATTCAAATCTTGACTGGTTCAACCCGATTACTAAGCGATATGTCTGGTTTGCTCAGTTTTACGCTGTGAGTGAGGAGCAGTGAATGTCCGTCACTGCCCTCTGCTCCCCCAGTGTTCAGTGAAACATCAGGCAGTGTGCCGCTGGCTTTCAGTGGTTGGGCAGCTGAGTGGATCCCAACAATATTGTCAGGATCCTTCCAAAGCCTGGAGCAGTTCATCAGTTGATAGTAGGCTGCTATGAGCACACTCTGGGTCTCGGAACAAAAGTGTATTCTTGTGACCCACAAGAAAAGTACAGGCAAAAAAAGCTTTGCCTGTACTTTAGTATTAAGGGGCAGATTTTGGCTTCAGATGTTACTTTTCAAAGACCCATTTTCATTCTCAGGAAAAAGCCATTGTGTGTTCGGCCTGTAAACCACCTTTTGTCTCTCTGGGAATTTTAATTTGGTAAACAATGGAAAAGAGTACCGCTCCAAGCCCTGCGACCTATGCTGTGCTCCCACCCTGTAGTACTACTGACAGGTGCAGACTGTGCTAATCCATGAAAAAAAAGAAATGTTCCTGGACTGCCACACTCTGATAGGCGATTTATTGAAACAAAATAAACGATAAAATCCAAAGCTGTATGACATCCAAAAATTCATGCAACACTGCAATCAATGGTAAAAAGTGGACATAGGGGACAAAAAAAAGCTATGTCCACTTTTTACCATTGATTGCAGTGTTGCATGAATTTTTGGCTGTCATACAGCTTTGGATTTTATCCTTTGTTTATTTTGTTTTAATAATTCGCCTATCAGAGTGCGGCAGTCCAGGAACATTTCTTTTTTTAAACCAATTTTAATTTGGTGTTTACCTGTTTTACAGACTTCTCTGTTTGAGACTATCCTAGATATTTCCTTTTCACTTCTTATGTGCATGGTTATCCTTTTTTTCTCTTATCGTCCATTGATGGACACAGCTCCTTTAAATCTTGACAAGTGGGTTATGTTCCTGTTCACAGGAGAGGACTAGGCAGAAGCATGTTAGATAATTAAATACATGTTATTTTAAGAGTTGAACAGCCCTGCCAAGGGGGCGGTCCCTCTGACAACCCTCCTCCCTGCAGTATGCAGCCTCAGTTTCGTTCTGCCTAGCAAAGGAGAGGGACGTATGGCTCCCTTTGGGCCCAGTGCCCTGAGAATAAGTTTTATTTTATTCTTTTACTTTTATTTTTTCTTGAATCTTCTATGAATGAATGAATGACTTGTATAGCGCAACGCATGCGAACTGAATCGCCTCTGGGCGCTTTTTCCAGCCAGTGTCTGCTTGGCTGGTGCTGTCATATTTACCCCGTAGGGGCTGAGAGACAGGCTGGATATATAGATCCTTGTAGTCTACTCAGTCCGGCCAGCGAGCGTGAGCACACCTTTGCAAAGAGGCTGGGTCTGCCACGACATACCCCATGACTCCTGGGGTGGCTGGTGAGCTTTCTGCTCCGAGGTCCACATATGACTGAGCTGTGGTGTTGTCTCACAGTGGATTGGGCCGACAGCTACCTCCATTGCGGTTGTAGGCCTGTCAGGAATGCGTCAGCGAGTCCTCGCTTGGACGGGTAAGTACAGTCCCTCCTGATTAGGTGGGTTGGTACGGCTGGGCATTCCTGGGGTTCAGGGGTCCTCCTATCCTCCCTTCCCTGCTCCTTTTCCCTCTGCTGCATTGCTAACATTGCCGCCTTTCGGGGGGCCCTTACGGAGGGGACTGGTGCGTCTGACCTGCGTTTTCTGTGAGGTTTTTTTTTACTCTTTTTAGCCTAAGATAGGCTTTCCCTGTTTAAATGCAGCGTTTCGCCGCCATTTTTAGATGGTTTTCACTCACAATGAAAACTCACATTGGCCATTTTGTCGTAGCTGCGCTATGGCGCAGCTTATATTGCGGTCGGCCATTTTTCTGTGGTGGTGTTTCGAATGCTCTGAGTCTAGGACTCTAGAGCTGGTTCCTATGGCGCACACAGGTCTCCTCACATTCGCAGATACCTCACGTTTTTTAGTCTCCCACACGCTGTGTACCGAGCGCGGGAGCGGCAGCGCTGTGCAGTCTCCTCCTGTGGCGAGTCCCCTGGGTAACCCCCTGGTCAGCGCAGCAAGAGGGTGGGTGTCTGTCCTAGCCTGAATAGGGCCCTATAAGCTTCTGGGTTTTTTGGAGTCAGTATCTGGGTTCTTCCACTAGCGCCTGGGATTGGCTCAGACACTTGGTCCTGGACACGTGTTGCCAGGGTGGGAGCGGAGTGCGGACGTAAGGGGGGTAAAAAGTGCCCCCTCCCCCGCTATCCCCTGGGGAATGCTCTGTATCACACGGGACCTAGCTGCGGCTCAGGATCCCGGTTCTGTTTTATCTGGTCCCATACTTCCCCCTGTTGTACAGTCACTGGCTTGCAGGACATGGCTTTTGGAAGCCAGGTTTTAAGTGACAGGGGTCTGTCCGACTCGGTCATCTCACCATGCTGAGGGCACGGTAGTCTTCTAGGAAGATCTACTATCGTGCCTGGAAGGCCTACATCCCTTGGTGCGGAGAGATGGGGTGACGTTAACGGACGTACTCTGTGTCCAGGGTCCTGCTGTTTTTTACAGCTTGGAGTGGACTAAAAAATGCCTTAAAGGGGTGTTCCAGACTTTTTTTTAAGTTTATTAAAAGTCAGCAGCTACAAAAGGTGTAGCTGCTAACTTTTAATAAACACACTTGCCTGCTCCACGATTCCAGCGGCGCGCCGGCCAGGGCTCCGCTCCTCCTCCCCCCCCCCCCTGGCCGGCGTCATTTCAAGTGTGGGCACCCGGCCGTGACAGCTTTCGGCTTCATGGCCAGGCACCCACTGCGCATGTGGCACTGCGCCGTCCAATTGGACAGGCGATCGCCTGGGACCTGTGACGTGTCCCAGGCGATCGCCTACAGGGAGGGGCCGCAGTAAGACGATTTAAGCTGTTCGCCTTACCAGCCCCTCGGTGGAAGGAGGAAGTGGGACAGGAATTCCCACTCCTCCTGAAGCCCCCACTCCCAAATGTGGCATGTAAGGGGGTGAGGAGTGGGTTAAGCGGAAGTTCCAATTTTGGGTTTAACTTTAAGCACCGTTTGGGGGCAGACTTCAGCCTCGGCTGTGTCTTTCAGTGGCCTTTTGCGGCCCATTCCCTGGTGGGTACCCCTTTGTGCAGGGGGTTTGTCATATACTTTCCCCCTCATGGCCCATCCCCCCCCCCCCGGTTCTTCATGAACCTTCCTTTTTGTGATTTCAAAAGTGATTACTTTCTTGACACTATCTACGAAGGTGGCAGTTTTTAGTGGCCATTACCTCTGTCAGAAAAGTTTCTGAGTTGGCGGTCTTGCAAGTCACCATACTTGATCCTTCATAGGGATTAGGTGCGCCTGCGACCTTCTCTTCTTCCGAAGGCGGTTTCGGCCTTGCATTTGAATGGGGGCTTTTTGTTCTTCCATCCTTCTGTCCTCGGCTGGCGCATTCTACGGAAGTTGTGTTTCATACTTTAGGCGTGGTACGCGCTTTGCGGGTATACCGGCCTGCTACGGCTCCGTTTCAGAGATGGCGCATTTTTGTGTCAAAGGCCGGTCCACAAAGGGGCCGGGTGGCCTCGTCAACCACCATTTCTCGGTGGATCAGGGAGACCGGCATACAGGCCCATGCTCTTTGGGGGTGGGCGCCCCCTTTCCGGTCACGGCACTTTCGACAAGGGCAATGGGTGCTTCCTGGGTTTTTTGACATCGCACGTCTGTCTCACAGGTGTGCGAGGCAGTGACCGGTATTTTTATTTTTTTTTCAATTTTTTACAAGGTTGTTGTTGTGAGTGCATCTTCTGATGCTTCTTTCGGCCGCAAGGTTTTGCAGGCGGCTGTTTACGGTTGCAACTTCTCCGCTGAGGAGCTCTGCTTATTTTTGGGGTGACGTTAAATTGGTTTTACTGATGCTGTTCCCACCCCTCATTTTTGACACTGCTTGGACTTCCCACCTGTCAAGATTTAAGTAGCTGTGTCCGTCCATGAACGATAAGAGAAAATAGGATTTTTTTGTACTCGCCGTAAAATCCTTTTCTCTGAGGTCCATGGAGGAACACGGCACCCTCCCCTCCCTTTTTTAGGTTTGTACTACTTGTTACGAACTGAGGCTGCATACCTCAGGGAGGAGGGTTATGTCTGGAGGGACTGCCCTGGGCGGGGCTGTTCATCTCTGTTAAAATAACATGCATTTAATTATCTAACATGTTTCTGCCTAGTCCTCTCCTGTGAACAGAAACATAACACACTTGTCAAGATTTAAGGAGCTGTGTCTGTCCATGGACTACAGAGAAAAGGATTTTACGGTGACTAAAAATCCTATTTTTGTTGCTTTTACTTCAGCTCATAGTCTTGGCGCTATTGTAGATTTCATCTTCTGCAAGAAACCTTTTCCGAGTCGGGCTGGGTTCACACTACGATTTTCCCGTCCGTCAGCCGCATACGATTTATATGAAAAAACGTATGCGGCTGAAACGGATTGAACCGTACGTAAACGTATGCGTTTATAAAACGTATACGGTTCAAAAAGTGTGTACGGTTCCATCCGGTTTTGATTAAAAAAACGCATACGTTTTTGGAATTAGTGTCATTTAATACATAAAGATTTTCTTGTTTTGAAAATGTGCATGCGCAGACGAAAAACGCATACGGTTTATACGTATGGAACCGCACATATGTGCGTTTTCCATTGACTTTAATGTTAAAAAAAAACGTATGCGTTTGCCATACGGTTTCAAAAACGGACTCAAAACCGTGGTCGAACACGGTTTTGCGTACTGTTAAAAAACGTTTTGCCAGCAAATCGTACGCACCCGGATGCATCTGAGTGCATACGATTTGCAATGCATTGTCTATGTATGTGTTTTCCCGTACGGGCCCGTACGTTTTCAAAACTGAAATCGTATGCGGCTGACGGATGGGAAAATGGTAGTGTGAACCCAGCCTCATCTTCCAAGACGGCTTACAGAGACAGGCTCCTCCCACCTAGCACAGAAAACGCATGATTCACATTATAAAAGTGCAACCATAGGCAGTAGCCTCTTAATATGTGTTTCTTTTGGCCAGACAGGAACTTCAAACAAATTTGTTATTTTTGTGCTATGTGGCAGGGGTCTCCCGGTGGCCATACCCTTTTAACATGGGCAGTACTCCTGGGGTATGGGCCTGCTTGGGCCATCCATGGACTCGCCGAGACGCTGTCTGGATGTTGAGGGACCCCCTTTACCTGTTGTGGTATAGCCTCAGTGAGGTACCCGTGGGTTGTGGAGGAGGTGGCCCAGTGGTGCCTATCCCGAGGGGTAGCATGGCATCAGCAGGTGGTTCTCCTGCGGGAGGCACAGTCCACTGCTGGTCTATGCCACTTGTTCCCACCACATCTCCTTAAACAGCTGCAGTGGGGAGAAACTTCCCTCTCATCAGGAAGCTCATGGCTGCACAGGTGTCGCGGAGTTATGACGCCACTTAACGGTTGGAAATAATGACTGGTGGCCATCCTGGTACACCCAATACGCAGGGAAATTATTTTTTTATTTTATTTTTTTAAAGCAATACTACAGTCAGGAGGGGAGGTCAGACACGCTAGCCTGGAGGGCACCGTGCCAGATCCACAGCACCCTCCTGGATCCTCCACACCACCTTAAATAAGGGGCCTTGGCAGCAAATGCCGCTGATAGGACTTCCAGGATGGCAGCATGAAGGAACCTGGATCCATGGAAACGGGTCTAGAAGTGCCATCAGTAGAGCCAAAATCCCTAAGGTAAGAAAATAGGGGGCAGGCTACTCCTGTTTGTTCTTACCTTCTTTTGGTGGGGGTCCAGGGGGTTTCCTTTGCTTAGTGGGCAGGTGTCTCAAATTTTAGTATAGGCTCTGGTGGTGGGTACTTATAAATTCTTAGACTAGAATTGTGTTATCCATCAGGTGTTTGCAAATATGTTTCTTCAGTGGAAGCAATGTGGGGGGTCTGTCCTCTGATTTATTTCAGGACAAAGCCCATGAGCCCAAAGACAGCAAGGCAGAGACACCCAGAAAAGTGCCCAGTGTGCACCAAGAAAATGCCTTCCTGTTGGAAGAATGCCTGTCAAGATTGTATTGACAATCTCATCAAAAGGAAAACTTGATCCTGTCCTCAAAGGTTTCATGGCCTCCATAAAACAGGAAATGAAACACTTTACAGTCTTTCAAGCCCAGGGCACAAGAATCACTTGTTGAATCCATACCCAGTACATCTGGCACCAGCACTAGGCCAACAGAGTCCACCTCAGATGGAGCTCAAGGAAGATAAGCCTTGCATAGTCCTGAGATTTATTTTCCCTTCAAAGGAAACAGGAATTATTGAAAGCTATATACGACACCCTGGAGCTGAAAGGGCTAGAAAACCAGGAGTTCTGTACATTATCTTCTATACGCAGGCCTTCAACCTAAACAGACCAGAACCTTTCCAGTTTGTGTCTTTAAAAGAAACAGTGCTTCAAGAATGGAGGGATCCAGAAGAGTCTTATTTCCTAAGAACCTGAAAAAACAATTCCTCTTTAAGGAGGAACATACAAATCTGTGGGTAAAGTGTCCCAGATTAGTTGCTTTCCTTTCTAAAGTCTCAAAGAGATCAGAGCTTTCATTTAACCACTTCAATACCCGCCCATCGTCATTTGATGTCCACAGATGGGATCTCCCATCCTGGGTGGACGTCATATGATGGCCTGAGCTTTGTGGGGGGATATCTGAATGATGCCTGCAGCTAGAGGCATCATTCGGATATCATTTAGTGCTGGCGATTCTGTGCAACATAAGGAATGATCATAGCGGCTTGATTTAAAAAAAAAAGCCCCTGTAGCTCGCGCACAGAAGTGAACGCACACGTAAGTCCTGCCGACATATCTAAACGCCGTTTAAACCACATATGTGAGGTATCGGCACGTGCATTAGAGTGCCAGCAACAATTCTAGCGCTAGATCTCCTCTGTAAATCTAAACTGGTAACCTGTAAAAAAAAAATTAAGCGTTGCCTATGGAGATTTTTAAGTACCGAAGTATAAAAGCCTGGTATTGAAGTGGTTAAAGACGCAGGCACCCTAAAGGAGCCGATGGATTGGAAGGCTGAGGGATATTTAAAGAAAGCGTGGGAAGCCTGCTCCGCTAACTTTAAACTGGCCCTACCCACTACTTGCATGGCTCGTACCCCTGGCTTATGGCTGAACCAGTTCTGCACTCTTCTAGAGTCACACTCCCAAAGAAGAGATTTTAGAGGCACTATCAACTTTAAGTAAAGCAGTGGCTTATATAGCTGATGCTTCCACAGAATCTCTAAGGTTCTCGGCCAGGTCTACAGATTTAATTAATGAGGCCAGGAGGGCTATCTGGCTAAAGTCCTGCGGAAAGTACTATCAAGGGGACAGATGTCAGCATAACAAGAATTTTGCCGTTAAAGGGGTTTTAAAGGTAAATCCCCCCCCCCCCCAATAGCTTCCTTTACCGTAGTGTGGTCCTCCTTCACTTACCTCATTCTTCGATTTTGCTTTTAAATGTCCTTATTTCTTTTGAGAAATCCTCACTTCCTGTTCTGTCTGTAACTCCACACAGTAATTCAAGGTTATCTTCCTGGTGTGGAGTGTCGTGCTCGCCCCCTCCCTTTACAGGGGAGGGGGCAAGCAGGAGAGCCAGGACACTCTCTACGTTGCAAATAGAGAAATAAGCAGTGTGTTAGTGGGCGTCCTAACTCTCCTGCTCGCCCTCAAGGGAGGGACGAGCGCGACACTCCACAACCGAGAAAAACTTGCGTTACTGTGTGGAGTTAGACAGAAGAACAGGAAGTGAGGATTTCTCAGAAGAAATAAGGACATTTTAAAAGCAAAATCGAAAAGGATGGGGTAAGTGAAGGAGGACTGCACTAAGGTAAAGGAAGCTATTTAGGGGAAACTTTTTTTACCTTTACAACTCCTTTGAGCAAGACCGAAGAAAGGGGTGGCAGTAGAAGCGGGGGAAGGGGTAGAGGTGGCTTCCTTTTCAAACCCTCTCAACCTAAGGACCCTTCTTAGCGACTCAGCCGGCCGTGTGGGAGGAAGATTGGGGTCGGACCTCCCACAATGGCAGGCTATTTCCAGCAACAACTTTATCCTGGATCTGATTAAGTGTAGGTACAGGATAGTTGGTGGATACCCCAGGTACGGGATAGAGTTGGTGGATACCCCAGGTACGGGATAGAGTTGGTGGATACCCCAGGTACGGGATAGAGTTGGTGGATACCCCAGGTACGGGATAGAGTTGGTGGATACCCCAGGTACGGGATAGAGTTGGTGGATACCCCAGGTACGGGATAGAGTTGGTGGATACCCCAGGTACGGGATAGAGTTGGTGGATACCCCAGGTACGGGATAGAGTTGGTGGATACCCCAGGTACGGGATAGAGTTGGTGGATACCCCAGGTACGGGATAGAGTTGGTGGATACCCCAGGTACGGGATAGAGTTGGTGGATACCCCAGGTACGGGATAGAGTTGGTGGATACCCCAGGTACGGGATAGAGTTGGTGGATACCCCAGGTACGGGATAGAGTTGGTGGATACCCCAGGTACGGGATAGAGTTGGTGGATACCCCAGGTACGGGATAGAGTTGGTGGATACCCCAGGTACGGGATAGAGTTGGTGGATACCCCAGGTACGGGATAGAGTTGGTGGATACCCCAGGTACGGGATAGAGTTGGTGGATACCCCAGGTACGGGATAGAGTTGGTGGATACCCCAGGTACGGGATAGAGTTGGTGGATACCCCAGGTACGGGATAGAGTTGGTGGATACCCCAGGTACGGGATAGAGTTGGTGGATACCCCAGGTACGGGATAGAGTTGGTGGATACCCCAGGTACGGGATAGAGTTGGTGGATACCCCAGGTACGGGATAGAGTTGGTGGATACCCCAGGTACGGGATAGAGTTGGTGGATACCCCAGGTACGGGATAGAGTTGGTGGCTACCCCAGGTACGGGATAGAGTTGGTGGCTACCCCAGGTACGGGATAGAGTTGGTGTGCTGGCCCCCTCAGGTACAGGATAGAGTTGGTGTGCTGGCCCCCTCAGGTACAGGATAGAGTTGGTGTGCTGGCCCCCTCAGGTACAGGATAGAGTTGGTGTGCTGGCCCCCTCAGGTACAGGATAGAGTTGGTGTGCTGGCCCCCTCAGGTACAGGATAGAGTTGGTGTGCTGGCCCCCTCAGGTACAGGATAGAGTTGGTGTGCTGGCCCCCTCAGGTACAGGATAGAGTTGGTGTGCTGGCCCCCTCAGGTACAGGATAGAGTTGGTGTGCTGGCCCCCTCAGGTACAGGATAGAGTTGGTGTGCTGGCCCCCTCAGGTACAGGATAGAGTTGGTGTGCTGGCCCCCTCAGGTACAGGATAGAGTTGGTGTGCTGGCCCCCTCAGGTACAGGATAGAGTTGGTGTGCTGGCCCCCTCAGGTACAGGATAGAGTTGGTGTGCTGGCCCCCTCAGGTACAGGATAGAGTTGGTGTGCTGGCCCCCTCAGGTACAGGATAGAGTTGGTGTGCTGGCCCCCTCAGGTACAGGATAGAGTTGGTGTGCTGGCCCCCTCAGGTACAGGATAGAGTTGGTGTGCTGGCCCCCTCAGGTACAGGATAGAGTTGGTGTGCTGGCCCCCTCAGAACCCAACAATCCTAGAGAGACGGAAAGAAGGTGACAGCTATGTCTTTCCCCCCTGCAGAGTATGCTGGTGGAGAATGTGATAAGCTACACACCTACCCCCCCCCCCCCCCCATAATCAGAACGGCTGTATTTATTGCGGTTTCTGCATAAAATAAATAATCTCTGTGAAATTTCAGCTCATTTTGGACCTGAAGCAGGTAAACACATTTTTGTAAAGTAAATGATTCAAGATGGAGTCCATCTACACCACCAGAGTTGTTAATCCCTGGGGTCTTTGTGGTCTTGTTAGACTTCAGGGACTTCTATCTTCACATCCCCATATGGTTGGAATCCAGGAAATACCTTAGGTTTGCAGTGAAGAACATGTTCAGGATCCTCTATTTCCAGTTCAATTCTCTGCTGTTTTGGACTAGCGTCGGCACCGCGCGTCTTCACGAAAGTCCTGGCATAAGCTCTTCAGACCCTAAGGTTGGAGGGGATTCAAATAATCCCCTATCTGAATGACTTGCTGATATTTGTAGACTCGGCAGAAGAGGTGGAACAGAGCTTCAACAAAACTATCAACGCTTTCAACAGCTGGGGTGGCTGGTATATCAGAAGTCACAGCTCTTCCCTACTCAAAATATAGTATTCCTAGGATACTTGGACTCGACTACGTCCAATTTTTCTGACAAAATAAAAAATTGTGACGCTAATCGCAGAGGTGAGCAACCTCTGCAAGTTCAGAGACCTCAATCCAGAGTATGAAGGTCCTCCTGATGACAACGCGCATTCCAGAGGTTCAATGTGCCCAATTTCATACAATAGCGCTATAAACATTCATGCTCTCTATCTGGGATGGAAAAGGAGTCTCTTCAAAGTCTGGCAGAGATCCTGATGGAGATGAAACTCTGGTAGTGGTTGATCATGGAAAATCTCTCGGCAGGTCTACTTACTTTGGTCCCAACGTCACCTAGTAACAATCGCCACAGATGCCAGTGGTCGAGGGAGGGGAGCCCACTCGGGTTTTGAGATGGCCCAGGGAGTCTGGAACAGTCAGGTAGCCCGCCTCTCCTCCAATGCGAGCTTGCTTAAAGCAGTTCTAATGGCTCTAGTAGCCTTTGGTCCAGCTCTAAAAGACATGTACAAGTCTTTTCAGACCATGTTACCACCTTAAGCTACATCAACAAGCAGGGAGGTACGAAAGTTGCAGGCCTTTTTAGTATAGCAGAAGAAATCCTGCAGTGGGCAGAAACAAATTTGCTGTCCCAAATCACTTGAAAGGGGAGTTAAACTCTTTGGCGGATGCCTTAAGCAGGGAGACTGTTTAAGACTGGTGCTTAAATTGAACAGCTAGACCTCTTCGCTATATGGGAGAACAGACAGGCAGACCTCAGTTTGGGCCTAGATGCCCTATCCCAATCCTGGGAAGCAAACCTGGTGTACGCATTTCCACCCTTTGCCTCATACCGGAAATCATTTGGAAGATAAAATTCTTGAAGGTGGTTATCCTAATCGCTCTCTTCTGGCTAAGCAAATCTTGGTTCTTAGGATTATTGAAGCTCAGCATCTTGGATCCTTGGAGACTGCCCTTCAAGACGGACCTCATACATCAAGGGGCGGTGAATCATCTGGAGGTGAGCCCTTATTTCAGGTCGTCGGAGAAAGGGCTATCGGCAAGAGAAATTGACACTATTCTTAGTAGCTGGAAACTGTCCACCAACGCCATATACAATAAAATCTGGAGGAAGTTTGGGGCCAGGTGCATACTTAACAGTTTCAGGAGCTATGGTCCCAGCCTTCTTAAATTTCTTCCAAGCTGGAGCAGGACTAAATCTAGCAGTCAGTACCCTCAATGTACAGGTATTGGCACTATCTAGCTTTCTGAATCGAAGGCTAGTTGAAGAGTCCTTAGTCAAGAGATTCCTTACAGCCATTGGTCGCGTAGGAGGTTCCCTTTCTGGGGTTTATCCAGTGTTACTATTTGCGTACTAGAACTACCCATAAAGCTATTAACCCTGAAAACTGTGCTTTTGGTGGCACTGGTCTCCGCTAGAAGGGTTAGCGAGATCCAGGCTCTCTCAATGGCTGATCCCTTCGGCATTGTTTCGTAAGACAAACTGATCCTCTCTTGACCGGATTTTCTCCCCAAGGTACTGTTTAACTTCCATAGATCGGAAGAAATGGTAATGCCTTCATTTTGCGGAGACCCTAAAAACGATAGAGGCTGGATTTAATAAAATAGACCTGAGGAGATGCTTGATCGCTTACATTGAGCGCACCAAGGAATAGCGATCCTCCACGAGCTTGTTTGTGTTTGCAGGTCCAAGCAAGGGTAAAAGGTAATTTAAACCATCGCAAGGTGGATAAAATCGGCCATCAAGGAAGCTTACAAAACAGCATCCTTAACACCACCTTCAAAAATGAATGCTCATTCCACAAGAGTAGTTTCCAATTGGGCTGAAAGGGCCGAAGCGTCTCCGCTCCAGGTATGCAAGGCAACAACCTGGTCCAGGTTTCAGACGTTCGTAAAACATTATGGTCTGTTGGCAGGAAGGTGCTGCAGGCTGTGGTCCCACCCTGACCAGGTAGTCCTGTTTTCTTCATCTGGAAGATGACTAGAAAAAACCGTGTTATTACCTGTTGCCTCACTTTTTCCAGGGTGCCGTTGGTTTCCTCTACTTTTTTTTTTTTTTGTGGACTAACTATATGTAGACATAAACAAAGCCGCACTAATGGAAGTGTTTAATATTGCTTATTCTGAGCCTTTGGTTATTTAACTTAATATAGAGGGGCTACTGCCCACTTATAATGTAGATCAGTCTTTCTCAACCCTTTTACCGCTGGGAAACCCCTGATAAAACCCAATAATTGGGGGTCAGTGGGAACAATGCCCCTTACTTTGGTGGTCAGTGAGAAGAATGCCCTGTTTTACAGTAGTGGTAAGAATGCTCCCCTTACAGAGAACTATGAAGATCATTGGTGTAATACCATTGGCTCAGAACTATGTAGGCACCATCAAACAGAAGGTAAATCGGCCACAGCTCAAGGAACCCCTAGCCATCTCTGGAGGAACCCTAGAGTTCTACGGAACCCTGGTTAAGAATGGCTGATGTAGATCATGTGTTTCACGTGCTAGGTGTAAGCTGTCCTGAAAGACTCCTGGAAAAAGTAAGTTAACAGGTAATTTTCCTGATTCTTCAGCAGAATAAGGTGGTGTTGAGGCCTCAGTCCTTTTTTATCTAAGGTAGTTTACTCTTTCTACCTCTACTCCTCTTTGTTACTGTCTCCTTTCCCTATTTCTAAGAACATGCTTCACACTCTGGATGTTGACACTCCGGGTCCTCACACGTGATGCAGTGACGTCAGAACACCGCCTCCCGACGTTTCGTCTCTAATGGGACTTGATATACCAATATATAATTTTTGCCCTTACTCTTCTTAGAGATTTCTTATTTGTTTTTATATCTGAGCTGTCTTGCTTCTCCAGGAGTTAAGATGGCGGATGTGCGGCTGCTTCGGATCCATCTCGAGGATAGCTCCACCTTTTTTTCACATTTATGCGGTGACTCGGAGCGTCGCCTCATCCCGTGATCAAGTCCCATTAGAGACGAAACGTCGGGAGGCGGCGTTCTGACGTCACCACATCACGTGTGAGGATCCGGAAGAGACAGGTACACGCTTTTACAAGCCGGCCGGCTGATTTTATATGCTGTTTTTCTTCATGATTGCTGCAAGTGCGCACAATCTATTTTATTCATTAAATCCATACGTTTTTACACTGAGTTTCCCTGATTCCTTTTAATATCCCGGAGTATTGTCATCCTATGTCCATTTGGGATATTGGCATATCATTGATTGACTGCACTGGACGGAGGTTACTACTACATTTCATTACGGATGGTGGATGTCACCTGATTTATGCTGTGTTTGATCTCTCTGAGATCCTTTGGCTCTGGTAAGGGTCAGTGTTTCTGTTGGTGGAGGTCTTTGTTCATCACCTCTTTGCAATCTACCATTGCTGCCATGTCATTCTGTTGTGCCTGTGGGATCCCTTTATAAGCTGGAAATCATTATAGTAAGCACTGCTACTACAATAGTATGGGATTTTAAGGCATGCCCCCCCCCCCCCCCAGACCCTTATGCGAGCACGCAGCCTGGCCGGTCAGGAAAGGTGGTGGGGAAGGGCGAGCGCCCCCTCTCCTGAACCGTACCATGGCCTTGTGCCTCCACCACCCCAAAGCACCTTGTCCCCATGCTGATTAGAAGGGCCTCTTCTCGATAACCCTGGCCATTGGTTGTCGGTCTGCGGGCAGGGGGCTTATCGGAATCTGGGAGCCCCTTTAATAAGGGGCCCCCCAGATACCACCCCACACTATGTGAATGAGTATGGGGTACATTGTACCCCTACCCATTCACCTTGAAAAAGTGTCAAAACTACACAGGTTTTTAAAGTAATTTATTGGGCAGCTCCAGGGGTCACTCCCGTCTTCTCCCCTCTCCGGTTCTTCTCCCTCTGTCTTCTGCCGGGTCTCCTCCGCTATCGTCTGCTTTTTTTGCCTGCTCTTGCCCAGTCTTCTCCATTGTCTTCCCTCAGTTCTTCCGATGTTGACATAACACTCTCTCCCACTCTAATACGTGGTGTGCCACTACTTATATTGGCATGGGGTGGTGTCACCGGAGGCGTTGGAGCGGGAGAGAGTGTTGTGTCAACATCGGAAGAAGAGCAGAGGGAAGAAGAAAACCGAGAGGAGCGCGCAAAAGACCAGGAGGAGACCCGGCAGAAGACAGAGGGAGAAGAGCCGGAGAGGGGAAAAGACATCGGACGAGACCCCCGGAGCTGCCTAATAAATTACTTTAGAAACCTGTGTAGTGTTTTATTTTTGACACTTTACCAGGTAAAAGGATAGATGCAATGTACCCCATACTCATTCACATAGAGTGGAGGGCTGGTATTAAAGGGGGCTCACAGATTCCGATAAGCTCCCCCGCAGTCCCCGACAATCAACATGAGGGCAAGGTGCTTTTTGGTGGGGGGGCGCAGGCCCCAAAGCACCCACACCCCCCTCATGTTGAGGGTATGCGGTACGGTTAAGGGTGAGGAATGCGTTCTCTCTCTCTTTACTGACCGGCCTGGTGGCATGTTCTGATAAGGGTCTGGTGTGGACTTTGGGCGAACCCCTACCATGCTGAAAGGCCTGGTATGTTCTTAGAGGGGGAACCCATGCTGTGTTTTTTTTTTTTTTTTTGTGTGTGGAGTTCCCCCTCAAGATTATCATGAATGAATGAGTAACTTGTATAGCGCTGCAAACTAAATCGCCTCAAGGTGTTTTTGCAGCCAGTGTCTGCCTGTGTATTCAGACAAGATGGGTCTTAAGCTTCTTCCTGAAGGCCAGATGTTTTTCTTCCAAGAGGATGTCCGCGGGTAGAGCGTTCCATAGCCAGGGTTTTTGGACTGCAAATCTTCGTTCACCTTTTGATTTGCAGGGGGTCTTGGGGATGTGGAGGAAGTTCTGGTTAGTTAACCGGAGGGGGCAACTTGGGGTGTAGCGCTTTATTTATTTTTTCGCAGAGGTAGTGCAAGGCTTTTCCTTGTGCACATTTTGTTATTGAGGGTCTTAAATGTAACCCGATCCTTCACGGCTAGCCAATGGAAGGTCCTCAGGGAAGGGGTGATTGATTCCCATGTTTTTTTTTCCAGTTACCAGTCTGGCTGCTGTGTTCTGGACGACTTGTAGATGTGAAATTTTGTATTTCGGAAGTCCTAGGTAGAGGGACTTTGCGTAGCTGAGTTGGGAATTGATAAATTATTCCAACTACTACTGCTGCTGTCTCTTTCCAGGGATAAAGAGGATGAGTCTACACAACAGGCGAAGAAGCTGGTGAGATCCACTGACTTCTGATCCCATTTGTGCATCCATTGTCATGTCTGACTGCAAGGCTTTTGGCTTTAGTGCTGGGGGTGATGGTTTGTCAGAGAATGGTGGCTGGTGTGAACGTAACTTGTATAGCGCCCAGAGGCGATTCAGTTTGCATGTGCCGCGCTATATAAGTTTTTTCATTCATTCATTCAACGTCGTGCTAGGGTTTTTGTTTCCATTTGCATGGAGGAAGAGGAGTTCTGTTTTGGAAACCATTAATGTTTAGGGGACCTCTCCATCATCCAATAGTGGATCAATGAGGCAGTGTTACAGTGTGTGGTATTGGTCTTTTTTTGTTGGTGATGCATAGGTAAAGTTGGGTGTCATCAGCGTAGGAGTGATAGAGCAGGTCCTGGTTGCTGATGATTTTGAGGAGTGGATGGAGGTAGATGTTGAAGAGCATTGGCGACAGGGGTGATCCTTGAGGAACTCTGCATGTAATTTTACGTGCTTCTGAATTGAAAGCTCCTAGTTTCACTTTCTCAGTCGCATGCCAAAGTCAGATCAGGCAAGATGTCGATCTGACTTTGGTGATATTCAATGGGCTGAAGTAGGATCAAAGTTGGACCAAAGTAGTACATGGAGCATTTTCAAAGTCAGACCGACCTGTCGGACCAGTAAAGACGGTTCTCATAGGGAAACATTGATTTTAACACATCAAGCGAAATGAGCTCCCAATGTCGGAGTGTTTGTCATACCAGGTGTGAACCTGGCCTGACATTTCATTGTGAAAATGTGAAGCGATCTCTGATTGGCACCTGTGCCTAACGGGCCACCTCCTGTATTTATGATGCAGCAGGCCAGCCACTCGGCAATGGATGCAGACGCTAGAGGGGAGATCACTAGAAGCCCTGTCCCACAGATATGCAATATGCATTAAACTGTAAGGAGCAAGCACAAGTTATAATAGCAAAATCATAGCACAGTTAACCCCTTTAATAAAAAACACAGCAGAAAATCCATTGCAATCACATGGCATAGAGGAAACTGCAGTGTATCGCAACCACAGCAGCACTAGTCAGTCCCGTACCTCGGATGTAGCACAATCGCATCCATGAGAATGGGGAGGGGGGATCTTTGTGGGATGCTAGATAACTGTCCAGAGGAATGAGATTTATTTTTTATTTTTTTCACTTGTGGGCTCCAGGAGCCTGTGTGGGCTGAAGAGTTGCATACTGCCGTAGTACCTGGAGCTGAAACCACTGGCACATCTTGGAGAACCTTCCAAGCTGGACCCAATGTATTTATGTAAAGATATCCATACCTGGAATTCTCCTTTTTAGAGTGTGGATTATGGATTTGACTGGGAAGCTTGGGCACTATTCTTATGGCTCCTATGGTTCTCCAGCAACTGGAGCTCCTGCTGAAAGCTCTGGATTTAGATTGAAGATGGGAAACTGCATTTCCCAAAACGGCTTTCAGGACAGCCACCTGAGAGATCATGGCTCCTCCCTCCACAGGAAACACCTCCACCATACGGTCTTTAAAGGGAGGCCTCCCCTTCCACTCGTCAGTTTTTTGTGTTTCCTCCAGCTGGAGGAACACCTCCGGTGGGAGCCATGATCTTTCAGGTCTGCCTGGGAGACAGAGGCTCTCACTGCAAAACAATTTTTTTCTGGAGAGTGTCCTTACCACCTGTTCTTTGAGCAACGATGGCGCAGTGGTCTCCTTCTTCCCCTTCCGTGCTCGGGGAGAGCCTGTACGCGCTGAGGTTGCGGCCCGTTTTTTCGGCAGAGCGGGGTCTGGTTATGGTTTTGTTTTTTTTCCCCATTCTGCAGGCTCTGGCGTCTGGGGAGGGCCTCAGATGCGCCCTGGATACAGGGAGAGGCCGCGCTTCCGGGTTGGCGCGCGTCTTTTTTTGGCGCATGCGCAGAGGAAGAAGGCAAGGTCACCTGGTGCCTTTAGAAGGACTTCCGGTTCCGGGTCAGCGCAGCGGCGTTTTTGAATCCTGGAACCGTGTCCTAGCAAGCACGCTGCTGCAAACGCTCCTATGGAGGAAGATATTGCAGACAAGGGGACAAGCCAAGGCACCAGCAAGGCTAAGGTAAGGGAGTGCCTGTGTTACCTTCTAGCTTTTCTCCTATGGGGGTTACTTCACCCATCTCCCCCTCTTCCCCCACCCTCCGCCTCCTAGTTTCTGGTCACTGTGGGATTGTTTTCCTTTCTGCCTAGTAATAGGAATTTACGGTGGTGATGGTGTTTGGCTTGTAGGGCACAGGGAGTTTCCTAAAGTGCACCTGGGTGTCAGAATTTTTTTACTGAATACTACGTCCTAAGCGTGCGTTTTCTTGCTTGTTATCTGTCTGTACAGGGGAAAGGCTCTGCTCAGATTCCAAAGAGAAGATGCCCTGTTTGCAAAGAGAAGCTCAGCGATGCTTGGAAAAAATCACTTTGTGCAGACTGTACAAGCAACGTACTTAAGGAGTCTCCTTCCTTATGTGGAGAGTTGATATCCACTATTAAGGAGGAACTCAGTACCACCTTTCAGGCTTTTAGGTCTAACCTAGGGGAACAAACAAGTTCCATGGAAGAGCCGGGAGGGTCGCAGAACTCTTCACACTGAGCGAGGCTCAGGCTTTATTCACCCCAATATCCCAAAATCTTTCTCAGGAGTCAGTGCCGGTAGATTCAGACTCTGAGGAAGAAGATGAAGCAGAGTCGACTTCAAAATATAAATTGTCACTGGAGGAGGTCGCAGGCCTTGTTAAGGTGATCCATGCGACTTTGGGGATAGAAGAGGAGAAAAAGGAACTTTCCCTACATGACCGGATGTATGCAGGTTTAGGGGATACCAAAGGCAGGGTGTTTCCAGTACATTCCTTAATCACGGATATGATTTAAGAAGGAATGGTTGGACCCAGAGAAGAAGCCATTTTTTTCAGGGGCACACAAGAGGTTCCCTTTCGAGGAAAGTCCGGATGCCATTTGGAATAAAGTCCCAAAATTGGATGCGGCGTTCTCACAGGTTTCGAAATCTTCTGATCTAGCCTTTGAGGACATGGGCACGTTAAGAGAGCCCATGGACAAGAGAATGGATCTGCTATTAAAAAGGTCTTGGCAGTCCGTGATGAACAACCTTAAGCCAGCTATGGCAACAACCTGTGTTGCCAGAAACCTGGAACACTGGATAGGTCAGTTAAAATCACACATTTTAGCAGATTCCCCGAAGCAGGAGATTTTAGACTCCTTTGGTACCCTGTCGGCTGCTGTGTCTTACATCGCTGACGCCTCAGCGGAGTCTGTCCGGATGTCAGCGAGGTCAGCGACTTTGACAAACTCCGCCAGGAGGGCTCTCTGGCTTAAGACTTGGCCAGGGGATGCGGCCTCAAAAAATAGGTTAATTGGCCTACCCTTTTCTGGAGATTTATTGTTCGGTTCGGAGTTGGAGTCTATCCTTGACCGGACAGCTGACAAAAAAATCTTTTCCAGAAAAGAAAAAGCCTGTACCTACCCGCAAGCGTTTTTTTCGTCTGCAAGGGCAAGAGAAAAGGGTACAAAACCAAAGGAAGCACTGGCCGACACAAAGGGGTAAAGGTAGGGGTGGAGTACTCTTCCGTCCTCCTTCAGCCCCCTGAAAAACCCCAATGACTCGCAGCTACAGGTAGGGGGAAGACTCCAGAGGTTCGTTCCCCAGTGGAGGGACAGCACCTCAAACCAGTTTATTCTAAACTTACTCTTAAGGGGTTATGCAATAGAGTTCAGGGAAGAACCCCCGAGAAGATTTCTGGCAACAATTGTTCCAAAAGCATCCCGCCAAGGTTCTCGCTATGAAGTCCCTGATTCAGGAGCTGATTTCTCAGAGAGTAGTGGTGCCGGTTCCGTCCAAGGAATGTTTTCAGGGGTTCTATTCTCATGTTTTCCTGGTCAGGAAACCTTCGGGAAAATTTCGACTCATCCTAAATCTAAAGGAACTGAATCAGTCGGTAGAATACAGGAAGTTCCGGATGGATTCCATTTTTTCTGTAAAAAATCTAAGTCAGGGTTGCTTCATGGCAACAATAGACCTGCGAGATGCTTACTTGCACATTCCTATGGCAGACAGCTCCCAAAGGTTCTTGAGACTAGCTTTGAGAGAGGGGAAAAAATTGACACACCTGCAGTTCAGAGCTCTCCCCTTTGGCCTATCCTCATCCCCAAGGGTGTTTACAAAGGTTATGGCAGAGGCACTAGCTCCGCTGCGTCTAGAGGGGATCTCAGTGGTCCCTTACCTAGACGACCTTCTGTTCTTTGCCCAGACCAGAGAAGATCTTTTGAGAAATCTAGTCAGGGCCCGGTCTCACTTGGGGTGGATTCTAAATCTCCAGAAATCGAGCTTGGTCCCCTCGCAACAAGTTTGCTTTCTGGGGTTTCTGATCGATTCAGTGGGACAAAGGAATTTTCTCCCAGAAGAAAAACAAGAGGGTAATAGAAGCTGTGTCAACCTTACAGTGCAGTCAGCAGATCTCAATCAGGAAGGTTATGTCAGTGCTGGGAACTCTAACTTCGTCAATACCCGCAGTTCAGTGGGCAAAGTTCCATTTCAGACCTCTACAAGAATTCTTGTTAAAGGTCTGGGACCGCGATCAGAGGTCCCTGGACCTACTGGTGAAAATTCCCACCAACGTCAAGAGAAGTCTTTGGTGGTGGAAAAGTCAGGGGAGATTATCAGAGGGTCTGTTGTGGTCCTTCCCAACCCAGGTAAGGATAACGACCGATGCCAGCTCCTGGGGATGGGGCGCCCATATAAAAGGTCATTGGACTCAGGGGTCATGGTCCGCAGAGGAGGCACGGAGATCCTCAAATTGGCGGGAATTGAAGGCAGTGGAGTTGGCTCTACTGAGCTTCATAGTAGAGGTGCAGCGACAGCATGCACAGATCCTGTCGGACAATGCCACAGTAGTGGCTTACATAAACAGACAGGGGGGCACCCGAAGCAGAGGACTTCAGGCTCTAGCCAGAAACATTCTAGGCTGGGCAGAGTCTCAT
Source organism: Rana kukunoris (assembly GCA_029574335.1). Taxonomy (NCBI): domain Eukaryota; kingdom Metazoa; phylum Chordata; class Amphibia; order Anura; family Ranidae; genus Rana; species Rana kukunoris. The sequence continues at coordinate 119,683,535 of CM056050.1, read as the reverse complement.
AAAGGGGACCTTAAACAGAACTGCAGACTTTCTCAGCAGGAACTTAGTTCAGGAAGCGGAATGGCAGTTGAACCCAGAAGTCTTTGCTCTCTTAGCAAAGAAGTGGGGGCAACCAGAGATAGATCTCTTTGCAAACAAAGAAAATACACAGACCCCCCAGGTTTTTTTCTCTAGCCAGGGACAAAGCAGCACTGGGGGTGGACGCCTTAGCACAGGTGTGGGATTTTCACCTCTGTTATGCATTCCCCCCTTTTCAACTCATCCCTCAGGTGATATCAAAGATTCGGAGGGAAGGTACAACGGTAATTCTTGTCACTCCGTTTTGGCCCAAGAGACCGTGGTTTTCGGCCCTACTGCAGATGCAGACAAAACCTTATTGGCATCTGCCACTAAGACAAGATCTGCTCTTACAGGGTCCTCTGCTTCACCAAGACTTAGGAAAGCTAAACCTTACAGCTTGGATTCTGAGGAACAGCTCCTGAAAAGGAAAGGTTTCTCGGCCAGATTGGTAGCAACACTCCTGTCCAGCAGGAAGCAGGTAACTAGATCTATATATTTTAAAATCTGGAAAGTTTTCAATACTTGGTGTACATCATCTGGCAGGTCGGTAAGGCAGACGTCCTCCGTCCTTGAATTTTTGCAGGACGGAGCCGATAAAGGACTAGCGGTCAGTACACTAAAGGTCCAAGTAGCGGCTCAGAGTTTTTTTGGAAAGGGCAGTGTCCTCACATTAATTAGTTAAAAGATTCTTCAAAGCCCTCAGTCGTTCTAGGCCAATCGTAGTGAAAGATTGTCCATCATGGGACTTGCCAGTCGTATTACAGGCCCTGACTAGGGAACCTTTCGATCCTCTGAGTTCAGCATCCTTAAAATTATTGACGCTAAAAACAGTTTTTTTGGTGGCTGTCACAACAGCCCGGAGAATCAGCGAGTTACAAGCCCTGTCTTATCAGGGAACCTTTTTTGTTTAATTTTTTCAGACAGAATTGTCTTGAAACCTGACCCGGGTTTTTTGCCAAAGGTGGCTTCAATCAAAAACCGGTCTCAAGAAATAGTACTTCCTACGTTTTGTTCCAATCCAAAAAGGAAGAGGAATTCCATACCCTAGATGTTAAAAGGGCAGTTTTGAGTTACTTAGAAGTTACAAAAAATTTTAGAAAGGCGGACGCCTTGTTTATTTTGTTCTCCGGAGATGAGAAGGGAAAGCAAGCATCAAAAGGAACCATTGCCAGATGGCTCAGAATGGCTATCACGAACGCATATTCTTGCTCAGGACAAGAATGTCCAAAAAATCTACGGGCTCACTCTACTAGAGCAGCAGCGGTAAGTTGGGCCGAGAAAGCTGGTGCCACCCCCGAACAGATCTGCAGGGCAGCCACCTGGTCAAATTTGTCTACCTTTGCCCGCCATTATAGATTAGATCTAATGACAGCGGACGACCAGGCGTTTGGGAGAAAGGTCTTACAGGCTGTTGTCCCGCCCTAATAGGGGTAAGTCTCGACTGTCCTCTCAGGTGGCTGTCCTGAAAGCCGTTTGGGAAAATTGCAAGTTGGGCTTACCGGTAACTTGTTTTCCAATAGGCTTTCAGGACAGCGGTAACCCGCCCTTGGTTTTCATATATAATGATACAGCTGTAATACTATGCAATAACTGTCACTTATGTGTTGCAGCCGGGGCTGGAGGTCTCTACAAACAACTGACGAGTGGAAGGGGAGGCCTCCCTTTAAAGACCGTATGGTGGTGTTTCCTGTGGAGGGAGGAGCCATGATCTCTCAGGTGGCTGTCCTGAAAGCCTATTGGGAAAACAAGTTACCGGTAAGCCTAACTTGCAATTTTCTCATGTGCCTGGTTTTCTCTTTTTATCAAGGAAGTCACCAGTGTAAAGATTACCCTTTAGCCTTGGCAACAAACCTTGGACCCCCTAGGGCTTTCAAGTCCTTGCATTGAGAGGAAGCCCTACAAGTGTATTTTGGTTCAATTAGGTTTTATTAGCTTGAATCAAACGTCTGGTATTCAAAGGCTATTTCAAGATATTTCCAATCTCCTCTTCTGCCTCGCTTCACGCCGTGCATGTTTCCTCACAAATACTTGAGCCTTCACGCTGCTGTGGTGCAGCTCCTGTATCAGAGGGTTACATCCCTGGTCCCATAAGGGGAACGGTTTCAGGGGCTCTACTCCAATCTGTTAGCAATTCTAAAAAGCCACCAAGCGATGTACACCTGATTCTGAATTTAAAGGCTCTCAATGCCTATCTGAGTGCAAAAATTGTGTGGAATCTGCAAGATCAGTAAATTCCTCCCTCCAGCCAAGGAATTTCCTGGCTGCTGTGGACATAAAGCATGCTTACCTATTCCCAATCTTTCCTGTGCACCAATGTTTCTGGTATTTTGCTGTTGGCATCCAACACTACTATAATAAACAAAGGAATACAAATCACCACTGCAATAGCCAAACACTGAAATGGAGGATCACCAAATACATGGAATTATCCCCACTCCTTAATCCCTATACCTCCTAATTACATCAGGTGTGGTCTCTTTGAAGGAAAGTCATATAGAAAAATGTTGGATAGCCTGTCCTCACAGTAACCTTCTATAGAGACACCAGGGTTAAAGAAAAATGTACTTAATTGAAAACAATGTAGCAATGAGTAACATTAAGATAAAAATACAACTCTACCACCAGTGCAAAAGATTAAAAAGACGTTGTCAAAGTGGATACATAGAGCTGATAGCAGCGCACCTCAATCATGCATGTCTTCCATTCACACCAACAGGACATGGGGGGAAGGTGCTGTTCATGGACCTGCCATTAAATGGTCACCCCAAGTACAAGAAGTGTCTGTAATTCAAGGTGGCTGTCACAGAAAGTTAGTCTGGATGGATCACTGCTGCAGGATTAGCGATGTAGCTGTACAATACTGCTAGTTTGTGGCCATTCCCTTTTGACCATCCACTGCATTTAAGGTTTTCATCTGTGCTTTTTCTGCTACGCTCTCAGGGCATCCCCATTCTGGGATACTTGGATGACCTCCTACAGAAATTGATCAGACCTGGTCAGCCAGTGTTCAGCAGTTCACATCCTGCAAAGTCTTGGATGAATTTTGAACCTTAAAATTGTTGCATCCTAAATAGGGGTGCAACATGTTTAAAAGGTGGTGTTCTTTAAGAAAATGGGATGTTTGGAATGCCATAAAATCCTTTTCTCGAAATTCATAAAGGGACAATGGGTCCAGTCCACTTCTATAACGGTTTGATACAAAAATTAGATGCTTGGAATGGTAGAGTTTTAAATAGAATTGTATGTTTTCATTTGTTTGCTTAAGTCTTTTTTTTGTTTGCTTCCAGCCGATGAAAAAAGCCTGTACAAGAGAGATGTCAACCCAAGCCAATGGAGTGCTCCACCGTGTACAGAGGACTGGGATAAAGGTATATCCATTACATTATTAAAATTACTGTTTGCATACATCAAGCTTTCAACTTTCTTTTATGGCCAGCCACAGAATGGTCTGTGTGTCTTGGCCCTGTTTTAGCAATAGTTTCCAACTAATATATTTGAAGATTGGGGTAAGTAGATTTCAAAGAAGGGAAAATACAGTAGATAAGAAAATTCATAATCTTCTAGTTTTCTCATACCTGAGTGCAAGCAGTTGGTCATCTGGGTTCCAAGAAAGGAAGCTCTGTGACCCAATATTACTAATTGAAGGGGCTTCTGTCTTTTTAACCACTTGACCACTGGGCACTTAAACCCCCTTAATAACCAGACCAATTTTCAGCTTTCGGTGCTCTCACATTTTGAATGACAATAACTCAGTCATACAACACTGTAGCCAAATGACATTTTTGTCCTTTTTTCCACACAAATAGAGCTTTCTTTTGGTGGTATTTGATCACCTCTGCGGTTTTTATTTTTTTCGCTATTAATGAAAAAATGAAAATTTTGTAAAAAAAAAATGAATTTTTCTTCATTTCTATCATAACATTTTGTAAAAAAAAAAAAAAATTCCTCATAAATTTGGCCTAAAATGTATACTGCTACATATTTTTGGTAAAAAAAAATGGATATTTAGTCTGGGTGAAAGTTATAGGGCAGTGATGGCGAACCTTGGCACCCCAGATGTTTTGGAACTAAATTTCCCATGATGCTCATGCACTCTGCAGTGTAGTTGGGCATCATGGGAAATGTAGTTCCAAAACATCTGGGGTGCCAAGGTTCGCCATCACTGTTATAGGGTCTACAAGCTATGGTACCAATTTCTGAAAATTGAACAATTTGATCACACCTGAAGTACTGACAGCTTCTCTCATTTCTTGAGACCATAACAAGCCAATAAAGTACAAATGCCCCCCAAATGACCCCTTTTTGGAAAGTAGACATTCCAAGGTAGTTAGTAAGAGGCATAGTCAGTTTTTTGAAGTTGTCATTTGTTCCCACAATTCTTTGCAAAATTAAGATTTTTTTTTTTTCATACCATATTGTCATTATAACAGGTTATTTCTCTCACATGGCATATATATTCCACAAATGACACCACAAAATATATTCTGCTGCATCTCCTGAGTATGGCGATACCACATGTGTGAGACTTTACACAGCGTGGCCACATACAGAGGCCCAACACCGAAGTAGCCACTTCAAGCATTCTAGGAGCATAAATTACACATCTAATCTCTCAACCACCTATTACACTTTTGAAGGCCCTGGAGCACCAGGACAATGGAAACGCCCACAAAGTGACCCCAGTTTGGAAAGCTAACACCCCAACGTATAATCTGAGGCATAATGAGTCTTTTGAACAGTTCATTTTTTTGCAGATGTTTTTGGAAAATGTGGAAAAAAAATAAACGCATTTTTTTTTTACACAAAGTTTCCATTTATAGGATATTTCCAACACATAGCATGTACATAGCAAAAATGACACCCCGAAATATATTCTGCTGCTCCTCCTGAGTATGGCAATACCACATGTGTGAGACTTTTACACAGCCTGGCCACATAGAGACCCAACATCCAAGACGCACCATCAGGTGTTGTAGGGACACAAATTACACATCCAATTTCCTTACAATCTATCACATTTTTGAAGGCCCTTCATATTTCTAGCACATAGCATGTACATATCAAGAGCTACACGCTAAAATACATTCTGCTGAGTAATGGGTAAAAAAAAAAAGGATTACCTGTGTTTTAGTAGTGCAATTGTCCACAGGAGGAGAGCCCTGATCCAGGCAGCAGGCAGGGACGTGGTCAGCGACAATGAATGGAATTGTCCAGGCAGGAATATTGTCCATAGTCGGTACAGGCAGGGATACTGTCCATATATAGTCCAGGGCCAGTGCAAGTAGAAACATTGCCAGCAGTGCCAAAATATTTGTCCTGGTAGTAAGCAGGAACATGGTCCAAGTAGCGGGCCAGGAAAAAATGGGGACAGGGGTAGTGGCTTCTCCCACCCAAATCTCTTTGAAGCCTCCGGGCAACCAGACCCTAATCTGGGAATGAGAAAACTAAAACATTTTTTTCATCCAGAAAAACAATTCTGCAGCCCCTCACATGTGTGAGACCCCTGTGTTCCCACTAGCATAGCAGGGTAAAAGATCAATACAAGGGGCAGGCAAAAAACGTGGTCAAACAGTCCAGGGTCAATTCCAGAGCAGGCAGAGGTAAGTACAGTTAAGCGTTAGGCAGAAGCGTGGTTGTGTAACAAGCCAGGGTCAGTTCCAGAGAAAGCAGAGGTATTTTTAGCATTAGGCAAAAGCGTGGTCGTATAACAGTCCAGGGTCGGTTCCGGAGAAGGCAGAGGTATGTACAGTGCAGTGGCATAAGGGGTGTGGCGGAAAATGACAGGGAATTTGAATTTTGTTTACCTAATAATTTTGAGCAGTATGGTAACGGCGGAAACATGCACCTAAACAGAGGCCTGGTTGGGAGGGACAATCGGGACAAACTGTGGTGTCTCTTCTGACCCCTCCTCTGGCGCATACCCGACATTTCTTCTGGCGTTTGCGCCCATTTTCATGGGGGGGGGATTTTGTCAGGAAAGTGGCGTTCGTGGAGTCTGCTCATGCAATCAGTGCGAAGAATTTCTGGTGGGGTTTCAGGGAACAAAAGGGCGGTGATGACTTCTTCTTGAAAGCAAAAATAGGGTGCAGGATTCGGTGTTGATTTTTTGTATAAAACATAAGCATTATAGAAGGCCAAACTGAAAAAATAAATGGACACTTTTTTGTACCAGTGACGGGATTTACTTAAAGGAAGATAGGGTTCGATCATCTGGTCGTTTAAGTCCACTCCTCCCATAAACAAATTGTAGTCGTAGACACAAGATGGTTTCTGGACTGAGCCTCTTCTTTTGGGGACTTCCACGTAGGTGTCGTTGTGGATCGTGGTAAGCATGTGGACATCTCGCCTGTCTTTCCACTTGACGGCCAATAGCTCCTTGTTCCGCAAAGATGTCGCCTCTCCTCGTTTTAGCTTTTGGTTCACCAATTTTTGTGGGAAGCCCTTTGTTAATTCTGACTGTGCCACATGCTGGGGTGTCTCTCCGATAAAGATTTCTAAACAGGGGAAGGCTGGTGTAAAAATTGTCCACATAAAGGTGGTATCCTTTCCCAAGTAGAGGATAAATCAGCTCCCAGACCACTTTTCCACTGGTTCCGATGTATTTGGGGGGATGCAGTTGGGAGTCCTTCCCTTCGTACACATAGTAGTAAATGTACCCCATGTCTCGGTCGCACAGTTTATACATTTTCACCCCATATCGGGCCCTTTTGCTGGGGATGAACTGTTTGATGCCCAGCCTGCCGGAGAATTTGACCAGGGACTCATCCACTGATATATTTTGTTCAGGGTTATATAACTGGGGGAATTTTTCAGATTTTTTTTTTTTTTAGGAGTGGCCGAATTTTAATTTGTCAAAAACAGGGTCATTTCGGGGAGGGCACTGGGTGTTATCATTATAGTGGAGGAAACGTAGAATCATAAAGTATCGGGATCTGGGCATACGGGATGGGAAGACTGGCATGTGGTGGATGGCTTTGGTAGACCAATAGGAGTACCCTTTGTTTTTTTTTTTGAGAGACCCATATTGAAGGTTAGGCCTAAGAATATTTTTAACTCCTCTACGGTCAGGTCTCTGCACTGAAAGGGGCGGGCATAACTGGAGCCAGGGTTGCTTGCTATAAACTGCTCAGCGTAGAGGTTGCTCTGGGCCACAATGGTTGACAATAATTCTTCTGTAAAAATCAAATTAAAAAATCAAGCATGTCAAAATTATCTGTGTTCACCTGGACACCTGGTTGGGCGGTGAAAAGGGGGATATTTGATTCTCCAGAATTAGAAAGCAGCCACAGGGGGTTTTGAAGGCCATAGGGAAGGCTGGCATGGCCCCTATCCCGTTGGGGCGGAGAGGACACCCTACTGGTGCCTGACCTTTGTTGCACTGGTCGCGAGGTGGACGGCACTGGTCGCGAGGTGGACGGCACTGGTCGCGAGGTGGACGGCACTGGTCGCGAGGTGGACGGCACTGGTCGCGAGGTGGACGGCACTGCGCTGTTAGTAGTAGGCTGCTGCTGCTCCACGCCAGAACGCCTTCTTTTAACGGGCACAGGTGCCTCCTCTGATTCCATATCAGACCCGCTTTCTGTTACGGGCTCATAGGCCGAATCTGAATTGGACAGAGACTCCAACTCCTCGCAGCTCTCATCAGTCATGCATAGTTTCTGGTAGGCCTCCTAGGTGCTAAAAAAATTTTTTGCCATACTGGTGGCTAGTGAGGCTGCACTGCAGAACACTGATGGGCACTGGTGGCACTGCAGTGGCGCAGGTGTAACTGATGGGCAAAGGTGGCACTAGTGTGAACTGGTGTGGCTCTGGTTGCACTGATGTGGCTCTGGGGTCACTGATTAGCAGGCGGCACTGGTGGGGCACAGGCGGCACTGGTGGGCACTGACGTGGGGCACAGACGGCACTGCTGGGCACTTGCTTGTGGTCACTATTCTCTCTACTCTTTCACGCTGCAATGGTGTGAGGAGAGAGATGACCTGTAGGTGACCCACACTGCCCAGGTTTGTTTACATTTGTGATCGCGCCGTCATTGGACAGCACGATCACGTGGTAAGGAGCCGCTGCCATTGGCTCCTTGCCAAGATCACTGACGCTGCGGGTCCCGTGGACCCGCCGAACGCCGTGACTGTGTGTGTGCGCGCTCACGGAACCGACGCTGGCTTGTTTGTTTACATCATGTGATCGCGCCGACATTGGACGGCGCAATCACGTGTAAAGGAGCCGCCGCCATTGGCTCCTTACCGCGATCACCGATGCTGCGGGTCCCGAGGACGCGCACACCTGACTCTAACAGAGGACGTCCTGTTAGAGTACAGGAACCGCCCTATAGACGTATTTCGTCTATGGGGCGGTGATTAAGTGGTTAAAGGAACTACAAAACCTGTTAACTGCTTAAAATGACGGCGGCAGGTCGGCTCTCCTGGGCGAGAGCCCGTAGCTCTACGTCAGCTACTTTCGCGGCCACTAAGGGGCGCGCTTGCGCCGCCAGCGCGCGTGCCCGGCGGGCACGATCGTCGCCAGGCACCCGTGATTGCTCGCTACAGAGCGAGGACCGGGAGCTTTGTTTGTATACACAAACTCCCGGTCCTGTCAGGGAGAGAAATGCTGATCTTCTGTTCATACAATGTATGAACGGATAAATCAGATTTCCCCTAGTGAGTCCACCCCCCCCATACAGTTAGAACACACCCTGGAACATACTTAAACCCTTCCCCGCCCCCTAGTGTTAACACCTTCACTGCCAATGGCATTTTTATAATCCAATGCATTTTTATAGCACTGATCGCTATAAAATGCCAATGGTCCCAAAAATGTGTCAAAAGTGCCCGAAGTGTCGCAGTACTGAAAAAAATCGCTGATCGCCGCCATTACTAGTAAAAAAATAAATATTAATAAAAATGCCATAAAACTACCCCCTATTTTGTAAACGCTATAACTTTTGCGCAAACCAATCAATAAACGCTAATTCCGTTAATTTTTTACGAAAAATATGTAGAAGAATACGTATCGGCCTAAACTGAACATTTTTTTTTATATATATTTTTAGGGGATATTTATTATAGCTCTATTTTTGTTTATAGCGCAAAAAATAAAAACTGCAGAGGTGATGAAATACCACGAAAAGAAAGCTCTATTTGTGGGAAAAAAGGGCGCCCACTTTGTTTGGGAGCCACGTCGCACAACCGCACAATTGTCGGTTAAAGCAACGCAGTGCCTAATCACAAAAAGTGCTCTGTCATTGGGCAGCAATATGGTCCGGGGGTTAAGTGGTTAAACAGAGTTGGAAGTATCAATTTTCTTATACCTGTTCAACATTGTAAACTGAACAATTTTTTCGGTTTTGGCTGTCATGCTGTATTCACAATAGAAAGCCCATTATTATGTAAAGGGCCTGTTCACATCTATGCAACAAGGTGTTGCACAACTTCAGAAAAGGTTCAGGTGATTCTTTTGGTGCATTTTTGGCTTCTTTAGGGTTCAGTTGGATCATGCATGCTTTTTGTGCATAACATCCAGTATCTTCCCAGCAACACCTACTTTAACCAGAATGCAAAGGAAGATGGCGAAGGCAGGCCATGCAGTGCTGGGTACAATTGAACTGATATGGCTGGTTTGGGAAAAGGACATTGTTGTAAATCCCAAACTGTAATTACAAGGATTGTCTGCTAATGTATAATTTGCACTAATAACCAGTCTAGACATGTTCTGCATTTCAATAACTTTCATGCCCAAACACATGAGCCCAGGGAAAATGTTTTGTGATATTGTAGTTTCTTAGTCGGTTCACACTGGGGCGACTTGGGATCAGACTTGAAGTCGTCTCAAGTCGTCCCAAGTCGCGCTGTCCAGAAAAGCAATGTAAGTGAATGGGAGCGGTGTTAATACACACTACTCATGTCGCTCCGACTTCAGAAGAGGTTCCTGTACTACTTCAATCAGACTTCTAGGCGATTTGTACCCATTGATTTCAATGGAAGTCGCTTCCAAGTCTGATCACTGTTTTAATTGAAGCTACTTTCAAGCAAGATAACATACATTTATCAGGCAAACCCCTCCCTCCCCTTCCCTCTCCCAGAGCTGATTGTTGTTTTATTGGCCACTGGAATGTCTCCTGACCTGAAAAGGACTTCAAGTCGTGTTGTAAATCGCCCCAGATCGCCCTGTGGTTCATGCTCAAGTAGTATTGAAGTTGCTTCTGGAAGTCGTGCTGGAAGTCGTGTCGCCCTAGTGTGAACCGACTCTTAGCTGCAAAAGTCTACATTTTATACTCATCTGCCACTTTAACCACTTGCTTACTGGGCACGTATACCCCCTTCCTGACCAGGTGAAATTTCAGCTTCCGGCACTGCGTCGTTTTAACTGACAATTGCTCGGCCGTGCAACGTGGCTCCCAAACAAAATGTATGTCCTTTTTTCCCCCCACAAATATAGCTTTCTTTTGGTGGTATTTGATCACCTCTGCGGTTTTTATTTTTTGCGCTATAAAGAAAAAAGAGTGACAATTTTAAAAAAAAGTCAATATTTTTTAGTGGCCTGGAGGAGCGGAGGCTGTAAAAGTCGTACGGCTGTCGGGAAGTAGTTAAATAAGCCAGTGTATCACCACACTCATTCTTCCCCCTTTTGGGTGATCTATTACCTTGCCTAATGTGACCTCACAATTAAATTTGGTCTCCTCACTTTTTAGCCTTTCCAGGGATAAGATAAATGGCATCTAGATGTCCTCGCTCCTCCTCAATGCCACCGTCTCACAGCATGTCGGTTTTGCCAGAATAACCTAAATAAAGGGAAAACGCCAATAGTGCTTATATCATAAAAGCAAGACTATTAACCACTTAAGACCCGGACACATATGCTGCTAAATGACCCAAGGTGTTTTTACAATTTGGCGCTGCGTCGATTTAACTGACAATTGCGCGGTCGTGCGACGTGGCTCCCAAACAAAATTTGCGTCCTTTTCTTCCCACAAATGGAGCTTTCTTTTGGTGGTATTTGATCGCCTCTGCGATTTTTATTTCTTTTTCGTTCATGGAGATTCATGGCCTGCTGGAGTCCATGTACTCTGGCTTTTTTCTTTGCGATTTTTGCGTTTTATTTTTGTTCCTGCTTTTTGGATCCGGTGATCTTCTAGCAACTGCCGACAGGATGACAAGCTGGATCTGGGATCCTTGTAGTCGACCCTTGTTCGGCCATCGAGCGTGTGCCGGCCTCAGCTCTGCTCGAGTCCGTCCACGACATGCCCCGTCGCTCCAGGGGTGGCCGGGGGACTTCGGTCCTAGGGCACGCATATGACCAGCCTTGACAGTTGTGTCACAGCGTGTCTGGCCGACTGCCATGCCGTTCGCGGATGTTGGTTCAGTCGGGAAGGTCGCCAGCCGGTAATCGCAGGATGGGCAAGTAGTCACCTTGTCTGACAAGGTAGGTATGGCTGGCACTTCCCTGGGGAGGTCGAATGAGGGTCCACCCTGCCTTCCTCTCTCCCTTTCCTCTACCTCCCTACCATGCTGGGCGGCTGCGGGGTCTCCCTGGGTGTGCCTTTCCACTGGGACTGTGTCTGGGTCTGTTCACTGTGGGCTTGCTGAATGGGACATTGCTGGCTATGGGCGCTGTGCTGCTATTTTTCCCTCAGGCTGAGCATGAGGGCTGTGTGCGCTTGGTAGGGCTGTATTCCTGTATTTTTATTGCCTAAAGGATACAAGGAGTGTGCGGGGAGGGATAGTGTACTGTGTGTCTTAACTTGCTGCGGGCGCCGAGGGGGTTAATCCGCTCGTTCGCGCCCAGGCAGCTTTTTCTTCACTGCTCGGCGGCCATTTTCCTGTAGCCGTGCAGCATCCTTCCCCTCACACGGCGGCCATCTTTGGTGAGCCCAGCCCCTAGTGCCTGAAATGAGCACAGAAAGCCCGCGAAAGCAGCGGTACACAGCGCGGCGGCGGCATCTCCTCAGCGTTCTGCAGCTACAGGCACAGCACAGCTCTCGGGTGGGGTGGTGAGTCCTCTGGGGGTCCCCTTCATTTTCATTCAGCCGGGAGGTGTCCGGGGGTACGTCCACTTAGTGCTAAGGTGGTGTGGGGGCACAATGGAGTCTGACTCTGAGGTATTCCCCTTTACTATGCCACAGTTAACCCCTCAGGCCTCTGCTTCTGCTGCCCCATCTGGGAGTGCACAGCAGTTAACCCCTCAGGTCTCTGCTTCTGCGGTCTCCTCGGCGAGTGTACAGCAGCTATCCCCTCAGGCCTCTACCTCTGTAGTGTCATTAGAGGCTATGACTACGGTCCCTGAGGCGTTTCTCGCCCGTATTGAGTCTGCCAGTACTCAAAAGGGGGGTAAAAAGCGTCTCCCAGACCCTGCTTCTGGGGATGCCTCTGACGCTGAATCTGACCATACTGCAGCTTCTGCATCTGGTTCTGTCATGTCAGCAGAGGGGGGGGGGGGGTTTACCCACGCGGGTAGTGAGGATGACTCTGATACAGAGTCGGGGCATGATAAAGCCTTCGTTGGAGCTCTCATTTCTGCGGTGCGAGACACTCTGAAAATGGAGGATTTAGCTGAGGAGTCAGGAGTGCTGGTCCCGTTTGGCTTCCGTAAACTGACCCGCACCGCGAAAGTATTTCCCTGCGTCCCATACTTGGACAAGTTCTTGTATAAGGAATGGGAGGTACCGCAAAAATCTTTCTCTGTACCTAGATGTTTTGCGGTCCGTTATCCTTTTCAGGAGGATTTTGTAAAAAAGTGGGCGTCTCCTCCGTCGGTGGACCCTCCAGTGTCCAGACTGAACAAGGCCACCACGCTACCTGTGGAGGGGGCTCCTGCTTTCAAGGATCCCGCTGATAGGATGGTGGAGGCTGTGGCCCGCTCCCTATTCACTGTTGTGGGTTCGGCTGTTAGACCGGCTCTGGCCGGGGTTCTGGTGTCAGACGCTTACTGAACGAGCCAAGTTCTTGCTCCAGGAACTAGAGGCCCAAGGCGCCTCCGAGACCTGCTTGGACCTGGCTGAACAGCTAGTGCAGGGTCTAAAATTTGTCTGCGAGTCGGCCTTGGATACTATCCCACTGCTCTCTAGGGCTTCTGCCTATGCGGTGGTAATTTGCCGTTTGGTCTGGCTTAAGTGCTGGTCGGCGGACCAATCCTCGAAGAAGACTTTGATCGATCTTCCCTTTAAGGGTGACCGGCTCTTCGGGGCTTCCTTGGACGAAATCATTAAATCCGCCACGGGAGGTAAGAGTACGCTGCTCCCGCAGACTGGGAAGGGGCAGAATCCCCGCCGAAAGCAGGGGCCCTCCTTTACTGCCCCTAAACGCTTTTTTCGTGCGCCCGCTACAGCAGGCCGGGGTTTTCAAGGCGCCAAGATGCCCTCTGGGGGCCAGAGACGGCCCTGGAACCGCAAGCCCGCCTCCGCATGAAGGGCTGCCCCAGCCTGGGACTCGGGTGGGGGGACGTCTTCACGGCTCGGTGGGAGTCTCTTCTCTCCAATCGGTGGGTCTGCGAGGTGGTTTCCTCGGGGTACAAGATAGAATTTCTCTCTTGTCCCCCAGACAGATTCTTCCCCTCCAACCTCCGGCTCCCCCCGGGGCGCTGGGAGGCCCTATCGGCTGCTGTCTAGGACTTACTGGTCAGAGGGGTAGTGGTACCGGTCCCCCCGGGGGAACGCTTCCAAGGGTTCTACTTCAACCTGTTTGTGGTACCCAAAAGGGATGGGGTCCGCCCGATCCTAGACCTCAAGGCCCTAAATTGCTTTGTCAAGGTGCGGCAATTCCGGATGGAGTCGATTCGCTCCGTGATAGCCTCGCTCTGTCAGGGGGAATTTATGGCGTCCTTGGACATCATGGACGCGTACCTCCATGTCCCCATTTGTGCGAGGCACCAGAAGTTCTTGCGCTTCGCTATAGGGGAGGACCACTTCCAATTTGTGGCCCTTCCGTTCGGCCTGGCATCGGCCCCTCGGGTTTTTACCAAGGTGCTCACCCCCATTCTGGCCTTACTAAGGCAAGGCGGGGTCTCTGTAGTGGGATACCTGGACGACCTCCTTCTGAGAGCTTCCTCAAGCTCAGAGTTAGAGGAGGACGTGTCTATCGCGTGTCGGACTCTTCGAGAGTTTGGCTGGCTCCTGAATATCCAAAAGTCAGTTCTGGTTCAGCGCCTGGAATATCTGGCGTTTCTCCTGGATTCCGTGGAGGCGAAGGTCTTTCTCCCGTCGGAAAAACTTCGGAAACTCCAATCTGCAGTGCAGCTGCTGTCGACCCGGAGATGGTCTTCCCTTCGGTTCTGCATGAGGGTCCTGGGCCTGATGGTGGCCTCATTCGAGGCAATACCATTTGCCCAGTTTCACACCCGGACCCTGCAGAACGAGATCCTGTCACGGTGGGACAAACTTCCTTCATCTCTGGATGTCCAGATTCAGCTGAGTCCTCTGGCCAGGGCTTCCCTGGTATGGTGGCTAACCTCTCCGATGCTTCGAACCGGGAGGTCCTTCCTTCCGTGCCACTGGACAGTGATCACGACTGACGCCAGCCTCTCTGGCTGGGGGGGTGTCTGGGGCTTTCTGTCAGCCCAGGGACGCTGGACTCAGGAGGAGTCCCATCTACCAATCAACATTCTAGAGCTCCGTGCGATCAGGCTGTGCCTTGCCGAGTGGTCCCTAAGCCTGCTGGGCCGACCAGTCAGGATTCAATCGGACAACGCCACGGCCGTGGCATACGTCAATCACCAGGGAGGCACGCAGAGTTCGGCAGCGGCAACAGAGGTGGCCTACATTCTTCGGTGGGCCGAAAGGACCATTCCCACTTTATCGGCCGTGTACATCCCGGGAGTGCTGAATTGGCAAGCCGACTACCTGAGTCGCCAAACGCTCCACCAGGGAGAGTGGTCGCTTCACCCGGAGGTGTTTCGCAGCTTGTGCGAGAGGTGGGGCACTCCGGACGTGGATCTGCTGGCGTCCCGCCTCAACCGAAAGGTGCCACGGTTCGTGGCCAGGTCAAGGGACCCATGGGCGGACGCGTCAGACGCGCTAGTGGCCCCCCTGGGCTGCTATCGCCTAATCTACGCTTTCCTTCCGTTGCAGTTGCTTCCGCGCCTCCTGCGCAGACTGCAAGCGGAGGGGGTCCCGGCGATTCTGATCGTCCTGGATTGGCCGCGCCGGTCCTGGTACTCGGATCTGGTGGCAGACGTCCCCTGGCGTCTGCCCCTGAGAGAAGATCTCTTGTCGCAGGGCCCCGTCTTTCACCCTGCTTTACAGTCACTGGCTTTGACGGCGTGGCTATTGAAACCCAGGTTCTGAAGGACCGGGCCCAGTGATTTCCACCATGCTTCGTGCATGTAAGGCTACTTCTCGCAAGGTCTACCATCGAACATGGAAGGCCTACATCTCTGTGTGACGAGATGAGCTGGCACCCCCGTACATACGTCATGTCACGGATCTTGCTGTTCCTGCAGCGGGGGGTGGACCAGGCCCTTGCCCTGGGTTTGGTGAAGAGTCAAATTTCGGCTTTGGCTGTTTACTTTCAGCAGCCTCTAGCAGTGCACTCCTTGGTGCAGACCTTTGTTCAGGGGGTCCGACATGTGGCCCCCCCTGTGCAGCCTCCGCTGCCTCCATGGGACCTGAACTTAGTGCTCTCGGTGCTTCAGGAGCCCCCCCTTTGAGGACATCCGGCAGATACCGTTGTTGACCTTGTCCCAGAAGGTAGTCTTTCTGGTAGCTATTACCTCGGTCAGGCGAGTGTCCGAACTGGCAGCCTTATCCTGCAAGGCTCCTTACTTGGTTATCCACAAGGATAAGGTGGTACTGCGTCCGCAGCCGTCCTTTCTCCCGAAAGTGGTTTCGGCGTTTCACATCAATGAGGACATTGTGTTACCTACCTTGTGCCCTAAGCCTAAGAATTGGAAGGAGGCCTCTCTACATTCTCTAGATGTGGTTCGAGCCCTAAGGGTTTATTTGTCTGCGACGGCTCTGTTTCGGAGGTCGGACTCACTGTTCGTGTCGGTTGCCCGTCCTAAGAAAGGCCTGGCGGTCCAGGCGGCCACCATTTCTCAGTGGATCAGACAGGTGGTCATTCAGGCATATGCTCTGAAGGGAAGAGGGCCCCCCTTTCGGGTTACGGCGCTTTCGACCAGGGCTATTGGTGCCTCTTGGGCCTTCCGTCATCAAGCCTCTGTGTTACAGGTGTGCAAGGCTGCGACCTGGTCGTCGGTTCACACTTTTTCAAAGTTCTACAAGGTAGATGTGAGTGCATCTTCGGATGCTTCCTTCGGCCGCAAGGTGTTGCAAGCGGCTGTTTGAAGTTCGAGTTCCCCTGTTGGGATTCTGTGTGTCTGTTGGGGTGCAACTTGGTTTGCTGTGTTGTGTTTTTTCCCACCCCTCGAATTTTGGCACTGCTTTGGGACGTCCCTACAGTAAAGAATAGAAGTGCTGTGTCCGTCCATGAACGAAAGAGAAAATAGGATTTTTGTACTTACCGTAAAATCCATTTCTCTGAAGTTCATGGACGGACACAGCACCCGCCCCTCCTTGTTTGTACTGCTTTGTTACGAACTGAGGCTGCTCTGGCAGTGTGGGGGATATATACCCGGGGGACCACGCCCCCTGGGAGGAGCTGTAGGAGCAAGTGTGTTAACACTTTGTTTGCTGTTCTGCCTAACAATCTCCTGGAGGAAGGTATATACCCCACAGTAAAGAATAGAAGTGCTGTGTCCGTCCATGAACTTCAGAGAAATGGATTTTAGGGTAAGTACAAAAATCCTATTTTTTTGCGCTATAAACTAAAATAGAGCGGCCAAAATTAATTCAGCCACAAAAAAATCGCAATAAAAAAAAAATAGCTACCTAGCGGGAACAGCGACACTAATACAGCGATCAGAAAAATGATCTCTTAGTGACGCTGGCAATAGAGAGTGAAAGGGTTAACTAGGGCAGTGATCAGGGGGTTAAAACTATTAGGGGGGTACGGGGGCTATCCCGAACCTAACACTAACTTTCACACTGACACTGTTGAAAAACACCGCTGCGATGAGAGATGACATTTCCTCCTCCTGTATAAACACAGGAGGAGGAAGTGACACGAAGGGGGAGCGCTCCCATTGGCTGGGAGCGATCGCGGGGGGTGGGGTGGAAAAAACGGACATCCGCCCGCTCGTCGGTGATCGCTCCCAGAGCTAGGGGGACCGCCGCACGCCGCAGAGGGGGTCCTGATCGGACCCCCGAACCGCACAAAGGCGAGGCCGTATATATACGGCCTTGTGCCTGTACAAGCCATGTTGTGGACGTACATAGGCGTGCGGGGGTCCTTAAGTGGTTAAAGTAAACCAAATCCACTCACATATTTCAGGTGCTTCCACCGTTCTATGTGTTACATCACAGGGACACATGGCTTCCCCGGGGGGCTTTATATTTGACTGTTTGGTAATCACTTTATATATCCATCTGGGCCATCACTCTTTTTTTTTTTTTTTTGGTATATCCAACTGGGCCATGGCCATTTTTTTCAAGTCCCAAGATTAATAAAGCTCAGGGTAATTCTAGTGTTGGCAGCCTTCTGTTTCACCTCCTTATCGTACACCACAGGACACAGAGCCTTAGTCATTACATAGTGGGTTGTATGGTCACCAGAGGTGATTGGACACTGTCGCAGCCAATGAGAATAAGTTCCCACTCCATATAACCCCTCCTATACATGAAGTACTTTAGTTATTTCGCCAGTGTCTAAAAAGATTGGACGCCTTGAGGATAGTGCTAATGGAAGCTCTGCCATAGAGGCCCCTGGGGCAAAAGAGCTATACTTTGGGTCCATCAAAGATGCTTAAATTATTACACCACAATTGGATGGTATCTGGGCCTCCCATACGAGGTGTCACCTGTAATGTCTCTCTTGGGAGGACTGTGCTCTTTGGTCCACCACTTTTGCTTTTTTACAAACGCTAAAAGTCCTGGCAGAGTCTTTTACAAGGCCCAGGGAAGAGGCGTCCTTTTAAGTAGGAACCCATATCCCTGAAGGTTGGCACACAATACCGGCTGTGATGGGTAAAGTTTTTTTTTTTTTTGGTCTGATTTTCAACAAACCTGCGGCGGGGATAAGGTGAGCAGGTAAAAAGTATTAAGCATTTACCTTAACTTTTTCCTTGTGAGTGTTCTCTATTTCTGCCACTAGATGGAGTAAAGAGTTGAGTTTTACTCACCAAGCTCCAGACAGTGTCTGGTCGGTTCAGACGGCACACTCTCCGCTGCAGAGCTCTGCCATGGAGCGATCAAGTCCTTTCCTCCCTGCCATGATGCAGGAGAACCCTGCTTCCTCTCAGGAGACTGCCATGCCCCCCTATCTCGCGTGCTTTATGGGGGAAAGGAGGAAGGGGTGGGGCACGCACGTCATCCACAACATTTTTTTCAAGCAGGCAGAAGCATATAAAAGCCTCTCAAACCTGCAGCTCTTCCCTAAACCGGAAACACAGCGACTTGCAAGGGCATGTAAGGTCTCTGTGGTTATCTGGGAACCCCCAAGAGGGCACCCACTGGGCATGAAACTGTGATTAGTTGCATACTGTATGTAAAAGGCTTAACTAGCACAGGAGTATTTGCAGTTGATATTACCTTGGCTTTGTTTGGTAATATGTCTTCCCAAAGAAAAAATATAGGGACTAAAGACAAAGCCTCACCACCTGAGACGAGAGCCTTGGTACTTTCCTCTGCGGTAATTTGACGCACCTATAAAGGATGAGCCATTGACTCCATCAGGAGCTACAGCCTCTCCTATAGTGCCTGGGCCTGCATATGTCACTGAGGACTCTGACAGTAGCCCTTAACAGTTTAGACGGAATAATCGCTTTAATTGGGACATCCTTGCAAAAGGACAAAAAGCGAGGCAGAGCCTCTTCTGTTACTTCAGATCTCCCTTCAGAAAGGTATGAGGAGGACATAGCACCTTTAGAGGATAAGGATGAGGAGTCGGTAGAATCTGGGATTTCAGAAGAACCTTTTTCTGCTTCCCAGGTTCTAAAATTGCAGGTGCAATACTATACTGAAACGGTACACTCTGCATTTAAAGCGGAGTTCCACCCTTAAAATCACTTTGTTTCATTCCATCCAGCATACTGGCGTCAGCGCCAGTATGCTGTTGTGTTTTTTTTTTTTTTTTAATGCATGTACTTACTTTATATTAGCATTCGGCTCTTCTCGGTCCTAGTTCGGCTTTTTTCGGAGGGCGTGACGCGGCTATATACGGCGCCTGCGCAGTCAGCTCCTGGGTCTGTGCGCAGGCGCCGAGAAGAGCCGAATGCTAATCGGCTGTTTCCGGAAGGCGTGACGCCTTATAGCGGCAACATACCGCGGTGCGCCTGAAATTCAATGATTTTATATAAAGTAAGTCCATGCATTAAAAAAAAAAAACAGCATACTGGCGCTGACGCCAGTATGCTGGATGGAATGAAACAAAGTGATTTTAAGGGTGGAACTCCGCTTTAAATTGCCTTCTTCGGAGTTAATTGAATGGCCTGTCTCCTCCCTGGATTCATTAAAATCCCCACAGGCTGCATGTTTCTTCGATCGCCTCCGACGGCTACGGTGAGCGGCGGGAGGGGGGGCACCCTCTCCCGCCGCCGATAACGGTGATCTCGCGGCGAATCCGCCGCGATGACCGCCGTTATCGTGTACAGCACTGCCCACTGCAAAGATGGGTACCTCGGTTGTGGCAGCAGCTGCTGCCGTTACCGAGATATCCTTCTTTGAAAAAAGGACGTACTTTCCCTATGGGTGGGCATGTGGTTAAAGGATCAGGTGAAACGGGCTGAAAGACCTACCTCCGGAGCAGATCAAATTTTAGGAGAATATGCCCAGGGCCTTATGTTTCACAATAGATGCCATCAGAGATTCTATTCAACAAGCATCTTGCCTTATACTCCAACTGGTGCACATGCGCAGAATTCTTTGGCTAAAGCACTGGTCAGCGAAAGCCCCATGCAAAAAGCTGTTGACCAGCTTTCCCTTCCATGGTGAACTCCTCTTTGGGAATAATTTGGGAAAAGTACTGTATTTACTGGCGTATAAGACTACCTTTTACACTTGAAACAAACTGGCCAAAAAGCAGGCGTCTTATACGCCGGGTTAGGTGCTCGGATGCCTGCTGAATGTGCAGTAATACTGTATGTAGCTTCGGCTACTTACAGTATACACCACTTGGCCAAACCCAGAGCGTTGTATTCAAATGAATACAGAGCCTGCGCGAATTGGAGTAACAACCTTGGTCAATCCGAGCAGGCTACATACAGTAACCTGTTCAGATTGGCTTTGAGAGTCAGAGGCATAGGCTGATGTTACAACCTCTGCCAGTCCAAGCAGGCTTTGTATTCATTAACCACTTCATTACTGGGCACTTAAACCCCCTTCGTGCCCAGACCAATTTTCAGCTTTCAGCGCTGACGAATTTTAAATGACAATTGCGCGGTCATACAACACTGTACCCAAATGATATTTTTATAATTTTTTTCCCCACAAATAGAGCTCTATTTTTGGTGGTATTTGATCATCTCTGCGATTTTTTTTTGATTTTTTTTTGCGCTATAAACAGAAAAAGACAGAAAATTTTGAGGGAAAAAAACACAATATTTTTTAATTATAATATCATCCAAATAAAAAAAAATAAAAATTCCCTCAGTTTAAGCTGATACGTATTCTTCTACATATTTTTGTTAAAAAAAAATCGCAATAAGCGTTTGGTTTGCGCAAAAGTTATAGCGCCTACAAAATAGGGGGATAGATTTGATTTATTTTTTACTAGTAATGGTAGAGCTCTGTGATTTTTTTTTTTGTTTGTCAGGCCTGCGATATTGCGGCGGACATATCGGACACTTTTGACACGTTTTTGGGACCATTCACATTTATACAGCTATCGGTGCTATAAAAATGCACGAATTACTGTATAAATGTGACTGGCAGGGAAGGGGTTAACACTAGGGGGTGAGGAAGGGGTTAAATGTATTCCCTGGGTGTGTTCTAACTGTAAGGGGGGTGACTGGGGGAGGTGACCGACGCTGTGTCCCTATGTACAAGGGACACAGATCGGTCTCATCTCTCCCTGACAGCACGTGGAGCTCTGTGTTTACACACAGAGCTCCACGTCCCTGCTGGGACTGCCGATCATGTGTACTCGCGGACATTGCGACCGCCAGGCACACGCATCGGCTTCCCAGCGATGCGACGGCACAGTGTTTACCTGCTGCGCGCCCCCCAGCGGCGCGGGTAATGCAAACAAAAGCCATCCAAAGACGTCCACCTGGCACCTCAGGTCGGCGCTGCAGACGTCTTTTGACGATAGCGCCGACCTGAAGTGTTTAATAGAATACATTGCTCGCTGCGATTGGCTACAGCTCCAGCAAGAATGAAGAACAATATGGCTCCAGAAGGAAGAAATATGAAGCGGCAAAAGCCTCGGAAGGGGGGTTGTCTTATACGGTGAGTACAGGCAAAAAAATCTTAAACTGTAAAATTAGGGGGTCTTATACGCCCGGATGCCTTATATACCGGCAAATACGGTATATCCAAAAGATATCAAGTGACAAGACTACTCTGTTGCTGGAGAAGAAAAACAGTGTCCTTGTTTTAAGTCTCTCTCTGTCTCTGTCTGTCTCTCTCTCTGTCTCTCTCTCTCTCTCTCTCTCTCTCTGTCTCTGTCTCTGTCTCTCTCTCTGTCTCTTTCTCTTTGTCTCGGTGATGGTATTCTCAGACAGCCACAAAGACCAGGGCCAGACCCAGAAGAATAGTTGGCAGTGGGGGCAAAGAGCTAACAAACGAAGCCCCTAATCTTCCTTATGAAGGGGTTCTCTGGCTCGGCCAAGTGGGGCAACGGCTTTGGCAGTTTTCAGCAGCTTGGCAGACAGAGGTCCAGGACAAATGGGTGGTTTCTGCTGTATCCCTAGGGTACAAGCTGGAATTTCCAGAAACCCCACCCTATCGGTTCCAAAGTTCAGGGGTCTCCAACGATCCAATAAAGATTCTTCTGAGGTTTGGATAATTTTCTGTCTCAAAGGGTAATCAAGGAAGTCCCCCTAAAAGAGCAAGGTGCAGGGTTTTATTAAAACCTCTTAGTGGTTCTAAAATCAAATGGAGACATGAGACCTATTCTGGACCTAAAGGATCAAAACCAGTTTCTGAACATTCGGCAGTGGTTCCCACCCTACAAGGCACGAGTCTTTGGCATCTATAGATATCGAGGACCCCTATTTACATGTGCCAATTTATCCCACTCACCAAAATTTCCTAAGGTTCGCTGTAGAGCATCGCCACTTTCAGTTTGTGTCTCTTCCTTTTGGTTTGGCCACTGCACCACGGGTATTTACAAAAGTTCTGGCCCCACTGTTGGCAAACTTGAGAGCACAGGGCATAATAGTGACAGCCTATCTAGATCTACTTGTGATCGATCAGTCAGTGGCAGGACTAGACCACACGTTGCTCAATACAGTGAAATACCTGGAGCATTTAGGATGGGTTATAAACCTACTGAAATCATTTCTACAAGCCCTAAGAAGGGTAGAGTATTTGGGCATGATCATAGACACGGCCCAAAGCAGGGTATTCCTGCCAGAGCCAAAGATCAAGTCCCTAAGAGAATGGATCCACAAAGTCAGGTCTAAGAAAGGACCATCAATTTGCCTTTGCATGAGGATTTTGGGGAAGATGGTGGCCTCCTTCGAGGCTGTTCCTTACGCCCAGTTTCATTCAAGACTGTCAACGTACTGGAGATTCAGGCAGTATACTTGGCCCTCAGAACCTGGACACGCAGGTTACAGGGCCACCGGTTCGCATTCAATCCAACAATGCTACTGCAGTAGCTTATATCAATCGCCAAGGAGGCACCCAGAGTCGGGATGCTCAGAAAGAGGTAAATCGGATTTTGATATGGGCAGAAAAACCTGTGCCTTGTCTTTCGGCAATCTTCATTCCAGGGGTCTAAAACTGGCAAGCGGACTATCTATGTCGCCAGGAGAGTGGTCTCTCCACACCAATGTCTTTTAGGCAATATACCAGAGATGGGGGCCCCCGGATATAGACCTGCTAGCTTCCAGGTTCAACAGGAAGTTGAACAACTTTGTGTCCAGGAAGAGAGATCCGCTGGCCTATGGAACGGATGCTCTGACAATCCTTGGAATCAGTTTTCACTGATCTTTGCAATTCCCCCCCCCCCCCCGATCCCTCTTATAGATTGCTGGGCAGGATCAAGGAGGAAATACCAGTACTACTAGTGGCCCCAAATTGGCCCAGGAGGCCCTGGTACGTCAAGATCATATAGATTGCGGTAGGAAGACCTTGGGTGCTTCCACTACGTCACAACCTGCTGTAACAGGGTCCAGTGTTCCACCCTTCCTTACAGAAGCTAAATTTGATGGTCTGGCTACAGAGACCTACATTTTGAAGAAACTAAGACTCTTGTCCGGTTCTTGCTACACTCATTAATGCTAGAAATCCAGCCTCCAGGCTAATCTACTACAGAGGGTGGAATCCTCAAAAGTATGCTATAAGTAGAATTTTCGCCTTTTACCAATTAGGAGTGGATATGAAATTAGCCCTGAGTACTATCAAGGGTCAAATATTGGCTCTATCAGTCTTTTTTTCAGAAACCATTGGCATCTCATTCCCTAATCCGGGCATTTATTCAGGGAGTACTGCAAATAAATCTGCCAGTCAAATCGCCCTTGTGTCCCTGGGATTTAACCACTTTCCCACCGCGCCATAAGCATTTTACTGCTACGGCGCGGCGGGGTTATCTTGGGACGACGTCCCTGGGACGTCGTCCTTCACTTTCACGATTGCGCGTCCCCTGGGACGCGCTCGCAATAGTGTCCGTGCTCGCCGGGTCTAGAAGACCCAGCGGATCACGGTAAATTGCCGCTGATCGCGGCCGTTTACCACGTGATCGCGCCGTCAAATGACGGCGCGATCACTTGTAAACAAACCGGCGTCATTTGATGACGCCGGTTCCTCCCTCTCCTCCCTCTCCTCTCTGTACAGTGTGTGAGGAGAGGGGGGGAGCGGGGTGTCAGCAGCTGAGCTGTGGCTGGATCTGTGACAAATGCAGTCACAGATCCAGCCATCCCTCAAAACATCCCAGCTCTGCAATCCCCCCAGTACCCAGCAATCCCCCCAGTACCCAGCAATCCCCCCAGTACCCAGCAATCCCCCCAGTACCCAGCAATCCCCCCAGTACCCAGCAATCCCCCCAGTACCCAGAAATCCCCCCAGTACCCAGCAATCCCCCCAGTACCCAGCAATCCCCCAGTACTCGGCAATACCCCAATACCCTGCATGATACTTTGCAATACCCCAATACTCTGCAATACCGCCTATGGGGATTTTTAAGTAGCGAAGTTTGGCGCCATTCCACGAGTGTGCGCAATTTTGAAGTGTGACATGTTGGGTATCTATTTACTCGGCGTAACTTCATCTTTCACATTATGAAAAAAAATTGGGCTAACTTTACTGTTTTGTTTTGTTTTAAGCACAAAACAGTTTTTTAAAAAACACGCGTTCAATAAATTTCTGCGAAAATACCGTGCGAGATAAAAAGTTGTAACGGCCGCCATTGTATTCTCTAGGGTCTTTGCTAAAAAAGCATATATAATGTTTTGGGGTTCTATGTAATTTTCTAGCGAATAAATTATGATTTTTCCATGTAGGAAAGAAATGTCAGAATTGGTGTGGGTGTTCCAGAACGCCTGGTAGCGCTCCCTGCATGTTGGGCCTCTGTATGTGGCCACGCTGTGTAAAAGTCCCACACATGGGGTATCGCAATACTCGGGAGGAATAGCAGAATGTGTTTTGGGGTGTAATTTGTGGTATGCATATGCTGTGTGTGAGAAATAACCTGCTAATATGACAGAAACAAGTTTTTTATTTTTTTTTTTTTTTTTTTACAGAATTTTCAGTCGTTTTTCTTTTATAGCGCAAAAAATAAAAAACCCAGAGGTGATCAAATACCACCAAAAGAAAGCTCTATTTGTGTGAAAAAAGGACAACAATTTCAAATGGGTAGAATGTTGTATGACTGAGTAATTGTCATTCAAATTGTTAGAGCACCAAAAGCTGAAAATTGGTCTGGTTAGGAAGGGGGTTTAAGTGCCCAGTGGTCAAGTGGTTAAACTTGGTATTATCAGCAACCTTTTGAACATATTTGCCATATTCCTTTGCATCTTTTAAGCAGGAATTTGGTCTTTCTGATTACCATCTCTTCTGCTAGAAGGGTATCTGAGTTGGCAGCTTTTTCTTGTAAAGAGCCCTATTTAATTTGTCACAAAGACTAAATTATACCACACCCTCATCCTACCTTTCTTCCAAAGGTGGTATTGGCGTTTTTCATTTAAATCAAGACACTGTTTTGCCTTCCTTTTTTTCCTGAACAGCAGAGGGAAAGTTATTGCACTCTCTAGATGTAGTGAGAGCAGTAAAAGTTTATCTGCAGGCTACGGCTCAGATACGTAAGACAGATGTTTTGTTAATTGTGCCAGATGGTCCCAAGAAGGGCCAGCCGGCATCAAAATCCACCACTGCTAGGTGGATTCAAAAAGTAATTGTTCAAGCTTATGGTTTAAGAAATGAGGTTCCTCCTTATCCTGTTAAGGCGTACTCGACCAGGGCAAGAAGTGCTTCATGGGCAGTGCATCACCAGGCTTCGATGGCTCAGATCTGTAAAAGCTGCAACTTGGTCTTCAGTCCATACGTTTACCAAATTCTATCATAGATTTAAGAGGACATGAGGATTCTGCAGGCAGCGGTCTAGGGCTTCTTGTCCATTGGTGGCCTGATTGATCTGTGCCTCCCACCCTTCATATTGAGCATTGCTCTGGCACGTCCCACTGTGTAATGACTAAGTCTGTGTGTCCCGTGGTGTACGATAAAGAAAGTATGATTTTTAATAGCTTACCTGTAAAATCCTTTTGAGTACACCATGGGACACAGAGCTCCCCCCCCCCCCCCCCCCGCTATTGGATCCTTACTGCTTTTCTACAAAAACTAAGGTACTTCCTGTATGGCAGGGGTTCTATGGAGGGGAGCTTGTTCTCATTAGCTGTGCCAGTGTCCAGTCACCTCTTGTGACCATACAACCCACTATGTAATGACTAAGGCTCTGTGTCCCTTGGTGTAATCGAAAAAAAAAAGGATTTTACAGGTAAGCTGTTATTAAAAATCCTACTTTCTCTTATCGTCCATGGACAGACACAGATCTTTAAATCTTGACAAGTGGGTTATGTTCCCTGTTTACAGGAGAGGACTAGGCAGAAACATGTTTGTTAATGTAACATGTATTTAATTATCTGAGTTGAACAGCCCCGCCCAGGGGACAGTCCCTCCAGACATAACCATCCTCACTGCAACATGCAGCCTCAGTTTCGTTCTGCCTAGCAAGGAGAAGGACATATGGCTGCTTTTTTGGCCCAGCGCCCTGAGGAGAAATTTTGATTCACTTTTTCTTGAAGAATCTTCTTTCAACTGTCGGCTGAGAGACAGGCTGGATAATATAGATCCTTGTAGTCTACTCAGTCCGACCAGCAAGCGTGGGCACACCTTTGCAGAGAGGCTGGGTCTGCCCATGACTCCTGGGGTGGCTGGTGAGCTTTGCGCCGAGGTCCACATATGACTGGGCTGTGGTGTTGTCTCACTCACAGTGGACAGGGCCGACGGCTACCTCCATTGCGCTTGTAGTTCTGTCAGAAATGCGTCAGCGAGTCCTCACTTGGGCGGGTAAGTACAGTCCCTCCCGCTTCGGTGGGTTGGTACAGCTGGGGTTCGGGGGTCCTCTTTTCCTCCCTTCCCTGCTCCTTTTCCCTTGCTCCATTGCTAACATTGCCGCTGTCAGGGGGGAGGGGGCCTTCCTGAGGGCACTGTGTTTATCCGGCCTGTGTTTTTTTTTTTCTTTTTTGTATGGGGCTTTCCTGTGAGGGAATTTTCACTGTTAAAAAGCACTAGGAGGCTTTTCCTGTTTAAACGCTTCATTTTGCCATGTAAATATTAATATTTGGAGTCAGTATCTGGGTCCTTCCCCAAAATGCTGGTGGTGGCAGCAGGTGTTGGCACCTGGGATTCCCAGAGAGTTTTTATTGTTAGTCCTGGACATGTTTGTGCCAGGGTGGGGGTGAACTGTGGATGGGCGGTAAAAGAGTGCCCCCATTATCCCCTGGGGAATGCTCTGTTATGGAGCCATGGACCAGGTACCTGGGTAGTAAAAAAAACAAAAAACGGGATAAGGCATTTATGGGTGCGCTTCTCACTGCTGCAAGGGACTCTCTTAAGCTGCATAGTGCAGCTGGGTTTCCGCTGAGGGCTCTGTCTTTTTTGGGTCACACAAATCGGACCGCTCTGTGTAGGTTTTTTTCCTTCTGTGCACTTCTTTGATGATTTCTAAGAGGCAGAATGAGAAAAGCCGCGGAGGGCTTTTGTAGTCCCTCACCGCTGGGTGGTTCAGTGCCCCTTTTGAGGGAGAGCGTTTTCAAAAGGTGGGCTTCTTCTCCGGTGGTGGACCCTCCAGGTGTCATGTATAGGTGACCACTCTCCCTATTGCGGGAACCCCCGCTTGTATGGATCCGACTAATAGAAGATCCGAAGTACTGACCCGTTCCATGTTTACCATGCTGGGGTCTCAGTCGGCGCTGGTGCTATTTTATGGGAGGTTTTTCAATTACATTGAAAACTCCTGTTGGCGGCCATTTAGTCATAGCTGCGCTATGGCGCAGCTTACATTGCGGTCGGCTATTTTCCTGTGGTCGTGTTCTGAACGCTTGGCGGCCATCTTGGAGTAGTCCTGATCCCTAGTGTTGTATACAAGTCACGGAGTGAGCATTTTGCACCAGACAGTGGAGGAGCACCGACTCTCTCCCCAAAGTTATTAGGCTAGCAGACCAGCTGGTCCAGGGCCTCGTATAGGTCTGTGATGCTTCATTTAATGCTGCGCCCTTGTTATCCAGGGTTTCTGTTTCAGAATGGTTTTATGCACACGGAGGTGTAGTGGTTAACTCCATTACTTGGCAGCAAGAGAGTCATTGGTTTGAATCCGGTGTGGGACTTGCTAAGCTGTGGGGTAATTTTCCTTTCCTGCAGGACGAGAGGTTTGGGATTTTCTATGGGCCTCAGGCCCTAAATTCCTTTTGTGAACGTCGGGTAGTTCCGCATGGGATCCATTAATTCGGTGGTTGCTGCGCTCCATCTGGGGGACATCCTGGTGTCCTCGGACATCAGGGACACATACATGCATGTCCCGTTTTTTGCGCATGTCAGTGTTTTTTTCTGTGCTTCGTGATGAGAGAGGGTCACTGTCGGCCTGTGGCCCTCCCTTTTGATCTTGCTTCAGCACCATGGGTTTTCAGCTGGGAGTTTGCACTTATTCTTTCTTTGTTGGGACAGCGAGGCTTTGCTTGTTACGAACTGAGGCTGCATGCTGCAGTGAGGGACTGACCCCTGGCCGGGGCTGTTCAACTCTGTTAATGTAACATGTATTTAATTATCTAACATGTTTCTGCCTACTCCTCTCCTGTAAACAGGGAGCATAACCCACTTGTCAAGATTTAGGGAGCTGTGTCCGTCCATGGACTCAGAGAAAAGGATTTTACGATGAGTACAAAAAAAATATTTTTCTTTATCGTACATCACGGGACACAGAGCGCATAGTCATTACATATGGGTTATATGGGTACCTTCAGGTGTGGACACTGGTGTAATCAACTTCACAGGAAGTTCCTCCCTATATAACCCCCTCCCACTGAGAGTGCTTTAGTTTTTTCGCCAGTGTCTTAGGTGTTGGTCACGTCTAGCTGTCCCTCGGAGGTCTCGGGACCCAGGATAGCTAGCCGGATCCGTCCAAAGTGCTTCAGAGCCAAGGTGTACGGTACCCGGGCCCTGCTGGAGTGGGGTTTTGCCTATAATGCCTCTCCTTGGAGGGCTGGATTCTGGGCTCCAGTGCCTTAGTCTCTTCCAAGAACTAAACGCTACTGATGCCAGGATGCTATATAGGTCCAGGGGTGTGGGTTCCTTAACACAGGACCCCGGTCCCTGAAGGTCCAAGACAATACCCACGGAGATGGGGGAAGATTGGGCCTCTTGCATTTTGCAATACCCTGCGGCGTGGAGCAGGTAAGAGGGAACCTGCGGGACTTGGTTCGACAGTAGGTATCCCCCTGGGGGTTCTGGGTTGGCTAACAGTATGCTTGTGCATCAGCCACTATCTCCACTATGTCTGTTGAGGCAGGATGGGATACTAATGTTTACCCAGATAACATGTAGATATATGTATACTTGTGTAAGTTATATATTTGCTACTCACCCCAGGTCTGCCTGTTAACACTGATACTGCAACCCCACATGTTTTAAAGAGGAAATTGCTGATAAAAACTCCTGTTTCTTAGGAAGCCCATGGGGACAGCTTCCTCGCTGTGTGTGCACTACAATAAGATTAGTGCTTACCTGGTGTCTGTTGGTGCTGCATAACGCTGGTCCATGTTGTTCCTCTGCTCTGCTTCCTCCATGTGGTTTCAGCGTGGTGCGCGCGATTGTGCGCGCCGCCTTTTATAGCGTCGGCGTGCGTCGGGGGGGCGGGCCAGCAGCGTCAGGGTCTGTTTAAAGGGAAAACTTTTTCTCTGGCTGGTCTTTCCCTCCTGGAGGCAGAGGAAGAAAGGATACAGAGCGTGCAGCTGGGTCTTTTGGCCACACAGGGACACCTAGTGGCGGTTTTGTGGATCTTCAGGTCTAGGACTTAGGTCCACTATTGACCAGAAAAAAAAAAAAAAAAAAGTTTTTTGCTTAAAGGGACTCAGCCTTAGATCCAGCAGTATCTGAGTCTACCTTGGACTCCGGCTAACGGGAATTGGTGTGTCAATACTCACAGGTTTCCTCAGTATTGCCACCTCCCAGGCGGGTAAAAAAAAAAAAAAAAAAAAGAGAGAAAAAGTGAGAAATTAGTTCTTTTTCATTTTTCCTCATACCTGCCCTCATATTGGTTACTCCTAGCTGCAACAGTCAGGTGTTGGCTATAGGGGTGACTCAAGGTTGTACAATGGCTCCAAAGGGATCTGGACCAGCCAAGGCTGCTAAAGGTGCCAAAAAGCAAAAGGGGTCTCCATCGGGGTCAGAGGATTTGGGCCAGGCTTCTACGGCCCCACCCTCGCCAGTTAGAACACCGAGTGGCATAGTACAAGAGCCATTGGGGGTGCTGGGGGCAGAGGCGGCCCCCGATCCACCCATTCCCGTTTACGTGACGGAAGAAATGCTAGCAGCCACCATGAGTGGGCTAGAGAAAAGGTTAACTGCGTTGTTTTCCCGTCCTTGCCCAAGTAGCAAGCGGGCTAGATCCCCCTCACCCAGTGTGGGGTTTTCAGATGCGGAGGTCTCCTCTTCAGAGGAACGGGACCCACAAGGGGATCAGGCAGACCCAAGTCCCGACGGTTCAGACAGGGAAAATTCCACTATAGATGAATATTTTTCGGCCTCTCAAGCGGAGAGCCTGTGGATCCAGTCTTTGACAGATATGGTTCGCACTGCCTTTAAACTTCCAGTGCCAGAACTAGTAGCCCCGGAGGTATCCTCATTGGGTTCTTTAAAGGCTCCATTAACTTGTGCGTCTTTTCCAATGCACCCCCTTCTGCGGAACGTGATTTACCAGGATTGGGCTCGACCTGATAGAATCTTTGTCCCTCCTAAAAGATTCTCTATTCTCTACCCTATGGAAGAGGAATATGTAAAGAAATGGGCACTCCCTACAGTGGACGCGGCCATTTCCTGCGTGAATAAATCCCTGACTTGTCCGGTTGAAAATGTCCATATGTTCAAGGATCCGGTCAACAAAAAATTCGAGACCCTACTGAAAGCAGCTTTCACCTCAGTAGGTGCCATGGTTCAGCCAGCAGTAGCAGCCATTGGTGTTTGTCAGGCCCTGAAGGATCAGGCAAAACATATATTAAAGGACATGCCGGCTCAGCATACTCATGAATTAGCAGAATTCCCTAGGGCTCTCTGCTTTGCAATAGATGCTATTAAGGACTCCATCCAACAGGCATCCCGTTCATCTCTACTGATGGTTCACATGCGTCGCCTTTTGTGGCTAAAGAACTGGTCAGCAGAGGCACCCTGCAAAAAGCTTTTAGCAGGGTTTCCCTTTCATGGGGGAAGACTATTCGGTGAAGACCTAGATAAATATATCCACACCATATCAAGTGGAAAAAGTACTTCCTTACCGGTCAAGAAAAGACCGCGTGGGCCCACGTTTAAACGACAGGCCATTGCAGGCTCGGCCCCTTCGACTTCCCGTCAGTATCGACGGCCTCCCGGGCGTTCAGCAGTTAATAGCCGCCCACGGGGACAAGCCGCGGCAAACAAGAGGCCCTGGTCTCGCAAGTCGGCTAAACCAGTCATCAAGTCAGATTCATGAAGGGGCGCCCCCACTCTCTTGGGTGGGGGGAAGACTTCAGTTTTTCTCCGAAGTCTGGAAGGCCAGAATTCCCGACTCTTGGGTTCGGTCCGTAGTAGCCTCAGGCTACAAACTAGAGTTTCGAGAAATCCCCCCTCCTCATTTTCAGGGGTCAAGTCTTCCAAGCGACCCGTTAAAGAGGGCCTCTCTCGTAAAGGCGTTGGATCGCCTCTTGCTCCAAGGAGTAATTGTAGAAGTACCAACCCAAGAAAGGGGTCTGGGATTCTACTCCAACCTTTTTGTTATACCAAAACCCAATGGCGAGGATTTTACAGGTAAGCTGTTATTAAAAATCCTACTTTCTCTTATCGTCCATGGACAGACACAGATCTTTAAATCTTGACAAGTGGGTTATGTTCCCTGTTTACAGGAGAGGACTAGGCAGAAACATGTTTGTTAATGTAACATGTATTTAATTATCTGAGTTGAACAGCCCCGCCCAGGGGACAGTCCCTCCAGACATAACCATCCTCACTGCAACATGCAGCCTCAGTTTCGTTCTGCCTAGCAAGGAGAAGGACATATGGCTGCTTTTTTGGCCCAGCGCCCTGAGGAGAAATTTTGATTCACTTTTTCTTGAAGAATCTTCTTTCAACTGTCGGCTGAGAGACAGGCTGGATAATATAGATCCTTGTAGTCTACTCAGTCCGACCAGCAAGCGTGGGCACACCTTTGCAGAGAGGCTGGGTCTGCCCATGACTCCTGGGGTGGCTGGTGAACTTTGCGCCGAGGTCCACATATGACTGGGCTGTGGTGTTGTCTCACTCACAGTGGACAGGGCGACGTTTACCTCCATTGCGCTTGTAGTTCTGTCAGAAATGCGTCAGCGAGTCCTCACTTGGGCGGGTAAGTACAGTCCCTCCCGCTTCGGTGGGTTGGTACAGCTGGGGTTCGGGGGTCCTCTTTTCCTCCCTTCCCTGCTCCTTTTCCCTTGCTCCATTGCTAACATTGCCGCTGTCAGGGGGGAGGGGGCCTTCCTGAGGGCACTGTGTTTATCCGGCCTGTGTTTTTTTTTTTTTCTTTTTTGTATGGGGCTTTCCTGTGAGGGAATTTTCACTGTTAAGCACTAGGAGGCTTTTCCTGTTTAAACGCTTCATTTTGCCATGTAAATATTAATATTTGGAGTCAGTATCTGGGTCCTTCCCCAACATGCTGGTGGTGGCAGCAGGTGTTGGCACCTGGGATTCCCAGAGAGTTTTTATTGTTAGTCCTGGACATGTTTGTGCCAGGGTGGGGGTGAACTGTGGATGGGCGGTAAGAGTGCCCCCATTATCCCCTGGGGAATGCTCTGTTATGGAGCCATGGACCAGGTACCTGGGTAGTAAAAAAAACAAAAAACGGGATAAGGCATTTATGGGTGCGCTTCTCACTGCTGCAAGGGACTCTCTTAAGCTGCATAGTGCAGCTGGGTTTCCGCTGAGGGCTCATTTTCAGGGGTCAAGTCTTCCAAGCGACCCGTTAAAGAGGGCCTCTCTCGTAAAGGCGTTGGATCGCCTCTTGCTCCAAGGAGTAATTGTAGAAGTACCAACCCAAGAAAGGGGTCTGGGATTCTACTCCAACCTTTTTGTTATACCAAAACCCAATGGCGACGTCAGGCCTATATTAGACCTCAAACGCCTAAATCGCTTTCTAAGGATTCAGACCTTTCGTATGGACTCCATACGTTCAGTGACAGCCAGCCTGCATCAGGGCGACTTTCTAGCATCTATAGACATAAAGGATGCATATCTGCATGTGCCGATTTACCCAGCACATCACAAGTTTCTTCGTTTTACGATAAGTCAAAGTCATTACCATTTCGTAGCCCTCCCTTTCGGGTTGGCAACAGCTCCACGGGTATTCACAAAGGTGTTAGCCCCGGTACTAGCCGTCCTAAGGACAGAAGGCATCTTGGTCCTGGCATACCTGGACGATCTCCTGGTTATCGACAGCTCAGCTTCCAACCTCAATCATGCAGTAGTCCGCACAGTGCGGCATCTAGAAGAGTTCGGGTGGATTGTGAACCAAGAAAAATCAAGGTTACAACCCACAAGACAGTTGGAATATCTAGGCTTTCGGTTAGATACAGAATGCCAGAGGGTATTTTTACCTCAAGAGAAGATCAGGTCGTTGATTCAAACGATTCAAATAGTCTTGGGCAGAAAGAAGCCGACTATTCGCCTATGCATGCGACTGCTGGGAAAGATGGTGGCCGCCTTCGAAGCAGCGCCCTATGCCCAGATCCATACCAGAATTCTGCAGGCAGCTATTCTCTCTGCTTGGAACAAGTCCATACAGGCATTAGACCGTCCATTAGTTCTTTCCCCAGGAGTCAGGCGCAGCCTGTACTGGTGGTGGATCCCTCAAAAATTATCAAAAGGGAAAACCTTTTGCCCCATCTCGTGGAAAATAGTAACCACAGATGCCAGCCTAACAGGTTGGGGGGCAATCTTAGGAAAACGGACCCAGCAGGGACAGTGGTCAGAGGCAGAAAGTCTGCTTCCCATCAATGTCCTAGAGATCAGAGCTGCTCGGTTGGCCCTGGTCGCCTGGACTCTCCCCCTGCAGGGTCTGCCAGTAAGGATACAGTCCGACAATGCCACGGCGGTGGCATACATAAACCACCAGGGGGGCACAAGGAGCCTAGCGGCTCAAAGGGAAGTAAACCTGATTTTTTCATGGGCCGAAGCCCATGTACCCTGCATCTCAGCAGTGTTCATCCCAGGGATAGACAATTCTCAAGCAGATTTTTTGAGTCGTCAACAGTTACTCCCGGGAGAGTGGTCTCTTCACCCCCAGGTATTCCAAGAGATTTGCCAAAGATTCGGAGTTCCCGATGTGGACATCATGGCAACAAGATTCAACAAGAAATTGGACAAATTCGTATCCCGAGCCAGGGACCCCTCGGCCTACGGGACCGATGCGTTGGTTTGCCCCTGGCACCAGTTTTCTCTCCTGTATGCGTTCCCTCCACTACAGATGATTCCCCGCCTTCTACGAAGGATCAGGGTAGAGCGCAGGCCGGTGATCCTGGTGGCCCCAGCCTGGCCCAGAAGGGCTTGGTACGCACTCATCGTGAGGATGTCAGTAGGGGCACCGTGGCCACTCCCCCTGCGCCCAGATCTGCTGTCTCAGGGCCCGATCTACCACCCTGCTTCACAGCAGCTAAATTTGATGGCTTGGCGGCTGAATCCCTAATTCTTAAGGGCAGAGGCCTCTCAGCCCAAGTCATATCTACGTTAATTCAAGCTAGAAAGCCAGTCTCTAGAAATATCTATTACAGAGTCTGGAGAACCTATGTGGAGTGGTGCGGGTCTCAAGGAGGGCATCCTCGCAAGTTTTTTATTGACAGGATCTTACGATTCCTCCAGGTTGGCGTTGACAAGGGGTTGGCTCTTAGTACTCTAAAGGGGCAGGTGTCTGCCTTATCGATATGGTTTCAAAGGCCTTTGGCCACACATTCGCTTGTGAAATTTTTTTTGCAGGGGGTCTTGCATGTAAATCCCCCTATTAGAGCTCCCCTCTGCCCCTGGAATTTAAATCTGGTCTTGTCAGCTTTACAAAAGCAGCCGTTTGAACCTCTGACAGAAATCCCTCTTGTGCTGCTAACCCGAAAGTTGGTATTCTTGGTGGCTATGGCTTCGGCCAGAAGGGTCTCCGAGCTGGCAGCCTTGTCTTGCAGGGAACCGTACCTGATTCTGCATAAGGACAGAGTGGTTCTGCGGCCTCAGCCTTCTTTCCTTCCTAAGGTCATATCCAGTTTTCACTTGAATCAGGACCTAGTCCTACCATCCTTCTTTCCTACTCCCCAGTCCAGAGAGGAAAGACTGCTTCATACTTTGGACGTGGTCCGAGCCATGAGGGTCTATCTCAAGGCTACAGAAAAGATTCGGAAAACAGATGTGCTTTTCGTTCTCCCAGATGGCCCCAAGAAGGGTCAGCCGGCTGCCAAGTCTTCCTTGGCTAGGTGGATTAAGCAGCTGATTTTTCAGGCCTATGGTCTGAAGCGCGTTCCACCTCCCTTATCAGTTAAAGCCCATTCTACGAGGGCCATGAGTGCCTCCTGGGCGGCACACCATCAGATCTCTATGGCACAGGTTTGCAAAGCGGCAACCTGGTCTTCCGTACATACGTTTACTAAATTTTATAAGTTGGACGTCGTAAAGGCTACGGACGCAGCATTTGGGCAGGCGGTCCTACGGGCAGCAGTATAGAATCCTCTGGCCCGGTTCACGCCCCCTTTTTTCTGTTGGTGGAGCTATTTGTTACCTCCTGATATATTTTCTGTTTGGCTATTTTTTTGGCCTTACGGTCTCCCTCCCTTCATGGAGCATTGCTTTGGGACATCCCATATGTAATGACTATGCGCTCTGTGTCCCGTGATGTACGATAAAGAAAAAAGGATTTTTAATAACAGCTTACCTGTAAAATCCTTTTCTTGAAGTACATCACGGGACACAGAGCTCCCACCCCTCTTTTTGGGGAACATTGTGTAACCTCAGAGAAATTGCTTGCTACAAAACTAAAGCACTCTCAGTGGGAGGGGGTTATATAGGGAGGAACTTCCTGTGAAGTTGATTACACCAGTGTCCACACCTGAAGGTACCCATATAACCCATATGTAATGACTATGCGCTCTGTGTCCCGTGATGTACTTCAAGAAAAGGATTTTACAGGTAAGCTGTTATTAAAAATCCTTTTTTTCCTCACTGTCTATACTAATATTACATAATATCAGATTTTCACACAGATGAATACAGTGCCTTGAAAAAGTATTCATACCCCTTGACATTTTCCACATTTTGTCATGTTACAACCATAAATGTATTTTATTGGGATTTTATGTGATGGACCAACACAAAGTGGCACGTAATTGTGAAGTGGAAGGAAAATGATAAATGGTGTTTCAATTTTTTTTACAAATAAATTTGAAAAGTGTGGCGTGCGATTGTATTCTGCCACCTGTCGTCAGTATTGATTCTGATTTGGAATATGATCCATCCGTTGTCGGATGAAAAACGGACATACGTGTATCCCTATGGGATCGCAGATGTCAGCGGAGACATGTCCGCTGACATCTGATCCGCCAAAGTATGCCGGAGGAAAAACCTTCTTTCCTTCCGTCTGGCGGATCGGATGAACATGGACAGACAGTCCGTGTTCATCCGATTCCCATTAGGGGAGAGCGGAGAAAAGACAGGGCGGTCCCTGCACAGTGTGCTGGGACCGCCCTGTCACCCGACAGCTCAGCGGAGATCAACGGAGCGATCTCCGCTGAGCAAACGGAGGTGCACGGGGCGGATCATTACTGATCCGCCCCATGTGAAAGAGCCCTTATAGTTGCCTGCCAACTCTGGATCCGCTATCCCCCCTTTCACCGCACAGCCAGGTGTGCAGCCCAACACTACACATTTTTCCAAAATTATCATCCATTCAACAGATATTAGTTCCCCTTATTAAGACTACCATTTCAAATACCTGTGAGGATAGTTTGCCTGCTACCATGCTACTACCTTCCATGTTAATTAACTGACCCTGACCTGTTTACCGACCATGTCTTTTGCCTGACGATTTAAACCACGTTTCTGACTTCCACGTGCACCAACCTCAGCCTGTTTACGGGCTATGTCTCTGCCTGCCAAATGTTAAACCACATTTCTGACTTCACGTGCACCGACCTTGGCCTGTTAATCGACCATGTTTTTGCCTGCCACTTGGATTGATCTTTTCCCCTTCTACTTTAGTACACAGGGGTCTCGCATATGTGAGGGGCTTCAGAATAGTGTTCTAAGAGTGTTTCGTTTTCTGTGCTCCCAAAACAGGGTCTGGTTGCCCAGAGGCTTCAAAGAAATTTGGGTGGGAGAAGCCTATACCCCTGTCCCCCCTGGCCCTAAGCTTGATGGTCCTTCCTGCTGCCTAGACCAATACTTTGGCTGTGCTGACCATATTGCTGCCTGTAATGACCCATGACATAATGGACCATGTTTCTTCCTTCTGCTTGGACCAATACTTTGGCTGTGTTGACCATATATCTGCCTGCTGCGTCTTCTGATTTGGACAGTATTTCTGCCGGGACTCATCTGCCTGCTACCTGGACTTGTGCTTTGACTGTGCCAGTGTTGTAAGTAACGGAGTTACAATAAACGCAGTTACCTAACGCAGCCCCTTTTGAGGGTAACGAGTAATCTACCTGATTACTCTTCCCCTCATGGTAACGCAGTTCCCATTACTTGGGCGGCATTACCGCAATTACATCTACCGCCACTAGATGGCAGCAGAGTAATTGCTTCTGCCGGACGCTGTGAACATAAATATGGGTGGAACTCCGCTTTAGAATCATGTGACCGCTTTGATGGCCTGTCACAGCGGTCTGAAAACTCCCAATCGCAAGGAGCCCTGGATACAATGAGCCCCACCCACCTCACACTGACCTATCACCGGGGGACAACTCGCATCGATAACACACACTGTGTGCGCAACCTGATCAATGATCCGGGAACACATGGCCGGAACAAAATGTTCCACAGAACAAACGTTCCCTATACAACACAGTGTACACAGCGACATCTAGTGGTCAACATGGTAAGTGCAAGACACCTATACAGACCAATGATCAGCAGGTTATTTTTGGTCAGTGATTTCATCTCTTCATCAGACAACAAAGAAAAATCTGACATCCCCATTCCAGATCCCTTGCATCTAATAAAGCTTATATAAGATAAATAATATAATAAACTATAGAAAATTCTAATAAAGCCTAATATAAAATTTTAAATTACAGACTCTGTAAACGTCAAGGGAATGTATATTATAAACATACATTTTAATCCAGCTTATAATTTGGATGTAATATGTAGCAGATGGATAAGGGTTTTAAGTCCTATTATCTGCACATACATGGTGGGACGGATGCACCTAGGCTGGGATATACACGAGATCACCATTTGTTTCTGGTTTTCTTCTCTCAAGGATCTGGCATTTTTTTGTCTTGGAGTATTAACGCACTGCTCCCTGGCAAGCGCCCGTCATCTGCTTCTCAACAAAGCATTGTAGAATATTTAAAAAAAAGTCAGTTACTTTGCTGAGTAACTAATTACT
This sequence comes from Rana kukunoris, assembly GCA_029574335.1. Taxonomy (NCBI): domain Eukaryota; kingdom Metazoa; phylum Chordata; class Amphibia; order Anura; family Ranidae; genus Rana; species Rana kukunoris. The sequence goes on along the minus strand of CM056050.1, from coordinate 119,644,977 downwards.
TTTTCAATGTAGTCACTAACGCAATTACTTTTTCGGAGAAGTAATTTGTAACTGTAACAAATTACTTTTTTGAAGTAAGATGAGCAACACTGGACTGTGCTGACCGTATCTCTGCCTGTACAAACTATGGACAGTATTCCTGCCTGCTGCCTGAATGATTGCTTTTGCTGTTGCTGACCACATCTCTGCCTGGTCCGATGCTCTCCTCTGTGGACCACTTCACTCCTCTTGTTATTTGGTATGTACCTGCTGTGTTAGAAATATGAAAGGCCTACAAAAATGTGATCCGTAGTCAGAAAATGTGTAATTTTATGCTGCTAGAATGCCTGGAGGTGCTACTTGGATGTTGGGCCTCTATGTGGCCAGGCTGTGTAAAAGTCTCAAACATGTCTTATCGCCATACTCAGGAGTAGCAGAATGTATTTTGGGGTGTAATTTTTGTTCTGTACATGCTGTTAGAAATATCTTATAAATGGACAACTTTGTGTAAAAGAAAAATGCGTTTTCGTAATTTTTTCCACATTTTCCGAAAGCCTTTGGAAAAAAAATGAACTGTTCACAGGACTCATGCCTCATAGATTATATGTTGGGGTGTTTTGCTGTCCAAAATGGGGTAATTTTGTGGACAATTCTATTGTCCTGGTGCTCCAGGGCCTTCAAAAGTGTAATGAGTGGTTAAGAAATGAGATGTGCAATTTATGCTTGTAAAATGCCTGAATGTTCTACTTTAACGTTGGGCCTCTGCGTGTGGCCAGGCTGTGTAAAAGTCTCACACTTGGGTGTACGTTTAACCGCTTAAGACCCGGACCTTTAGTCAGCTAAAGGACCCGGCCAGGTTTTGCGATCCGGCACTGTCGCTTTAACAGACAATTGCGCGGTCGTGCGACGTGGCTCCCAAACAAAATTGGCGTCCTTTTTTTCCCCACTAATAGCGCTTTCTTTTGGTGGTATTTGATCACCTCTGCGGTTTTTTAGTTTTTGCGCTATAAACAAAAATAGATCGATTTTGCAAAAAATGCAATATTTTTACTTTTTCCTATAATAAATATCCCCCAAAATATATATATAAAAAAACAATTTTTTTTCCTCAGTTTAGGCCTATACGTATTCTTCTACCTATTTTTGGTTAAAAAAAATCGCAATAAGCGTTTATCGGTTGGTTTGCGCAAAATTTATAGCGTTTACAAAATAGGGGATAGTTTTATTGCATTTTTATTATTTTTTTTTACTACTAATGGCGGCGATTAGCGATTTTTTTTTTTTTTTTTCGTGACGGCGACATTATGGTGGACACTTCGGACAATTTTGACAAATTTTTGGGACAATTGTCATTTTCACAGCAAAAAATGCATTTAAATTGGGAGTTAACCACAAGGGGGCGCTGAAGGGGTTATGTGTGACCTAATGTGTGTCTACAACTGTAGGGGGGTGTGGCTGTAGGTGTGACGTCATCGATTGTATATCCTTATAAAAGGGATCACACGATCGTTCACGCCACCACAGTGAAGAACGGGGAAGCTGTGTTTACACATGGCTCTCCCAGTTCTTCAGCTCCGGGGACCGATCGCCGGACTCCAGCGGCGATCTGATCCGAGTCCCGCAGCTTCGGACCGGGTCACGGGAGCGCGCCGCGGGTGCGCGCCCGCGACCCACGGCTGGGCACTAGCACACGACGTACCTGTACGTGCATGTGTCCAGCCGTGCCGTTCTGCCGACGTATACGTGCAGGAGGCGGTCCTTAAATGGTTAATAAACCGTGATAACCCGAGATCTTGATCATGGCTTGTCACAGAGCATTGCCAGTTTAATAAACTTTTAACTGAGATAAGGAGCAGAGAACATATTCTCCACTTCTCATCACAGCACATGCCAGTTTTTGTCACAAACAGGCAGTTTAATAAACGGAGATCTGAAGATTTCACAGCTCTTCCACTGAAATATCTCCCTTTCAGATTCACCAGCTCAGAGGTGGAGAAGCTGGTGTGATAAGAGGAAGAAGGCTTATTTCTTCCTATTATCGGCACCAGTGGGTTAAAAATGAATATTGACAACCTAAAACAAAAAATATATATATTCATGTATATGTGTATATATACATAAATACTGTGTGTGTGTGTGTGTGTGTATATATATATATATATATATATATATATATATATATATATATATATATATATAATCTGAAAACATGTAATTACATGTTCTTTTAAACTTTAGTTTCACTTTTTGAATTTGGCTGCACCGTAATCTTATGAGATTACAGACAGCCCACCCACTTTTACACAGATCTCGACTGTTTTCAGAGGAAAAACTTCTCTGTTCTCCCTCTGAGAGCGGAAATTCTCAGTTTATTAAACCGGCTGCAGAGAAGATAATTTTCCTCTGAGAACTGAACGGTGAAAACTTCCGTTTATTAAACAGACATTTTGGTATCGCAATACTAGGAGTAGCAGCAAAATGTATTTTGGAGTGTAGTTGCATTTATGCATATGCTGTGTAAGAAATAACCTGTTAATATGACCAGTTTATGGAAAAAAAATACAACTTTAAAAAAAGTCACCATGCCTCTTAGTAAATACCTTGGACTGTCTACTTTGCAAAAAGGGGTTATTTTGGGGGGTATTTGTACTTTCCTGGCTTGTTAAGTGTCTTAAGCAATGAGATAGGCCCTCAGTTGAGATCAGTTTTCAGTGATTGGCACCATAGCTTGTAGACGCTCTAACTTTCGTTTTGTGTGTACCAGGCAGAAGAGATCTAAATCTAAGAGACATTCCTCATGAATAATCACATCGGGCAATTTTATGACAATTGGGTCAGTCTTGAAAAGATTTGAACCCCTCTGAGAATAGACATGTTCTATATAGTAGTAAGAGTTTATAATAAAGACTGTTTCTAAACAGTCCTAACGGTCTTAAACATTTTAGAGTACCTGCTGAAGATGATAGTTCGATTTGGTGATAAAGTTTGAGGTCCACCTCTGCCACCAGCTACTACTGCAATTTGTGTTTGTGAAGCTGTAGCTAATTGGACAAAGGCAATGAACAATCAACAGGATCATGTTTTGCACGACCATACTTTAGTGGAGCACTTGCATTACCCTCCACTTTGCTCTTTTGTTTTGATGCCCTAGAACAGTGGTCTCCAAACTGCGGCCCGAGGGCCAGATGTGGCCCTTTGCTTGGTTTTATCCGGCCCTTGGGGTGCTTTTTTATTCATTGGCACCAATGATTGGGCAGAATTCCTCCCAATCACCCCAATGATTGGGCAGAATTCCTCCCAATGACCCCAATGATGGGGCAGAATTCCTCCCAATGACACCAATGATGGGGCAGATTTCCTCCCAATGACACCAATGATGGGGCAGATTTCCTCCCAATGACACCAATGATGGGGCAGAATTCCTCCCAATGACACCAATGATGGGGCAGAATTCCTCCCAATGACACCAATGATGGGGCAGAATTCCTCCCAATGACACCAATGATGGGGCAGAATTCCTCCCAATGACACCAATGATGGGGCAGAATTCCTCCCAATGACACCAATGATGGGGCAGAATTCCTCCCAATGACACCAATGATGGGGCAGAATTCCTCCCAATGACACCAATTATGGGGCAGCATTCCTCCCAATGATAGGGCAGAATTCCTCCCAATGACACCAATAATGGGGCAGAATTCCTCCCAATGACACCAATAATGGGGCAGCATTCCTCCCAATGATAGGGCAGAATTCCTCCCAATGACACCAATAATGGGGCAGAATTCCTCCCAATGATGAGGCAGAATTCCTCCCAAAAAGGGCCAGAATTCCTCCGAATGACCCCAATAACGGGGCAGGATTTCTCCCAATGATGGGGCGGAATTCCTCCCAATGACACCAATGATGGGGCGGAATTCCTCCCAATGACACCAATGATGGGGCAGTATTCCTCCCAATGACACCAATGATGGGGCAGAATTCCTCCCAATGATGGGGCAGAATTCCTCCCAATGATGGGGCAGAATTCCTCCCAATGATGGGGCAGAATTCCTCCCAATGATGGGGCAGAATTCCTCCCAATGATGGGGCAGAATTCCTCCCAATGATGGGGCAGAATTCCTCCCAATGATGGGGCAGAATTCCTCCCAGTGATAGGGCAGAATTCCTCCCAGTGAGTGATAGGGCAGAATTCCTCCCAGTGATGGGGCAGAATTCCTCCCAGTGATGGGGCAGGCTTTCTCCCAATGACACCAATGATGGGGGATTTTGTACTCCTGATGGCCACATTACGGCCCCCTTAAAGTCTGGAGGACAGTAATCTGGCCCTTTATTTAGAAAGTTTGGAGACCCCTGCCCTAGAACAAGCCATGACACAAATCTCCCGAATGGCTGTGATTTCTGTCTGCCTGTAGAGACGGCTCACATGTATGTCCTTTGACAGAGGCCATCACATCACCCCTCCTTATGACATCTACCTCCTCACAACAAAAACCTCATCAATGTTCAATTTGTAAGCCAAAAGTTTATCCTCTCCTTTTTGGTACAAGACTTGAAATGCGAAATCCACCAAGTCTTACCACAAAGCCCTCCTGTCTTCCCAATGAAATGACACCCCCACTCCTAAAATTTCAAGGGGGTTGCATCTGTTAGAGATTGCCTTGCTCTGGGTCCCAAAAGCTGCTCAAGGACAATCTGCTAATTACTCTGAACACCCCCCTCCCCTAAGGGGAGCACAGAGGTTTATCCCAACATTCGGGCACCGCTATGGACAGTCCTGGGTAGAGGTCGACCGATGTGGATTTTTCTCTGGCCGATGCCGATATTTAGAAATCGGGGTGGCCGATATATGATGCAGATTTTTGCGGCCAATATTTTAGGCCGATTTTTATTTTTTTGGCACTGGCAGGTTGCACTGAATGGAACCAATAGGCAATAGCAGGTGGCACTGGATGGCACGTGGCACTAAGGTGACACTGGCAGGCATTGGCAGGTGGAACTGGTTGGTACTGGAAGGTGGCACTAATTGGCACTGGCAGGTGGCACTGGCTGGATGGCATTGGCAGGTGGCACTGGCAGGTTTCACAGCACATAATGTAGCTGATAATGTGTGAAACTCTCCATACAGTTTCACATGGTGCTGCAGAGAGGAGAGAGAAGCTCAGATTCATTGTGATGTTGGAGGTGGGCGGGACCCAGCTGTCCAACACCAGCCAATGGGATGAGATCATTGGCTGGATAGCTGCCGGTGGCCTGCCCACCCCGGGTCCCGCCCACCTCCAACATCATGATGAATCTGAGCTCCTCTCCCCTCTCTGCAGCACCATGTGAAACTTTATGGAGAGAGAGAGTTTCACACATCAGCTACATTATGTGCTGTGAGAGCAGAGAGAGCGAGGAGCTCAGATTCACCGTGATGTTGGAGGTGGGCGGGACCTGGGGTGGGCAGCTATCCAGCCAATGATCTCATCCCATTGGTTGGTGTTGGACAGCTGAGTCCCGCCCACCCCGGTTCCAGCCCACCCCGACATCAGACCGTGCTAGTGACAGCTCCATTCTCTATCTCCTTAGTGTTTCACACACGGCACTGCTCTGCAGACAGTGTGGAGAAGGGAGGGGGAACCCCAAGTTCCTCCTTCCTTCTCCACACTCTGCTGATGCAGATGTGCTAAATATCGGACACATTTGGATAATAATTGGCCGATGCCGATTTCTCCAAAATGACCAAATATCGGCCCGATATATCGGTCGACCTCTAGTCCTGGGTGGTCCTGCCATCCTGTCTGGGGTTTAACCACTTGCTTACTGGGCACATACACCCCCCTCCTGCCCAGGTGAAATTTCAGCTTCCGGCACTGCGTCGCTTTAACTGACAATTGTGCGGTCGTGCGACGTGGCTCCCAAACAAAATTGACGTCCTTTTTTTCCCCCCACAAGTAGAGCTTTCTTTTGGTGGCATTTGATCGCCTGTGCGTTTTTTTTTTTTTGCGCTATAAACAAAAAGAGCGACAATTTTGAAGAAAAATACAATATTTTTTACTTGTTGCTATAATAAATATCCCAATTAAAAAAAAAAAACATTTTTTTTTTTCTCAGTTTAGGGCGATACGTATTCTTCTACATATTTTTGGTAAAAAAAAAAAAAAAAAATCGCAATAAGCGACTGGTTTGCGCAAAAGTAATAGCGCTTACAAAATAGGGGAGAGAATTATTTTTATTAATTTTTTTACTAGAAATGGCGGCGATCTGCGATTATTATTGGTACTGCGACGTTATGGCGGACACATCGGACACTTTTGACACATTTTTGGCGCCATTCACATTTATACTGCGATCAGTGCTATAAATATGCACTAATTACAGTATAAATGTGACTGGCATTGAAGGGGTTAACACTAGGGGGTGAGGAAGGGGTTAAATGTGTATCCTAGGTGTGTTCTAACTGTGGGGGGGGGGGGGGGGTGACCGATCTGTGTCCCTATGTAGGAAGGAACACAGATCGGGCTCTTCCTCTCCAGAGACAGGACGCTGTCTCTGTGTAAAACGGCAATGAGAGATGATCTATGACAGGGATCTCCAAACTATGGCCCTCCAGTTGTTCAGGAACTACAATTCCCATCATGCTTAGTCATGTCTGTGAATGTCAGAATTTTACAATGCCTCATGGGAAATGTAGTTCCGAAACAGCTGGAGGGCCGTAGTTTGGAGACCCTTGCTCTATGAGATCATCTCTCATTCGCCCACAGATCGCATCGCAAACGGCCACTCTGATTGGCCGTTCGCCGCGATCTGTGATTGGCCGTGTCCAAGGGACACGGACAACACAGGGCTTCCCCGCAGCGCGCTCTACAGCGCGTGCTGGGAACGCCCAAAGGAGATGCCGTCAAAAGACGGCATGTTGGCTATTCAGACCCGCGCTGTTGCCGTCATTTGACGGTAGCGCGGGTCTGAAGTGGTTAAGCTTACCACACAAGGTAAGGTGGTGGCTGAAAAAATAAATATTTGCTTGGTTGTGGATCTGGATTCCCTCTTATTTATTCCATATACGTATTGGCTTGTCTTTTCCTATAGTTGGCTAATCTATTAAAACTTGATAATGTTATTGTTGATAGCATAATGATATAAGGTTGGCTATGAAAGCAAACACTGCTTAGTAAAACTTCTTATTTATTTCCGCCAAGAAAATAGGAAAAACGCCAACATAAAAACACTAAAGGAAAATATTAGACAGTATAAAATACAAAAACATCAATAATACTTATCGTAAGGCAGTCCTCTAGATATTGTTTAGTCAGCCAGGACCAAATGGGAAACGAGCCATGCGCCACAAGAGCCATTGCGAAAAGGGACAATTTCCCTTCTGTGCGCACTTTTTAAACTCCATCCATACACCGTCCAAACCCAACCCCATTGCCAGCCCAACTAGGTTTTTGACGAATCAAAGCATTTGTCCGTCCTGCTGTATTGGCCTCTAGGGGCAGCATTTGTTAATGTATTGTCGCTATGTGACCTGGATCATCTTCATTGACTGTTGGTCCTTTTGATTTTATGTAGCCCACCTTCAGCAATGGCCCTCTTTTTTTTTTTTAATCAAGGATTTCAATCTTATCACACCAGTTGGTCAGGAGCCAAACTTTTGTTCTACAAAGCTTTGATGTGCAACTTGTTACATTCCAGTCACCTGGTTGTATCAACCACAAACTTCAGAATAATATTGAACCACGTTGCCTTCCAACAGTGGCCATTTTTGGTCTCCATTTGTTTGGAAATGCTTGTACTCTGGCAGCATAGATTTTTCCGACACATTTTTCCAAGTGTGCTTGTACGGGGGATGAGTGGCAAAGCTGTGCTTTAGGTTTACAGATGGGGGCCATATTAACACCCCGCCTTCTCCAAAGGTTACAGTGAGCCCACCCGCTCCAATGGCACAGCAGAGGAAGAAAGGGTGAAGAACTATTAGAAATTGATTCCTAGACACCAATGGGGCTGCAGAAGTTGTATTTACTGCTCCTGGAGAGGCAGCCACAGATGGCATTATCAGTTGTGCCTCTTCTGACTCTTCCTCAGATGTCTCCATTGATCTTATAAAGGCTGTCCAGAGTCCTTCTGATGCACTTCTAGCAGGGATTTGTTGTACGGTAGAGGTTAGTGGAGCAGACAAGGAGAGAGGAGCATTGTGGTCTCTTCTGAACCAGAGGCTTCTTCCTCTTCAGAGGGTCTACCTTCTGCAATTTCATCACCAAAGCGCAAACATTTTCAGTGTTGAAACTGGGGACATATCTGGAGCTAGACCCACAGAAGTCTTCCCGACTTATACCTGCAGACTTGCTCAACAGCGCAGTTTCCCATTCACAGAACTCTAAATAAATGGAGCAGAAGCCCCTTAGGGTCCCCAGTTACTATCTACCCTTCCTTTGGGGCTAATCAACACCTGCACCCACAACACTGCTTGGTTTCTCTGACACACCAAGGTCCCTTCCATCTAAGGGCAGGCACAGCCGCATGGCTAATTGCTATCTGTGGAGAGAACATTGGCTCTAGGAGATGTAAGTTTGCAACTTTTGTGTCAATAAATTGCTTTTATAAATTCAGTTACAGAGGCTGTTTAAATCGCCAAGACTGAGCTCCAATTTCTTTCACTGTCACAGAGCAATACACCTGAGTCCAAGCTCTTCATGGAACATTTGTTGCATGTATGTTACCAGACTGTCTAGATCAGGGGTGGCAAACTCAAATTCATCGAGGGCCGCATCAGCAGTGTGGTCGCCCTCAAAGGGCCAGTTGTATATGGGTCGCACTACATACAGAATGCAGAGTTCAGGATTATGCTACGTACACAGTGCAGGAATTCAGGGGTGTGCTACGTACACAGTGCAGGGATTCAGGGGTCCGCACAGACCCCCATTACATCAGAGTCCGCACAGACCCCCTTTGTAATGCTGTGGACTTGGATGTAAAGGGGAAACTTTGATGTAAGGGGGGGCTCTGTCCCCTCTTGCACCAGAGTCCACAGAGCACCTCTTAAATTCATTTAATATATACACTGGGAGGTGGGAGAGGGTGAGCTTACTCACCCCAGGATGGAGGGTCAGGGGCGGGCTGCCTGCATCTTCCTTCACATTTTCCCGGGGATGTGTGTGCGGGGAAGACACAGGGGGTGTGGGCGTGCCACACAGTGTAGAGAGGCGGGAAGAGGAGGGGCAGTGTCCGAGCAGCATCCCAACAGCCAAACTGTCAGCGTGGATTCTGAGCTCTGTGTGAGAGACACACATCTCAACCAATCAGCTGGGCCGGAGCACGGAGATGACACGGGCACGGCCGCATAGCGGCCGCGACCTGTGTTAACCCTATCCAGGCCGCGGGTCGCCGCTTACCTCTGGCAGCACTGGAACAAGTGGTGGAGGCTGGCGGGCCACATGATAAGGCTTGGCGGGCTGGACTCGGCCCGCGGGCCTTGTGTTTGCCACCCCTGGTCTAGATCTATTGTCTCATTCATTGAATCATTGTTTAACTTCTTAAAAATCTACCCCCAAAGTTTGCCACTTTTGTGAGACATTCTGGCTTTCCCTCCCTTGTTGGCCATTGGTATGGTCAGGGGCCCGATATCTGATTTGGCTAGTCTTTTTCAGAACATTGACCTTGGACATTCAGTGAAGGTATTCATGCAGGCAGTAGCTCATATTGCTTGTGTTCTGTATCATAAGAACATTTATTAAAGTACAGTAAGACACATGCTAATTAATCTCTTGCTCTTGCTACAGAATTTACCATTGCTGGAGGAGTTATATGGGGTCTTTTTTTGGTTTTTGATACTGTCCAATTGAAAGCACCTGCCTATAACCCTGTGTTCTGTGCTATGCTCCAAGGAATGGATTTTACAGATTAGTCGCAAATTTTTTTTTTCTCTTCCTTTTGCAACTTTTCCCTTGCTTTATTAACAAGCTTCTGTGTCGCATTTGTTACTTATAGTAATGATCATAATCTTTTTGCAGAGTTGCAGAGCACCAAGTCGCCATTCATGTGGGGGACACCTTCCTATCCTGTGCCAAGGTAAGTGTCAGCAGAGCCTTCTGCACAAACTTTTTTATGGTATACCAGAAGGGTAATGGCAAATGGTCTGTGTTTCAGCAGCACCTCTGCTGCTCAAAATGGTTGATCAGAGTTTACTGAGCTTAAAGCAAACCTTTTTTGAGGGAAATATGGGAGCTGTTATTGTTGGCCTCCTTTTAAATATGTTGCTATTGTTTTGTTACTTTGGCTTCGGGGGTTTTGTGCTGACTGGATTAAATGCACAGTCAGGAAAGTCAGAGGAATTTTGAAAAAATTCCATATGTTGGGAGTACAGGACAGAGACCAGGTATTCATAGACCCTTTTTAGTCGTGCATGTTACTTCCAAGTGATTGGACACTGGCAGAGCTTTTGAGGATATGCTCCCTGGGCGCTTCCCCTATAAAATCTACTCCACTCTGTGAAACCTATAAGTGGAAGAATGGCCTGTCTCCTACTCTGTACTCCAAGAAATGAAATTTACAGGCAAGTCAAAACGCCTTTTTAAATGTACAGCACAAGGGCAAGGTAGTCAAAGACCCTTGGACATCGCAATCAATCATTGAGTTAAGAGTGGTCAACAACTAGGCAAACATAACTGTGCCAACAGGCCTAACAAGAAAAGCTGGTACCACCTTCTGAAGAAAGGATGGTCTTGGTCGAAAGGCAAATTTGTCTCTATGAACTGTGAGGAATGGCTCCTTACAGGAAAGGCTGACTGACATCGCAACCAATAAAGCTAACTCTTCTAAGGGAATGTCCCTGATGGGTTCAAACGGTTATTTCTGCAGGGCAGAAAACCAAGTTGAAATCCTATGAAAGCACAGAATACCAAAATGGGGGTTTAATATGAGATAAACCTTTGCTCTCCTCTGCCTTGTAAAAATGTTATTTCATTTCATTCACAAGGGCAAGACCTGTACTTTTGAACGTGCGTAAGGCCAAATTCTGTCTTAATGGTGATTGTAGGAAGGCCAGAATGTAAGGGACAGAGTAATCTATGTAACAAAATGTATGTGTTCACACTAGGAAAATAATTTACAGGTAAGATCATAGATCTTCCTGGATTGGCTCTTTTATCTATTTTTTTGCTAACACTGACTGAGACTTCCATCATTTAAGACCTGGGTTTTACCAGCCAGAGGGCATTGAGATAGCTTTTGCGGGTTGAGAAAAGGCCAAAGATCCTCTGCTAGAGGTCTGAAGAGTGCCTGTGTATCAGGTTCTTCTGTGCCAGTTTGACGCAATTAGGTTTAGAATCAGTTTTCCTATCTTGCCCTATCTACTTGAGCAGGCGAGACATAATTTACATTGGAGCGAAGACTTGGATTAGCCTGAACCTACACCAGAGTATTATCCAGGCATCCTAGGCTAGGGCTGGCCTAGCTACAACCAGGGAAAGTTTGACTCTGGTGGCTGGTATGTCCATAGCTGGAATCCCCCCTATCTGACATGTCCGTTTTAGGACATCTGCAGGAAGAAATCCCTTTCCCCTTGACCCTGACAGCACCAGATGAGAGTGTGCGTTTCAGTTTTCCACTATTGAGATGAGCATTGCAGAGAACATTGGACAATGAGTTTCCGTTCATGAAATGTATGCCCTGTTGACAACACAAAGATTAGCATTGCCATCTGAAGTTGCTGGTACTAATTCTTAGGCAAAGAATCTGGCAGAGGACCCCACTGCTGGAAAGCCAATAGGAAATGTCTGTCAAGCAAGTGGTTATGTGGAGGACCCTGCCTATCCACAGATTTTTCTATTTTCTATGCCATAAATTATTAATTAAAGGATTATGGTGGATGGGGTCCTCCCAGGATGTAGCTTGGGAACTGGCTTTAACCACTTAATCACCGCCCTATAGCCGAAATACGGCTATAGGGCGGTTCCTGTACTCTAACAGGACGTCCATGGACGTCCTCCGTTAGAGTCAGGTGTGCGCGCCCAACCGGGCGCGCACACGCGATCACCGGTGCTCACCGGGTCCACGGGACCCGCAGCACCGATGATCGCGGTAAGGAGCCAATGGCGGCGGCTCCTTACCACGTGATCGCGCCGTCCAATGACGGCGCGACCACGTGTGTAAACAAATCTGACGTGCGTCAGATCCGCGCGCCCGAGCGGGCGCGCACACGCGGTCACGGCGCTCGGCGGGTCCACGGGACCCGCAGCGTCAGTGATCTCGGTAAGGAGCCAATGGTGGCGGCTCCTTACCACGTGATCGCGCCGTCCAATGACGGCGTGATCACATGTAAACAAACCGCGTCACTTGCTGACGCCGGTTCTTCCCTCCTCTCGCTGTACCGATCGGTACAGCGTGAGAGGAGAGCGCGGATGGCTGCAGCAGTGTGGGATGGATCTGTGACTATTGCAGTCACAGATCCATCCATCCCTGCTCAGCCATCCCTGCATTAACTCCTTCCTTCCCTGCGCAAAACTCTGCATACCCCCCCCAATACTCTGCATACCCCCCCCAATACTCTGCATACCCCCCCAATACTCTGCATAACCCCCCCCAATACTCTGCATACCCCCCCCAATACTCTGCATACCCCCCCCAATACTCTGCATACCCCCCCAATACTCTGCATACCCCCCCCCAATACTCTGCATACCCCCCCCAATACTCTGCATACCCCCAATACTCTGCATACCCCCAATACTCCTCAATACTCTGCAATACCCCGCAATACTCCGCAATACTCTGCAATACCCCGCAGTACCCCGCAATACTCCGCAGTACCCCGCAATACTCCGCAGTACCCCGCAATACTCCGCAGTACCCCGCAATACTCTGCAATACCCCGCAATACTCTGCAATACCCCGCAATACTCTGCAATACCCCGCAATACTCTGCAATACCCCGCAATACTCTGCAATACCCCGCAATACTCTGCAATACCCCGCAATACTCTGCAATACCCCGCAATACTCTGCAATACCCCGCAATACTCTGCAATACCCCGCAATACTCTGCAATACCCCGCAATACTCTGCAATACCCCGCAATACTCTGCAATACCCCGCAATACTCTGCAATACCCCGCAATACTCCCCCCGCAATACTCTGCAATACCCCGCAATACTCCGCAGCAATACCCCGCAATACTCCGCAGTACCCCGCAATACTCCCAGTACAATACTCCGCAGTACCCCGCAATACTCCGCAGTACCCCGCAATACTCTGCAGTACCCCGCAATACTCTGCAGTACCCCGCAATACTCCGCAATACTCCGCAGTACCCCGCACAATACTCCGCAGTACCCCGCAGTACCCCGCACAATACTCCCGCACAATACTCCCGCACAATACTCCCGCACAATACTCTGCAGTACCCCCGCGCAATACTCCCCCGCGCAATACTCCCCCGCGCAATACTCCCCCGCGCAATACTCCCCCGCGCAATACTCTGCAATCGTTTTTTTTTTAGGCTTCCCAGCCTAGAGGGGAGATGTGGGGTCTTATTGACCCCATATCTCACTGTAAAGAGGACCTGTCATGCTATATTCCTATTACAAGGGATGTTTACATTCCTTGTAATAGGAATAAAAGTAACCAAAACATTTATTTTTGGGGAAAAAGGTGTCAAACTAAAATAAATAAAGTAAAATGAACAATAAAAAAATAAAAAAAAAATTACAGCGCCCCTGTACCCGTGTGCTCGTATACAGACGCGACCGCACACGTAAGTCCCGCCCACATATGAAAACGGTGTTCAAACCACACATGTGAGGTATCGCTGCGAACGTTAGAGCGAGAGCAATAATTTTGGCCCTAGACCTCCTCTCCAACTAAAAAGATGTAACCAGGAAAAACATTTAAAGCGTCGCCTATGGGGATTTTTAAGTCGCGTAGTTTGGCGCCATTCCACAAGCGTGTGCAATATTGAAGGGTGACATGTTGGGTATCTATTTACTCGGCGTAACTTCATCTTTCATATTATGCAAAAACATTGGGCTAACTTTACTGTTTTTTTTTTTTTTTTTTAAGCACAAAACTGTTTTGTTTCCAAAAAAAAACGCGTTCAAAAAATTGCTGTGCAAATACAATGCGAGATAAAAAGTTGTAACGGCCGCCATTGTATTCTCTAGGGTCTTTGCTAAAAAAGCATATATAATGTTTTGGGGTTCTATGTAATTTTCTAGCAAATAAATGATGATTTTTCCATGTAGGAGAGAAATGTCAGAATTGGTCTGGGTGTTCCAGAACGCCTGATGGCGTTCCCTGCATGTTGGGCCTCTGTATGTGGCCACGCTGTGTAAAAGTCTCACACATGGGGTATCGCCATACTCGGGAGGAATAGCAGAATGTGTTTTGGGGTGTAATTTGTGGTATGCATATGCTGTGTGTGAGAAATAACCTAATAATATGAACATTTTGTGGAAAAAAAATTAAAATAAAAAAATCTTGATTTTGCAAAGAATTGTGGGGAAAAAATGACAACTTCAAAAAACTCACGATGCCTCTTTCTGAATACCTTGGAATGTCTTCTTTCCAAAAAGGGGTCATTTGGGGGGTATTTGTACTTTTCTGGCATGTTAGGGTCTCAAGAAATGAGAGAGGCTGTCAGTACATCAGATGTGATCAAATTGATCAATTTTCAGTAATTGGTACCATAGCTTGTAGACCCCATAACTTTCACCCAGACTAAATATTATCCAATTTTTTTTTTTTTTGTTACCAAAGATATGTAGCAGTATACATTTTAGGCCAAATTTATGAAGAAAAATTACTTTTTTGCAAAATTTTATAATAGAAATGAAGAAAAATTCATTTTTTTACAAAATTTACGTTCTTTTTTCATTTATAGCGAAAAAAATAAAAACCGCAGAGGTGATCAAATACCACCAAAAGAAAGCTCTATTTGTGGGAAAAAAAGGACAAAAATTTCATTTGGTTAGAGTGTTGTATGACTGAGTTATTGTCATTCAAACTGTGAGAGCACCGAAAGCTGAAAATTGGTCTGGTTATTAAGGGGGTTTAAGTGCCCAGTGGTCAAGTGGTTAAAGAGGTTGTAAAGACAGATTTTTTTTTATCTTAGTGCATTAAAGGAGAAGTCCAGCCTAAGCTCGTTTGGCTGGTCTTCTCCTATGGGTCACAAGAGTTCAATTTGTTTTTTGCACTCCTGTGACTTGTTTTCAGCAGAGAGAGGACTGGAGTCCTCTCTCTGCTGATATCACAGGAATCAGTCCAGGCACTGCATCATTGCGACAAAGTCTGGATCTGGACTGATACCCCTCTCAGCGAGCCGTGAGAAGCCAAGTCCGATTGGACACAGGGAATGGTGACTCATCTCGGGTGCCCCAATAGTAAGCTGCTTGCTGAGGGGGCACTTAGCAGGAGGAATGGGGCCAAGATCACAGAAGAGGGACCTGAAAAGTGGAGGCTCCGGATTGCTCTGTGCTTATCCACTGCAACAGAGCAGGTAAGTTTATTTTTATAGAAAAAAAAAACATGCCCTTACAATCATTCTGAAGGTAACTCAACTGAGAAGTTTGTCAGAAATAATTCTGTTTATTTGCAGAATGAGAAGTTGGCAATGGCAGCCTCCGTGCTTTGTCTTGATAAGGGTTTCTTGAAAAACAATCTTAACTTTTTGTACCCTTTCAGCTACATGGGATTGACTTGCGATTTTGCAAGTCAACTGTTTTATTTGTTCCTTCATCTTGTACCTTGTGGCTTCAAGTCATTGCAAACAGACTACCAGTTTACTGATGTTAAGAATGGCAAAGTAATTTAAAGTAGCCCTAAACTAGTCTTTAGTAGTGTGTTTACAGCCAAAACGGTTCTTTTTGAAAAAAAAAGCAACAGTTTTAGGTTTTGTTTTTTTGCTATTTTTCACATCTGGTCACAGTGACCTAAACAAAAAAGCGAGTGAGAATTTGGGAAAGTGTGGGGAGATGCTTGCTTACTTTTGTCATCAATAATAGGTGTCCCCATAGGTGGAATTCCCATTACTTTACCTCAGCAACGTGTTTATCAGAATGGCAAATCTAACCAGCTAATACTGATAGAAACAAGATGCCTCCTGCTTTGTTCAGTATATGCATCATTTTTACAGAAAATGTAAACTGTTGGAATTATTTAAATCATGTATAACCATATTTAAAAATGATTGTGTGGAACAGTTTTAATAGTCCTGTTTTGATTTGCAGTCCTCAAGGTGGTGCATTAATGGATTCCAAGCGTAGTCTTGACTCTAATCTTCGTGCTCCTAAATCTCTACCATATGTTCTGCCATGGAAAGTCAGTAAGTAACTGTGCACCACGTTGTGAGGCATGTAATGCCATATTGTAAAGCTCAGAGGGAGCTCTAATACAGCTTTTCTTCTCTTGTCTGCTGTTCAGTACTGCCGTAATTTGTTTGGTTATGCTTAGTTTTTTCCTCTGAGGAGGCTTTTATCTACTTTTTATTACATTTGTAATTTCAGCAAAAAATAAAAAAATGTATTCCAGTTTTTAATGTTCTCTTAAATTTTAAACCTCTCCATCCAATTTTGTTCATTTAGTTTTGGATTAAGTGAGTTGAGTTGAGGGTCAATTCTTTGTTTTTATTGCTGAAAGCAGCACAAAGATGGAAGAAAACCCTCCAATCTTTACTAAGTTGATGGGTACAAAGATGAGCATCGTTCCACCCTGCTATGTTTTGAGCTCACTAATATCAGTAGGCCAAGCGCCCTCTATTGAAGAGCATTTATGGCTACTGGTGCTGGATGAAATTGACGTTTTTATTTCTGTAAATGATCCAGTTGGGGAGATTGTCTTTCACTCCTGCCCTGTGATGCCTGTTAAAGAATTGAGGTGAGTAGTTGTCGCAGTGACAGGAAAGCACAGAAAGAAATAAAAACCATTCAGAGGTTTGAACACTCATCGCTCGGCTAAATATGTATTTTGATTTTATTTTTTCCATTTTGGACAAATCTCCTATCACTTTATTCCTGGCTGAAATGGTGGTGAAATTTCCCTAGTAGGGACATAGGCAAAAAAAAACTGCAACAGGTTCTAACTTTTGCCCATATTTATCCGAAACAAAAGTTGCGCTTTTTTTATTTTTTTGTTAGCTGGACTTTATTATTGCATGCTGCATCCAAATTCCAGTTTTTTTTATTTTTTATAATGCATGTTTAAAAATGTAAGCGAATGCTTGGCATGTTGTATTTTTGGAACAGTTTACCAAGTTTATGGCAGTATTAGTATCAGCATAAACCTATTAGCACCAGAATCGTAATGTAGCATTGTAATTTTGCTTGGTAATTGAGCACTGACATTTGTATTTTATTACAGATAATCGTATCTGATTCTATGTTTGGGTAAGTACTTTACAGGCAAACCTCTCTTTTCTGTCACTAGCATAGGAAACTTAAAATGCTATACAGGTTCTCCTCACTTAACGACTGGGTTCCATTCCTATGATTTGGTCGTTAACGAGGAGCCACAAGTAATCAATATCTTAAGCATTCTTAACTACAGTACTGTATTGTGAAAAAAAGTTTAAGCACTTTTAAAACGCCAGCCCAATAACGTTATTTTAATTTGCACAAGTACAGAACACAAATTCTGTACTGTATAATTCAATCAGCCCTCAAAATTTCCACTCGCCTACTAGCATTTGGCGAGTGGATTTAAGCTGGGGGCGAGTGATGACAGGGCTGCATGACCAATCTCCCTGCAATCTGTGCCTACACTTAGAGTCCCGATGAGATTGGCGGCCGAAGAGGAAAGGTGCATGCTCGCGCACAGGCAGAGCAGTACACAGGTGCTCTCCTTACAATTCTCATTAAGCCATTGGACCTAAAAGTATGACCTCTGAGCCTGCCCCCCTCCCCCCAACCAATGTAGCTGAAGAGCAGTGAGCAGGAAGTAAGGAGTGAGGTGGAGGATTGTGAAAATTACCACTCCGGGTGTCCAACCGTTCAGCCTGAGCACTGTGAACAGACTGGTCTCAATGTGTGCTGTGCGGTGTCAGTGTGCGCTGTGCTATGGTGTGAATGGCTGTGCAGTTGTGTGGATCTCGGCGCTGGATTGTACTCCCTCCCGCTGTGCTGCAGCTCCTCTCTGCCAGCCTGAATAAAAGGGGGAAGTGGGGACATGCAAGTGTGGAGCCGCACACACAGGCTCCTGATGGTGAGATGAATAGGAGAGAGAGGATGGATGGGAGTTGCAGAGGAGACAGCAAGAGAATGGGGAAGAGAACCAGTTCTAGTGCCCTGTCCCTCTGGTCTGCCCCCAGTGCCCTGTCCCTCTGGTCTGCCCCCAGTGCCCTGTCCCATTTTGTTAGTTGTTGTTGGTAATATTTAATTTTGTAATTTGAGTCTACATATAACATTGTATCTACGAGGGCGTAACTTGATTCTACATATAACAGATAATCTACGAGGGCGTGTTTACAGGTGCAATTAGGCGCAGGGCAGTGTATGAATTAGGTGGGGCAACTGGTGGCGAGTAACTCTTGAGGCCTGGCTAGTAGCTCAGGACTTGACATTTTGAGCCCTGATACAATGATGTACAGTATAGCGGGTTGTTAGGGTGTGGAGAGCTGGTCGTAAGTCCGAGTGTTTGTTAAACCGGTAAGTCCTTTTAAACGAGCAGTATCTGTATATATTTGTAAGTTTGAAACCTGTCTAGAAATTCTTAACCAAAGTGCAGTGCGTGAAGAAAGGTCCTTTTTTATTTGAAAGGAAGAAAGTGTTTAAAGCTGGCTTTTCTCATTGGCTGATATTAACACAGATGATAATTCTAACTGGTTGATAGAATAGCTGTTTAGAATGCAACAAACTTGTTAATTCCGGAGGTGTTCAATGTAACTAGTGTGCTTTTCTGTGAACATGCTCCATTACTGCCTTCAGTTATATAGCTACCGAAGTAACCATCACCATTGTTCATAAAATCCTTTATGTTAAAGTGGAAGTAAACCCATGGATGTAACGGTTAAACCACTTAAGGACTGTAAGGATCCCCCCCCCCCCCCCCCCTAATGACCAGGCCATTTTTTTTGCCATACCACACTGCATTGCTTTTACTGAAAATTGCATGGTCGTGTGACACTGTACCCAAACAAAATTGATGTCCTTTTTCTCATATTCCATGGACGGACACTGCCTTCTCAAGTCTTGACAAGTGGGTTATGTTCCTGTTCACAGGAGAGGACTGGGCAGAAACATGTTAGATATTTAAATACATGTTATTTTAAGAGTTGAACAGCCCCACCCAGTGGGCGGTCCCTCCGGACATAACCCACCTCCCTGCAGCATACAGCCTCAGTTTCTTTCTGCCTAGCAAAAAAGGTTGTATGGCTCCCTTTGGGCCCAGCGCCCTGAGGTACATTTTTTGTTTTATTTTATTTTTTTCTTGAATCTTCTATCTACTGTCGGCTGAGACAGGCTGGATATATAGATCCTTGTAGTCTCCTCAGTCCGGCCAGCGAGCGTGAGCACACCTTTGCAAAGAGGCTGGGTCTGCCACGACATACCCCATGACTCCTGGGGTGGCCAGTGAACTTTCTGCTCCGAGGTCCACATATGACTGGGCTGTGGTGTTCTCACTCACAGTGGACGGGGCCGACGGCTACCTCCAACGCGGTTGTATGCCTGACAGGAATGTGTCAGTGGGTCCTCGCATAGATGGGAAAGTACAGTCCCTCACGCTTAGGCGGGTTGGTACGGCTGAGCATTCCTGGGGTTCGGGGGTCCCCCTATCCTCCCTTCCCTGCTCCTTTTTCCCTCTGCATTACTTTGCTGCTGTTGGGGGGGTTTTCTGAAAGGAGAGCTCTTCCGTTCATGGACGGACACAGCAGCAATTGACCTTGGGGTATTATCTTTCCTTCTAGGAGAGTAGGCAGAAAAAAAGCACTGCAAGTGTTAAAAACACTTCTCAGTATATCTCTTCCCAGGGGGCGGGGCCCCTCGGCTATATCCCTCACTCTGCCTCGGCAGCACCATTTTTTTTCTGCCTAGCATCGGGAGTAGACTGGCCTCTCTGGAGTGCATGTACTCTAGATTTTTTTGCAATATTTTTTTTTTTTTTCGCTTTTGTTTTGTTCCTGTTTTTTTTTTTTTTTTTAAATCACGACACCACATCCCATATATGAATCAAAAAATAAAAAATAAATCAAGTGGGAAAAATACATAATTTATTTGATTTAGACATACATAATTAAAATGGAAGTGATTGCAACCATAATTAAATCCTATACGAATATGCGTGGCTTCAAAAGGAGCCACAGAAATGACCTGTCCATGGAGTGCCCAACATGTTTTGCCCTGAGCAGGGCTTCATCAGGAGCTTGTACAAGAAATACTATAAAGAAGAAAAGATAATCATGTATAAAAAATCAAACATTGAGACAGTAATCGTTAGACAAGCTCAATGCACAGTACACATACTTAGAAAAAGTATTATATATTACAGTAAACGTTTTCACATCAAAAACGATAAAAGAAAGGAGAAAACAGTTTATCACAACAATGTAAGATGCATATACATAACAGCATGAAAATACATCACATAATTGCTACTGGGCAAACCACTTCAATCCAAATGCGTAGTGAAGACTATGTTGAGATTCAGTAAAAAGTTGGAGAGGAATATGATAAACAAAATTCTCAAAACAACTGCCTTAAACGGGAGCCCCCAAAAATCCGATCCATCCCACACTAAAAAGAGAAGCTATAGTAGATAAAAGCAAAAATGAAAAAGGTATCAATCATAAATACAAAACTGGTTGCAAAGAACCAGACCAAGAAGGCATTCAAAAGGACACAGGGATAATAGATCTCTGTGCCTGAACAAAGCCTTCAGTTAGTATGGTAAATACCTGTTAGTTTTCAGCTCAAAACGTAGGGTCAGAAATGAACTGGCTGTGATAAGGAGACCTCCATAAAATTACAATCTCCGCCGCCAAACAAGGCATATGCAGCAGCCAGAGCAGCCCAAGCTGGATAACTGTTTAAACAAACAGTGAAAGTTACAAACTTAGTCTAAAAAGACCAGTAGAGGCATAGATAGGAAGCCTGCAGAGCTTGCAAGGCCCCATAGTTTAAACAATATTTTAAAAAGGGGTAACAAAGACAGGATGAATGCGACATACCTGTATGAATGGATCCGAAGAAGAACGCTGGATTGACAGCAAGTGATAGTGTCCGTGGCCAAACAGCCCAGTCAGTTTTAGCAGCCATTGCTGGACTTTTAAATACCCCCCAGCGGCGTCTGACGTCGCCGCCGGGGGCGGGCTATTGACAGGTGTCAAAGGACATCCTGCAAAAGCCTTGGGGCCGTGAGGTGCGGGCTTGCACGAGAAGCCGCCGCCCGCCTCAGTGGGCGTGTCCGGCGGCGCAGCATGCATGTCAGCAAGCAGACGGCGTGGGATGACGCCGATGGTTCGGGCGCCATCTTGAAAGCTGGAAAGGTCGCCAACACAGATGGCTGGCGGCCCCAGCCGAATGGCTTGACCAGTCTCCAGATAGAATAAAAGGCAAGATGGAGCAGCAATGCCCAATGAGAGCTGTGAGGGATCACCCAGGGGGAGAGTTATGACCAATGGTCCCTAACACCGAGTGCGCCCCTAGTGCCCATATAGCCAATCAAGCAGTTGGGAGCGGATCGGAGAGGTGGCCCCCTAGGGAGTGGCAGAAGTAAACAATATATCAACAAAGTCTGTGTATATGTTAGAAATAATGTTATTCAATAACAGAGGCTAATATACAAATATGTGGACATATATATGGATCAAATTTTTTTTTTTCTTTTTTTTCTTTCATCCCCCTTCTCTCCTCCTTCCCCCCCCCCCTCCCCCTCTCCCTCCCACCACATCCCCAACTCCCTCCCTCTTCCCTCAGCCTCCTACCGATCCCTCCACTAGGCCTCTATCATCTCTTCCATTTAATAATTTCCTCTCCTCTTTATTACTTAAGCTTCCATCATTTCTGCGTATTCCATCTTAAACTTATATTTTTTCCAGGGATCCCATTTATCTTCAAAATAATGCTCCTGAGCTCTGTGTGGGCCTGGCTGACCAGTTGGTGTAGGGCCTGTAGTTTGTCTGTGAATTGGCCCTGGATACGCTCTCCTTGCTCTCCAGGGCCTCCACCTACGCGGTGGTACTACGCCGCCTTGTGTGGCTGAAAGGTTGGTTTGCCAACCAGTCCTCCAAAAAAGGCTTTGGTGGATTTACCCTTTAAGGGTGAACGGCTTTTTGGGGCGTCCCTGGATGACATCATAAAGGATGCCACAGGTAGTAAGAGCACACTGCTTCCACAATCTGGGAAGGGTAAGGAACCTCGCCATAAGCAAGGTCCCTCCTTTACTATCCCCAAGCATTTTTTTCGCCCGCCAAGTGCGGCAGGAAAATGTTTTCAAGGTGCTAAGGCGCCCGATGCAGGGCAGAAGCGCACCTGGTACCGCAAGCCTGTGGACAAACTTGCTTTGCATGAAGGTCGGCCCCGCCCATGTCTTGGGTGGGGGGCCGACTTTGCGGCTCGGTGGAGGTCTCTTCTTTCTGACCGTGGGTTTGCGAGGTAGTTTCCTCGGGTACAAGATAGTTTCTCTCTTGTCCACCAAACAGATTTTTTCCTTCCAACTTCCTCCGGTTCGCCGGAAGGATCTGTCGGGGGCTGTCCAGGATCTACTGGCCAAGGGAGTGATTATGCCGGTGCCCTCGATGGAACAGTTTCGGGGGTTTTACTCCAATCTGTTTGTAGTCCCCAGGAAGGAAGGGGTCCGTCCAATCCTGGACCTCAAGGCCCTCAATTGTTTTTAAGTGCAAAAATTCAGGATGTAGTCAATTCGCTCAGTAGTGGCAGCGCTCCATCAGGGGGACTTTATGGTGTCCTTGGACATCATGGACGCATACCTGCATGTTCCCATATACACAAAGCACCAGAGATTTCTGCGCTTTGCGATCAGAGAGGACCACTTTCAATTTGTGGCCCTCCCGCTCGGACTGGCCTCGGCACCAAGGGGCTCGCTCTGATCCTAGCCCTGCTGAGGCAGCGCGGGATTGATATCATAGGATACCTGGACAACCTTCTCCTGAGAACTTCCTCAAGCTCAGTTAGAAGAGAATGTGTCCATCACCTGCCTGACCCTCCGAGAATTTGGCTGGCTTCTGAAATGTCCAGAAGTCAATGTTGGTACCATCTCAGCAACTGGAATACTTAGTGTTAGTCCTAGGTTCCTCAGGGGTGAGAGTCTGCGGTGCAGCGATTGACGACCCAGAAGTGGTCATCGCTTCGATTCTGCATGAGGGTTTTGGGTCTGATGGTGGCCTCTTTCGAGGTTGTCCCATATGCCCAATTCCACACCCGTGCGTTACAGAAGGAGATTGTCACGTTGGGACAAGCTCCCTTCGTCTCTGGATTACCAGATTCGGTTGAGTCGACTGGTGAAGTCCTCCCTGGTGTGGTGGCTAACGTCTCCGGTGCTTCAGGCCGGGAAGTCGTTTCTGCCGTGCCATTGGACAGTGGTCACGACAGATGCCAGCGTCTCCGGCTGGGGGGGTGTCTGGGGTACCCAGTCAGCCCAGGGGCGCTGTACTGAAGCTCCATGCAATTAGGTTGTGCCTCACCAAGTGGTCCCTGGGTCTACAGGACCGACCGGTCAGGATCCAGTCTGACAACACCACGGCCGTGGCGTACGTCAATCAGGGAGGCACGCGGAGCTCGGTTGCAGCGACGGAAGTCGCGCACATACTTTGGTGGGCCGAAAAGGTCCGTTCCAGCTCTGTTCGCCATGTACATTCCGGGGGTACAGAATTGGCAAGCCGACTACCTAAGTCGCCAAACACTAGACCAAGAAGGGTGGTCACTACACCCGGAGGTGTTTCAACGTCTGTGCCAAACATGGGGCACTCCAGACATGGACCTTCTGGCGTCCCGTCTCAATCGGAAGGTGTCACAATTCGTTGCCTGGTCAAGAGACCCGTGGGCAGACGCGTTGGTGGCTCCCTGGGGTCGACCTTTCTGCTCCTCCAGAAAATGAAGGCCGACAGAAACGCCAGACCTTTTTTAGGACCAGTCACTGACACGAACAGTGAGTCCGATCTCCGGAACGGAGCTGTAGCAGACAAGTACGCCTGTAGGGCTCGCACCATGTCCAAGTAAAGTAACGTGGCCTCCGAGTTCTTCGGCTGAGGACATAAGGATAGTAAAACCATGTCCGCAGTGTAAAAAAGCCCTGCAAGACAAGGCCGCCAGGTCAAAAAACTCGTCTGACCGAAGGAATGGCTACTAGGAAGACCACCTTCTGGAACAGAGGAATCTCCCAAATGTCCTCAAACGGAGCCCTTTGAAGCACCGAGAGGACCGAATTCAAGTCCCACGGAGGCAGTGAAGGACGCACAGGAGGGGCCACATGCCTGACCCCCTGTACAAACGTACGGCACCAGGGAGTGCGTCGCCAGCGGTCGCTGAAAATAACCAGCCAAGGCTGAAATCTGGCCCATAACCGTACTTAAGGCGAGAGTTTGATCCACTCTCCGCTGTAGGAACAGCAGCATCCTGGACAGCACGCATGTGCAGGGGAGCCCTTCATCTATGCATATGTAGAGATGTAGGCCTTTCACGTACGATAGCAAATCCTACGTGAAGTAGACTTCCGTGCAAGCAGCATGGTAGAGATCACCGAGCCTGACAGGTCACGGTCCTTCAGCACCTGGCTCTCAACAGCCACGCCGTTTAAGCCAGCGACTGTAAAGCAGGGTGAAAGATCGGACAGTGTGATAGAAGATCTTCTCTCAGGGGTAGATGCCAAGGGACTTCTGCCACCAGATGCACCAGGAACGGCGCGGTCAATCTGGGGCGATCAGGATCGTTGAAATTCCCCGGCTTCCACTCTGCGCAGCAGGCGTGGAAGAAGCTTCAGAGGCGGGAAGGCATAGATTAGGCGATAGATTAGGCGATAGATTAGGTCCTCGTCAAAAAGACATTCCGAGGTCCTACATTTAAAAGGCAGCTCTCTCCTGTCTCAGGGCCCTCAAATTCCAGGCAGTATCGACGGCCGCCTGCGCGATCAAACTTTAACAATAGATCGCAGGGACAGGCCCCTGGGGGTAAGAGACCATGGTATCGCAAGCCGACAAAGCCAGCCCCTAAGTCTGCCTTATGAAGGGGCGCCCCCACTCTCGCGGGTGGGGGGAAGGCTTTGTTTCTTCTCAGAAGTTTGGGAAGCAAAGATCCCCGACAAATGGGTCCGGGCGTCGGTAACCACAGGCTACAGACTGGAGTTTTTAAAGCTTCCTCCGCCTCATTTTCAAGAGTCAAGGCTACCAAAAGATCCAGCAAGGAAGGCCTCGATGCTGGCAGCCTTGCATCACCTACTTTGCCAGGGCGTGATAATAGAGGTACCAGCCCAAGAGCAGGGGCTAGGTTTCTATTCCAATCTCTTTGTCATACCAAAGCCCAACGGCGATGTCAGGCCAATCTTGGACCTAAAGAGTTTAAACGTTTACCTAAGGGTTCGTTCCTTCCGGATGGAATCCATCCGGTCAGCAGTCGCCACACTCCAGAGGGACGACTTTCTGGCTTCCATAGACATAAAGGATGCTTACCTTCATGTACCAATCTTTCAGCCGCATCAAAGATTTTTACGTTTCGCAGTGGGGCAGCGACACTTCCAATTCAGGGCGCTCCCCTTCGGGCTGGCCACGGCCCCCCGGGTATTCACGAAGATCCTAGCCCCAGTTCTGGCCAATCTAAGGATCCAAGGGGTCACAGTCCTAGCATACTTGGACGACCTTTTAATCATAGATCACTCACGGCCGTGTCTGCAACAGGCAGTAAACCTCACGGTTCAGTACCTCGAGAGGTTCGGCTGGGTCCTAAACCGGGAAAAATCAGCGTTTCATCCTACAAAGCAGTTGGAATACCTCGGCATGAGGTTAGACACAGAACAGCAAAGGGTGTTCCTGCCCCTTGTAAAGGTCGAAGCTATCAAGGGGTTGGTTCTAAGCAAGAAAAAAACCAACTATTCGCCTGTGTATGCGATTACTAGGCAAGCTAGTGGCCACGTTCGAGGCAGTACCATACGCTCAGATCCACACTCGTGTCCTACAGGCAGCCATTCTAGCAGCCTGGGGCAAGAGAGTACATGCCTTGGAGTCCCCTTTGACGCTATCATCAAAGGCCCGACAGAGCCTGGCCTGGTGGTTAAACCCTCAGAATCTTCTAAAGGGAAGGTCCTTCAGCCCCGTTGTCTGGAAGGTAGTTACCACAGACGCCAGCCTGGCAGGCTGGGGGGCGGTCTTGGAGGGGTTCTCTCGCCAGGGAACTTGGTCGGAAGCAGAGAGGCAGCTACCCATCAATGTCTTGGAGATCAGAGCTGCTCGCCTAGCCCTCCTGGCATGGACTTCCAGATTACAGGGGTCCCCGGTGAGAATCCAGTCAGACAATGCCACAGCGGTGGCATACATAAACCACCAAGGGGGAACCAGGAGTCAGGCCGCTCAGAGGGAGGTGAGCTTGATTTTTCAGTGGGCAGAGGTTTATGTACCCTGCATTTCCGCGATATTCATTCCCGGAGTGGACAACCTGCAGGCAGACTTCTTAAGTCGCCAGATTCTGTCGCCGGGGAGTGGTCTCTGCATCCCCAGGTCTTTCAGACAATCTGCCAGAAGTGGGGAATGCCAGACATAGATATAATGGCATCCAGGTTCAACAAGAAACTAGACAGGTTCGTGTCTCGAGCGAGGGACCCTATGGCCTGCGGAACCGATGCGTTGGTTTGCCCTTGGCATCAATTCAAACTTCTATATGCATTCCCTCCGCTACAGTTACTTCCTCGCCTGTTGCGCAGGATCAGAGTGGAGCACAAGCCAGTCATTCTAGTAGCTCCAGCTTGGCCCCGGAGGACATGGTACTCACTAGTCCTGAAGATGGCAGTGGGAGACCCTTGGACTCTTCCTCTACGACCAGACCTACTCTCACAAGGCCCGATCCTCCACCCTACATTACAGCGTCTAAATTTGACGGCCTGGAGGCTGAATCCCTGATTCTCAGGGGTAGAGGTCTGTCTAGGCAGGTAATTCCTACCCTGATTAGGGCTAGAAAGCCGGCCTCCAGGGTGATTTATTACAGGGTGTGGAGGACCTACGTAGGCTGGTGTGAATCCAAAAGATGGAATTTCCGCAAATATACCATTGATAGGGTGTTAAGTTTTCTCCAGCTAGGAGTGGATAAAGGCCTGGCATTAAGCACAATCAAGGGACAGATTTCAGCTCTGTCAGTGTGGTTTCAGAGGCCGCTGGCCACCCACTCGCTGGTAAAAACCTTCATACAGGGGGTCTTGCGTATTAATCCTCCTGTCAAGTCACCAATTTGTCCATGGGACTTAAATCTTGTTCTGTCCACTCTACAGAAACAACCCTTTGAGCCGTTGGCTGAGATTCCTTTAGTTTTACTGACAAAGTTGGTATTCTTGGTCGCCATAGTTTCGGCCAGGAGAGTGTCAGAGTTGGCAGCCTTATCGTGTAAGGAACCATATCTCATTCTACATAAGGACAGGGCAGTTCTCCGGCCCCATCCTTCCTTTCTACCAAAGGTTATATCCAATTTTCACTTGAACCAGGATTTGGTACTTCCATCCTTCTTTCCGAAACCCACATCTAGAAAGGAGGGGTTGCTGCATACCTTGGATATTGTCCGGGCCATGAAGGCCTATCTTAAAGCTACAGAAAAGATCCGGAAAACAGATGTGGTGTTCGTTTTACCAGATGGCCCCAAGAAAGGGCAGGCAGCTGCAAAATCCACCATCTCGAGATGGATTAGACAATTAATCATTCAGGCCTACGGTCTGAAGAGGTTGCCTCCTCCTTTGTCGGTAAAAGCCCATTCTACCAGGGCCATGGGCGCCTCCTGGGCAGCACACCATCAGATCTCTATGGCTCAGATATGCAAGGCGGCGACGTGGTCATCAGTCCACACGTTTACAAGGTTTTATCAACTAGACGTGAGAAGGAATGTGGATTCAGCCTTTGGGCAGGCAGTACTACAGGCTGCGGTTTAAGATCCTCGGGATCGGGGGCACCCTTGGTTGTAAAAGAAAAAAACAAAAAAAAAATTTTTTCTTGACTAAGTTGGATTTATTATTATTATTTGAGTATACCTTTTAATTAAATCTCTTTTGAGAAGATGTCTCCCTCCCCTCATTAAAGCATTGCTTTCGGACATCCCATATAGTAATGAATATGCCGCTCTGTGTCCCGTGATGTACGAGAAAGAAAAAGGGATTTTTAAATACAGCTTACCTGTAAAATCCTTTTCTTGGAGTACATCACGGGACACAGAGCTCCCGCCCCTCTTTTGGGGAACATTTTTGGGAGGCATACTGCTTGCTACAAAACTGAGGGACTCCCTCTAGGGGAGGGGGTTATATAGGGAGGGGACTTCCTGTTTGAGATTGCCAGTGTCCACACCTGAAGGTACTCCATATAACCCATATAGTAATGAATATGCCGCTCTGTGTCCCGTGATGTACTCCAAGAAAAGGATTTTACAGGTAAGCTGTATTTAAAAATCCCTTTTTTTGTACTCACCGTAAAATCCATTTCTCTGAGTTCATGGACGGACACAGCACCCTCCCCTCCCTTTGTTTGTACTGCTAGTTATGAACTGGTGCTGCTGAGGCAGAGTGAGGGATATACATGGGGGCCCCACCCCTTGGGAGGAGCTAAACTGAGAAGTGTTTTTAACACTTGCAGTGCTTTTTTTTCTGCCTAGTCTCCTGGAAGGAAGGATATAATACCCTAAGGTCAATTGCTTCTTTGTCCGTCAATGAACTCAGAGAAATGGATTTTCCTGACGCATTCATGGCAGCACACACTGGGTTGTGACTCCGCCCCCATATCCTGACAGGATTGGTTAGCTATAAATTTGAAGGGGAGACGCCCCGCATCATTCTCTTTTTTTTATCCTCACCTGACAAGATTGGACGAACAAGCAAGAAGCATGCCTCTTACCGCAAATCGCCCCAGCAGGTTCAGCCTCTCCTGTTTGGAAGTCCCTCCTGTACAGTCTCTAAATGAGCTTTATGGTGGGAACCCCGTTCTGGTGGTCTCAGGGGCTCTGGAATTATACTGGCATCTGTAGCAAGCTTTAAAAAAGCTTCAAATCTCGCAGTGGCCCCCACTTTCGCTCTGTCTTTCCTTCCAGTGCAGTGTGTGCTTCCACAAAAGGTATTTGTATCATTACATTTACCACCTAAGGTTAGTCCGTTTTTGTACCTTTGTCTGCATGTTGTTTTTTTCTCAGCTCTGCTGAGCCCTGTGGTTTCTCTGACCCCCCATATTCTCGGGGTCACCGCTGCGTACCCCTTGGCACTCTGCGCATGTGCGCAGCTCAGTGATGACGCCGCCTGTCTCCTCTGCCCTCTTCCAAAATGGCGCCGGGCGAGCGGGATGCTTCTGCGCATGCGCGCGTCATTAAAAAAAGGAAAAAAAACAGTCCTATTGCTCTGTAGTTCTGGCTACCACACTGCTGCTCTGCTCTACTCAGAGTGAAGATTGCACCAGGTGTGTGCAGGCATGTCCCAGATCAGCCTGGGCTAATTGATTACACACACAAAAAAAAAGGAACAAATAGGATAGAAG
This sequence comes from Rana kukunoris, assembly GCA_029574335.1. Taxonomy (NCBI): domain Eukaryota; kingdom Metazoa; phylum Chordata; class Amphibia; order Anura; family Ranidae; genus Rana; species Rana kukunoris. The sequence goes on along the minus strand of CM056050.1, from coordinate 119,615,374 downwards.
ATATAATACAAGCGCCCAGAGGTGATTCAGTTTGCATGTGCCGCGCTATATAAGTTTTCATCATTCATTCATTCAATACATTTATATATTCATTTATAACATACCATAGGAGAAAGTGTATCCATAATTAAACAATATAATCTGAAAAAAATAAAAAAGGATAGATATATGTATATAAAATTATTATATTAATTTAATAAATAGAAATGTTGGGGGGGAACATATTGTAATGTTTTCCCTTCTCTCTTTTTTTCCCACCTTTTCGGGCTGTCTCTCTGCTATCCTCATGGGGGCCACTGCCCTCGCAGACCACCATCAGCTGACCAGGTATAGAGGCCGTCCAGAAGGTGGTAAGTAGAAGGGAGACAAAAAAGAGAGCCTGGCCACTGACGCTACCGTTTTGGTAGCCCTATCGGGTCAAGAGACGCAAGTTTGCGGCACAGAGGGAGATTCTAGCCATGCTTCCGGCAGAAGGTGCAAGAAATCGCTCAAGGTTACCCTCTTGATTTCTTCAATCAAGGCATAGCCGCTCGCGTCACAGCACTCCTGTCATAGTCGGTCCCACCGCAGACGATTACCTTCATCCCAGACAGCTATCTTACCCGCACCACGGCAAATGTTTGCCAAATATGCGGGGCGCCAGCCTTGCCAGGGGAATTGGCCTGCCGCTCGTGCTTCATTGAAGTAACCAAGGATTCAGAGGCCAGAGTAGATACTGAGCTCCTAGGAGAATCGCCACAGGGATCATATGTGGGCGATCCTTCCCCAAGCACATCGCCCGGCCGTTACGCCAGGGTGCAGTAACCCTCTCTAAGAATGAGGAGTGTGAGCAGGCGTCGGACTGTCTCTTTTTGGTTGAACCATTTGCCCATTCAGTCAAGGAAGCGATCGGCTGGGAGGAGGTTATGGCAGAACTTCTGAAGGTTCAGAAATATTTCCCGGTGCTGAAAAGGGGGTCCTGAATCATTTCCCTTCATCGAAGAGCTGGAGAACCTCATAAAGGACAAGTGGGGGGGTCGCTTAAGCGGCCCAGTATGAGCAACAAGTTTGCAGATTGTACCCCTTGTGGGAGTCTAAGATCGATTCTTTGATCAATGCAACTACGGTCGATTCATCTTTAATGCGACTCGCTAGAGACGTTTCTCTACCGATTGAAGACGCAGTTACCTTCCGGGACGCTCTTGATCGTAAAATCAATATAGAACTGAAGAAAGCCTGCTCCACGACAGGAGCCGCTTGTAGGCCGGCTATCACCACAGCGGCAGTCGCTAAAACTATCGCTGCATAGGCAGCTAATATTGAGAATCCCATTCTAGAAGGAGCCGACCAGGGGAAGATATTCTCCTCCCTGCAGGAAAATTAAGTTGGCTTACGGCTCCTAAGGGGGCGACTTCATGGCTGGGAAGAGCCTTATGGCTGAGACCCTGGATAGCGAAGGCAGCGTCAAAATTAACTGGTGCAAAATTCCATATGGCGGCTCAAGTGTATTCGGCACAAATATGGACTCGGCCATCTCCAAGGTTACCGGGGGAAAGTCTGGGCTGATTTCTCCGATAGGAAAACCAGAGCCCCAGAAGGGCCCCGCTTACAGGCGTGACCTTCCTGTCAAGTACAGGGATGTTAGATCCTACCGCCCCGGCAGGGAATTTAGGAGGGACTGGAAGACTCGACCATCCTTCATGTAGATACAGTAAGCCAATCACAGCTGGGGAACAGCAGAAGTCCATTTTGAGGGTCCGTCTGCCCACCCAGCTCAGGTGAGCACCAGACTCAAGAGATTCGCTCGGATATGGGCAACTCGTATAACAGATCCATGAACACTCTCCTCTATCAAGACCGGTCACAATTGGAAATTCATGGGCACATTGCCAGGGAACACATTCCAGCCTACCAAGTACTTCCGCACCAGAAAGGGAGGGGGTTTTATTCCCCTTTATTTCTGGTACAAAAAAAAACGGGGATCTACGTCCAGTCTTGGACCTAAAGAAGTTCAACAGACGATCAAAATAGAGGCCCTCAGATTGGAAAAGCCTTCAGTCCATTTTGTTGTCAGTGGACATGGGAGACTGGATGCTATCTCTAGATTTTTCGGGCGTTTACCTTCACATCCCAGTTCATCTTACATTCCAGAGGTCCCTTCGGTTCTCAATAGATCAATCCCATTTCCAATTTTGGTGCCCCCCATTCGGCATCGCCTCAGCACCCAGAGCATTCGGCAAGTTAGGGTGTTCCTAGGGGCAGAATAAAATACCAGGTTGTACCGGGTGCAACTCCCTCAAGAGAGGCTGAAGCCCTTGCTCCAGAAGATACAGAGTCTATCATCCAGACGTCTGTCAGAGCCTGCCTCAGTTCCCTGGGGTCCATGTCAGCATCCATACCCTTGATACAGTGGCCCCTGTGGCACATGCGAGTCTTACAGAACTCCTTTTTCAGGCAGTGGAATAGAACGTCAATACTCCAAACCATTCACATCCCGAACTGGGTAAAGCAATTAGTATGGTGGTGGACACACCCGTCTGACCTCAGGGAGTCCATTCCAAAAGTCCAGAAGTAGTAACATCGGACGCCAGCCAGGGGTGATGGGGTCCACACTATCTAGACTGAGTAGCCCAAGGACAGTGGCATTTTCAGGCACAGGGCATAGTGTCAAATATTTTAGAGCTCAGAGCAGCCTTTTAGGCCCTCCTGGCCATTGCGCCTCTTCTAGAGAGGAAGAGTGTCCTGATCAGGATGGACAACAAGTGGCGGTGTCATGTATCCAGAGACAGGGGAGCTTCAGGAGGAAGTTCGCCCATAATGGAAGGGGCACAAGTGCACCTGTTAGATCTGTGGGGAGTATGCGTCCCAGCAACACAGAATTCGTTGGCCAACTACCTAAGCCGAGAGACACTTTCAAACAACGATCGGTCCCTGAACCAACAGATATTCTCCATTCTTACGAAAACTTGTGGAGTACCAGAAGTCGACCTAGCGGCCACGCCAAAGAACTCCAAGCGTCAGAGGTTCCTGTCCAGAGCCCACTTTCCATTACCTGAAGGGACTAGTTCTTCCATGGGGCTGCGAGCTAGGGTACATTTTTCTTCCAACTTCTCGGATTACAAGATTCCTGTCCCGACTTCGGAAGTCCTCAGCCACAGTTATTGTACTAATACCGTTTCGGCTGAGGAGGCCATGGTTTACGACCCTGCTACAACTAGGTACACGGCCTCCAATACATCTTCCAGTAACTTGGGATCTCATACATCAGAGGCAATTCTTCCATCCAGCCCAGAGAAGCTGCATTTGCCAGCTTTAAAGCTGAGAGGGCTAGGTTAGGGGAACTAGGATACTCTCAGGAGGTAATATCAACCTTAGTACAAGCTCTGAGGAGCTCCACTGATATCACCTATACTAGGATCTGGGAGAGGTTCGTGTCATCGCAGCAAAGAGATTGGAATCCCATCTCAAATTCTTGAATTTCTTCAGTCAGGGTTTAACAAGGGCCCGGGCTTGGGTACCCTGAATGTGCAAGAATCTGCCCTTTCAGCCATGACGGGTACTAGATGGGCTCTTCATTATCCGGTCACTCTGTTCCTCAGGGCCTACGTAAGATCAGACCACCTAGGAGGCCAGCCTTTCCAACAGGGGATCTCTGTATAGTACTCGAGTCCAATCCACCTTTTTCTCCATTCAACTTAGTCTCACCGTGGAACCTAGCTCTGAAGATGGCTTCCCATATTGCTATCACCTCAGTTAAGAGGGCATCGGAGATGCAAGCACTTATGGCTATGGAACCCCTATTCAGTGTTCTTCCCTGACAGAGTGGTTCTGAAGCCCTCAGACCATTTTTATCCAAGGGTAACTTCCTCCTTTCATTATAAGCAGGACATCGTCCTTTCGTCTTTTACTAATGAGAGGGGCGAGTCCCATGACTAGGATGTCAAGTCTACCATCTCCAGTTACGTCACAGCTACATCTCAGGAAGACGGATTCTCTCTTGATTATCCCACACGGGAGCAGACGAGGTCAGCCAGCTACCTCCCGTACCATTACCTCTTGGTTGTTAAAGCTATCAAAGAGACCTATTCCATCCAGCAACTTACGACTCCTAGAGGGCATTAGGGCTCATTCGACAGGGGCAGAGGCCACTTCTTGGGCAGCATATTGCCGGACTTCACCGAAAACCATAGGCAGAGCAGCAACTTGGTCTTCCCAACACATCTTCATTTCTCACTACAGAGTGAATTCTGCTCTCCTGGCTACCGTTGACTTCGGCAGATCTGTTCTTGGAGCCAATTCCTCAGCGCTATAAAGAATAAATATTACTGTTTTCTTGCACCCTCCCGACTGGCGAGTTATATCCCAGTGTGTGCTGCCATGAATGCGTCAGGAAAACGGAAAATTGTATACTCACCTTTCCGTAATTTTCCTTTCCTAACGCATCTTCATGGCAGCACACAGATGCCCACCCTGCTGTTTTATGATATATACAGAGAATGATGCGGGGCGTCTCCCCTTCAAATTTATAGCTAACCAATCCTGTCAGGTTGTGGGGGCGGAGTCACAACCCAGTGTGTGCTGCCATGAAGATGCGTCAGGAAAGGAAAATTACGGAAAGGTGAGTATACAATTTTCCGTTTTACGGCGAGTACAAAAATCCTATTTTTAATGACAATAACTCGGGCATACAACACTCTAACCAAATGACATTTTTGTCCTTTTTTTTCCCCCCACAAATAGAGCATTTCTTTTTTGTAAAAAAAAATAAAAATAAAAATTCCTTCATTTCTATTATAAAATTTTGCAAAAAATAAATTTTTCTTCATAAAAATGTATACTGCTACATATCTTTTGATTTCCCCCCCCTTTCATCTCATAAAATCTAACAGTTAGACCCCTTTCACACTGGGGCGTTTTCAGGCACTTTTGGGCTAAAAATAGCACCTGTAAAGTGCCTGCAAAACTGCTCCCCTGCAGTCTGTCTGAAAGCCTGAGTGCTTTCACATTGAGATGGTGAGCTGGCAGGACATTAAAGAAAAGTCCGGTAAGCAGCATTTTTGGAGCGGCTCCTCCACCACTGAGATGAACGCTTCTGCAGTGGCGCTACTTGTGAGCATTTAACCCCTTAATCAGCCGCTAGCTGGGATATAAGCACCCCGCTGCTAGAATGATGGTCCAGTGTTTAGGCAGCGGAGTTCTGCGGAAAAAATAAATAAGTCGGCAGCTACAAATACTGCAGCTGTTGACTTTTAATATATGGACACTTACCCGTCGTGGGTGCATACAATGATGGCACCCGAAGCCGATCTCTCCTTCGGGTGCTTCCGCCACCATCTTCCGTAAGGGAATCAGGAATTGAAGCCTTGCGGCTTCACTTCCTGGTTCCCTACTGTGCATGCGCGAGACGCGCTGCGTAATACCACTGGTCCCTGCTGTCTTCTGGGACCTGTACGTCTCCCAGAAGAAAGCTGGGGGCGGATTAAGCACCAGATGTGGTGTAGGTCAAAAAAAATTATATATACCGTATTGGCGTATACCGCACACTTTTATGCCCTGAAAATCAGGGCAAAATCGTGGGTGCGTGATATACGCCGATACCCGCTTTCCCACGCCGAGTTTGAATACTGCGCCTGCATATACCGAGCGCAGTACACTCGTGTATAGTCGGGCAGGCTCGGCTCCTCTCGCACTCACGTACAGGACGTGAGCGCGAGAGTAGCCGAGCCTGCCTATACACGAGTGTACTGCGCTCGGTATATGCAGGCGCAGTATTCAAACTCGGCGGGGATCGAGCGGGGAGGACGCCGGACCCGACGAAAAGGACACCTGAAGCCGCAGACGGACGCCGGACCCGACGAAGCCGCCGATGGACGCCGCGCAGGACACCAAAACTAAGTAAAAAAATATTTTTTACACAGGAATGCGGGTGCGCGCTATACGCCGGAGCGCGCAATACCCCGATGAATACTGTGTGTGTGTGTGTATATATATCTAATACACAAAAACAGGTATTGAAAACTTTTGGACAAAAAAAATAGGCAAACTTTACTGTTTGGTTTTTTTATTTGTAAAGCATATTTTTTCCAAAAAAAAAAAATGCGTTCGAAAGACCGCTGCGCAAATACCGTATAACATTAAATATTGCAGCAATCGCTATTTTATTTCCTAGGGCAGCCATTCTCAACCAGGGTTCCGTGGAACCCTAGGGTTCCTCCAGAGGTGGCTAGGGGTTCCTTGAGCTGTGGCTGATTTAGCTCCTGTTTGATAGTGCCTACATAGTTCTGAGCCAATTCCACTTGGAGGAGCCTGTGGTATTACACCAATGATCTTCATAGTTCTCTGTAAGGGGGGCATTTTTACCACTACTGTAAAAAGGGCATTCTTCTCACTGACCACCAAAGTAAGGGGCATTGTTCCCACTGACCAATGAATGGGTTTTATCAGGGGTTCCCCGAGACCTGAAAATTATTTTTAGGGTTCCCCAGCGGTAGAAAGGTTGAGAAAGGCTGTCCTAGGGTCTCTGCTAAAAAAATATATATAATGTTTGGGGGTTCCAAGCGATTTTCCAGCAGAAAGTACAGGATTTTTACTTGTAAGCACCAAGTGTCAAAAATTTAGCCTTTAAATGGTTAAACTGAGAACTCTCCTACAGAGTTCAGTTAATTGATAAGTAGCAACATAGTATATCTTTTCTCAAAACTTGGCAGGCTGCCCAGGAGAGAGAGAAGTCTTCCAAGGGAAACTTCAGGCAACTTGCATTGACTTCTATTATAGAAGCTTTTTGCAAGTCGCTCTGCTGAAGTTTAAAATCTGCTGAAGTTTAAAATCTGCTGAAGTTTAAAATCTGCTGAAGTTTAAAATCTGCTGAAGTTTAAAATCTGCTGAAGTTTAAAATCTGCTGAAGTTTAAAATCTGCTGAAGTTTAAAATCTGCTGAAGTTTAAAATCTGCTGAAGTTTAAAATCTGCTGAAGTTTAAAATCTGCTGAAGTTTAAAATCTGCTGAAGTTTAAAATCTGCTGAAGTTTAAAATCTGCTGAAGTTTAAAATCTGCTGAAGTTTAAAATCGGCTTTCTTACAGCACAAATCGGCCGATGCCAATTAATTAAAAAACGCGAAATATCGGCGAGCCGATATATCGGTCGACCTCTACTACAAGCTATGGTACCAATTACTGAAAATTTATCAATTTGGTCACATCTGATGTACTGACAGCCCCTCTCATTTCTTGAGACCCTAACATGCCAGAAAAGTACAAATACCCCCCAAATGACCCATTTTTGGAAAGACATTCCAAGGTATTTAGAAAGAGGCATTGTGAGTTTGAAGTTGTCATTTTTTTTCCCCACAATTCTTTGCAAAATCAAAAAAAAATTTCCCCCACAAAATTTTCATATTGGCAAGTTATTTCTCACACACAGCATATGCATACCACAAATTACACCCCAAAACACATTCTGCTATTTTTCCCGAGTATGGCGATACCACATGTGTGAGGCTTTTTGTGCTTTAAAAAAAAAAAAAAAACATTAATAAGCCCAATATTTTTGCATAATATGAAAGATGAAGTTACGCCGAGTCAATAGATGCCCAACATGTCACCCTTCAAAATTGCACACGGTTGTGGAATGGCGCCAAACTTCGCTACTTAAAAATCCCCATAGGTGACGTGTTACATCTTTTATTTGGAGAAGAGGTCTAGGGCCAGAATTATTGCTCTCGCTCTAATGTTCACAGCGATACCTCACGTGTGGTTTGAACACTGTTTTTTTTCATATGTGGGCGGGACTTACATGTGCAGTCGCTTCTGTATACGAGCACATGGGAACAGGGGCGCTTTAAAAAAAAAATTGTTTTTTTTACTTTATTTTAGTTTGACACGTTATTCCCCAAAAATAAATGTTTTGGTCACTTTTATTACTATTACAAGGAATGTAAACATCCGTTGTAATAGGAATATAGTATGACGGGTCCTCTTTACAGTGAGATATGGGGTCAATAAGATCCCGTAAGAATGATCAAGAGGTGGAACAGCCGACATGATTGTTCCTATGGTGTAGAGAATCGCCGGGTATAAAAGAGGATATCTGAATGATGCCTGTAGCTGCAGGCATCATTCAGATATCCCTGCGCAAAGTCAAGGACGTCATATGACGGCGGGCGGGAAGTGGTTAAAACGCATTTTTGAGTATCGGGGGGGGGGGGGGTATTGCAGAGTATTGGCGCGGGGGGGGGTAATGCAGAGTATTGGCGGGGGGGGTAATGCAGAGTATTGGCGGGGGGGGGGGGTAATGCAGAGTATTGGCGCAGGGGGGGGGGGTTTTGCAGAGTATCGGCGCGCGGAGGGGTATTGCAGAGTATTGGCGCGCGGAGGGGTATTGCAGAGTATTGGCGCGGTGGGTGCAGGGATAGATGGATCTGTGACTGCAATAGTAACAGATCCCGCCACAGTGCTGCTGGCACCCACACTCCCCCCTCACACTGTACCGATCGGTACAGAGAGAAGGGAGGAACCGGTTTGTTTACTTGTGGTCGCTCCAATTTACCGCGTTTTGTGATGCGGTCACGGACATTCCAGTTAAGCAACCGCCTTGCAGCCATAATTCGGCTATGAGGCGGTGATTAACTGGTTAATTCAAGTCTGATTAGGGCCCTGTGAGCTGTCTGGGGAAGAAGAACCAGATACTGACTCCATTACAAACATGCCAGAGGTGGCAGCTGGTGCTCCTGCGGTTCTCATAGACACTTTGTCGGCAGTCCTGGAAACATTTGTTGCCAGGGTGGATGTGGCGTGAGGGCGTAAGGGGGGATAAAAAGTTCCCCCTCGCCCTGCTATCCCCTGGGGAATGCTCTGACTCGGACCAGGACCTGGCTGCGGCTCAGGTCCCTGGTTCTGTTTTGTCTGAAGATGTGGGCAAGGGACTCCCTTAAGCTGGATAGTGCTGCTGAGGGCTCAGTCTTTTTTGGGTCACACAAATCGGACCGCTCTGTGAAGGTTTTTTCCTTATGTGCCCTTTGACAAATACATTGATGCGGAATAGGAAAAGCCGCATAAGGCCTTTGTAGTCCCTCACCACCTGGCGGTTCCGTACCCCTTTGAGGAGAGCCTCTTAGAAAAAGTGGGCTTCTTCTCTGGTGGTGGACTATCCGGTTGCCCTGTTAAATAAAGTGACCACGCTCCCTATATAAGGGACCCCTGCTTTTAAGGATCCGGCTCATAGGAGGTCCGAAGCACTGACCCGCTCAATGTTTACCATGCTGGGGTCTGCCTTGCGGCCTATTGTAGCCACTACCCTGGTGTCTCAGACACTCACCGAATGGGCAAAAAGTTTGCACCAGACTGTGGAGGAGCACCAAGGTTACTAGGCTAGCGAACCAGCACCAAGGTTACTAGGCTAGCGAACTTCACTGGATGCAGCACCCTTGATTTTCAGGGCTTCTGTTTCGGCTGTGGTTTTGCGCCGCCTCCTTTGGTTGAAATGCTGGTATGGTAACCAAGCTTCTAAAAAAGCCCTGTCGGATTTACCTAGGGTTGTCCAGGTACTGATACTAGTATCGGTATCGGGACCGATACCGAGTATTTGCGGGAGTACTTGTACTCGCGCAAAGGCTCCCGATGCCTGGCCGAATACTTTTTTTGTATTTATCAACATGTTCTGTGAAAATTCTTTGAGTTTTTTTACTACTGCGTGATTTTTCTCATTTTTATTCTTTTATAATGTCTTGAGTTAGAGTTCTTCATAATTCTAAAGAAAATATCCTTAGTCTGTATTGTGGTTGGAAAACTGTCACATGATATTTAAAAAAAGTATCGGTATCGGCGAGTACATGAAAAAAAGTATCGTTACTTGTACTCGGTCCTAAAAAAGTGGTATCGGGACAACCCTAGATTTACCCTTTAATGACGGGAGGCTTTTTGGGTCCTCGCTGGACTACATTATCAAGGATGTCACTGGGGGGAAGAGCACTCTCCACCCTCCATCTACCAAGGGGAAGGAGCCCCACAGTAAGCCGTGTCCTTTTCCCACGCAGAAGCGGTATTTTCGTCAGTCGGCCCGCGGGTAAACCCTCCCACACTGACAAGAGCTCTGCTGGGGGACAGACACATCCGAACAAACCGGCTTCCAAACCCGCCACTGCATGAAGTCTTGCCCCGCCCGACTCATGGGTGGGGGGACGGCTTTGCAGGTTCACGACTCGGTGGACCTCCCTGCTCTCCGACCAATAGGTCTGCGAGGTGGTCTTCTCAGGGTACAAGATGGTTTTTATTCTTATCCCCCAAACAGATTCTTTCCCTCAAGCCTCTCTCTTCCGGCTCATCGGTCTGTACATGACTTGCTACGTTGCGGGGTAGTTTTACCCGTTCCGCAGAAAGAGGTTTCAGGGTTTTTTCAAATCTGTTTGTGGTCCCGAAGGACAGGGGCCGGTACAATCCTGGACCTCAAAGCCCTAAATGCCTTTGTGAAGGTAAGGAAGTTCTGCATGGAATCCATTCGTTCGGTGGTGACTGTGCTCCATCCGGGGGCTTTTCTGGCATCCTTGGACATCAAGGACGCATACTTGAATGGCCCAATTTGCGCAAGTCACCAGAAGTTTTTGCGATCTAGGAGGACCACTATCAGTTTGTAGCCTTTCCTTTTTTCCTAGTGTCAGCACCAAGAGTTTTCACCAAGGTGTTTGCACCGATCCTAGCTTTGCTGAGACAGCGAGGCATTTCCATCGTGGGCTACTTAGACGATCTTCTTCTGAGAGCAGTTTCTGGCTCAGAATTGGAGGATGTGTCTCTAGCCAGCCAGACCCTCCGAGAATTTGGGTGGGTGTTGGAACATTCAGAAGTCTGTTTTGGTTCCGACGCTTGGAGTATCTGGGATTGATTCCAGACTCCTCGGAAGCGAGGGTCTTTCTACCCCTGGAGAAATTGCCGACCCTTCAGTCTGCAGTGAGAGTGTTGGCAAATGGTCGTCTTTCCGTTTTTGCATGCGGGTCCTGGGCTTGATGGTAGCCTCATTCGAGGCAGTACTGTATGCCCAGTTCCACGCTTGAGTGTCCAAATGGAACGTCTGACTCGGGTCAACCACCTGGTTAGGGCCTCTCTGAATTGGTGGCTGAAATCCCTGGCTCTTCGGTCCGGGAAGTCGTTTCTTCTCTTCAAGTGGACGGTGATTACGACGGACGCCAGCCTCGCAGGCTGGGGGGCGTCTGGGGGGTCCAGTCGGCCCAGGGTCACTGGACTCTGGAAGAATCCCGTCTGCCGATCAATGTCCTGGAGCTTCAGGGGATCAGGGCTTTCCGACATCAAGCGTTTGTCTCGCAGGTGTGTAAGGCGGTGACTTGGTCATCCGTTCACACCTTTTCCAAATTTTACAAGGTTGATGTGAGTGCATCTTCAGATGCTTCCTTCGGCCGCAAGGTTTTGCAGGCGGCTGTTTAAAGTTGCACCTCCTCCGTTGAGGAGCTCTGCTTGTTTTGGGGTGAAGTTGTGTGTTTTTTTTTTTTACAGATACTGTTCTCACCCCTCGTTTTTTTTTTTTTTTTTTTAAGTGTATTTTTTGTGCGTGAACTCGAGAGAGAGGAGCCGGACTGCAGGAGTTGGGAGTAGGCAGACCCTCCCCCCGGAGGCAATCGCCATCCTTCTCCATGCCCCTGGTGGCAATGGCGAGTGTGAAGGGGGGCCTCCCACTCACCCCGCCCTACCTGCTCCTCTTGGGAGCCCAACTGGGGCCCAACGGGACCCCAATGGGGCAGAGGGACTCCCCCTATGAGGGAGTGAGGGGGCCTAGCCCACCCAGCCAACCCCGTAGGTCCTTCGCCTCTCTTTATTTTAAGAGACCGCATGGCCAAAGTGCATGTGTTTTAAACCAATTTCGTGTGCGTGCAAGTGTGGTGGTTTTTGTGGGGGGGGGGCGTACTAAGCACAGGCGTACCTTGCATAGCACACCCACCGGGAGCCGGGCTGAGACCACCAAACTCAATTCACATGTAGCCGAGACCGGGATCCGAACCCTTGGCTGCAGAGGTGAATGGCTTGTCAGCGCAGTGCCAATCACGTTGAGCCACCACAGCTCCCTTACCCCTCGATTTTTTGACACTGCTTGGGGACGTCCCACTTGTCGACTTGAGAAGGCTGTGTCCGTCCATGGACGATAAGAGAAAATAGTAATTTTTTTTTTTTTTTTTTTGTACTCACCGTAAAATCCTTTTCTCTATCATCCATGAACGGACACAGCCCCCACCCCTCCTTTTTAGGTTTATGCTGCTTGTTACGAACTGAGGCTGCATGCTGCAGGGAGGTGGGTTATGTCTGGAGGGCCCACGCCCTGGGTGGGGCTGTTCAACTCTGTTAAAATAACATGTATTTAAATATCTAACATGTTTATGCCTAGTCCTCTCCTGTGAACACTAACATAACCCACTTGTCAAGACTTGAGAAGGCTGTGTCTGTCCATGGACGACAGAGAAAAGGATTTTAGTGTATACAAAAAATCCTATTTTTCCCCACAAATAGCGCTTTTTTGATATTTGATCACTTTTGCTGTTTTTATTTTTTGCGCTATAAACAAAGGCTGACAATTTAAACTTTTAGCTATAATACATATCCAAAAAATAAAGCACATTTATTAATTTGTTTAGGCTGATATATATGCTTCATATTTTTGGTTAAAAACGCAATAGGCGTATATTGGTTTGTGCAAAAGTTATTGCATCTACAAACTATAGGAGGGTGTGTATTTGTGTGTGTGTGTGTGTGTGTGTGTGTATATATAATATAATATAATTTTTTTTTTTTTTTTACTTTCTGCTAGAATACATATCCAATAATAAAATTGAAACAAAATCGAATTCTTTATCAATTTCAGACAATATGTATTCTGCTACATATTTTTTGTAAAAAAAAAATCCCAATAAGTGTATACTGATTTGGTTTGCGCAAAAGTTAGGTCTACAAACTATTGGATATATCCTTTTTTTTTTTTTTTTTTTCTAACAAGTAATGGCGATCAGCAACTTATAGTGTGATTGCGATACAGTCACACTGACACTTTTTGGGGACCAGTAACACTAATAGTGATCAGTGGTAAAAAAAAAAGTATGCTTTCATTGTACTAATGACACTGGCTGGGAAGGGGTTAAACACTTTAGGGGCGATCAAAGGGTTAAATATGTGCTAGAGGGAAGACATGGATCCTAGTCCCTGCTTTGCAGAGACACAGGATTCATGCCTTCCCTCCTGTCAGAACGGCAATCTGCCTTGTTTACATGGGCAGAGAGCCAGAACGGGATCGGATTGGTGGGAGGAATCGGGGAGCAATGTAGGATTATACACAGCAGGGGTGGTGCATGTACATTCCCTATCCCCTATATATAAGGTACGTGATCCGATACTGCAAAGCCACGTTGCTGCCATATATGCAAATTATAGGTCTCAAGGGGTGAAGGCAATTGTGGTGATGCCTAAATAAATTGGGGCGATTTACACATACTATATGTTGAATTTTTAAACTTTGAAGAAAGGAAGCTAGATAATCTCGGAGCGAAAATCGGTGTCCAGCATTCTCACATCTCGCATGGCCCACATCCCACATAATTGACAACTGAAAAGTCAATTGCCACAGCCACCACCGCATAGATCAAAAGAAATGGTCCTTTTTAAAGTGGATGTAAACACTCACATAGACTCGGTGAAGTGAATAGCATCAGATAATACAGATTCCTCATTCAGGAGTAGCAGCTTATTGTTGGATTACACACACACACACACATACATAGGCAGAGACTTTTTAGAGCTGTCCTGCAAGTAGAGCAGCTTTCTGCTATTTTATTTATAGCATCCACCCTGACACAAAACTCGGGCTGGTTTTATAATGTGCTGGAGAACTTGTTAGAAGTTGTCCTGATAACCGAAGAATGGGACTTTGAAGAGATAAGAAAACTCTGCAGATGTGTGCCCAGCTCAAATTTCATGAATTAGGTTTACATCTACTTTAACCTAAACATCTTAAACTTGATATTTTCGAGATGGATGACCCCAGCTGTGAAAATCTTGGCTTCCATTTTCAACTGCAAGCTACATCTGTTTGTGGCCAGGACCAGGGACCCTACAGCACTGTCATCAAATGCCTCAAGATCCCCTGTTTTCAGTTTAGGCTAATCTATGCCTTCCCTCACTCCTACCTATCTAAAAGCAAGAAAAACCACTTCCAGAAAGATCTACGATCTTGGAAATCTTCCATTGCCTGTTGCAATCATAGGCTTTTCAATCCAGAGATAGTTCTGTGCCTTGCGTTCTGGCCTTCCTGCAATCATGACTTGTCTAGAATTTGGCATTAAGCACTCTAAAAAGAATGGTTTTGGCATTATCCATAAGGAAAAAAAAAATCTTGTCAAAACCTTTTTATTCAAGGTTTACTATATGTCAGATAAAGGCCACCCTACAGCACCTATTTGTGCTTCCTTTGGGTATCTACTTGGTTCTCTCTGATATTCAGAAACCACCTTTTAAAGTGGCCTTCACATACACAACATAGTCTTAAAGGAGTTGTAAAGGAAAGCATTTTTTTTTTTGGCTGAAATTACTGAAAAGACATAATAGTTAACTGATTCCTTTTAAAATGTAAAGATGTACAGAGCCACAGAGCTAATAGAGGGCAGTGATGGTTTGGAAAACAAAAGTGATTGTTGCCGAGGGGTTTTAGACACAGTAATCACACCTCCTTGATTAGTGACCACAGAGAAAAAAGCTCCCAGTACTGTGGTTATAAGGAAACGGACAGCCAGGAAGTGTGGAGATCAGAGAAGAATTACAGCAACTTGAGAGCAAAAATGAACAGAGGACATGAAAACAGCACTGCATTAAGGTAAAGAAAGCTATTGAGATGAAAAAAAAAAAAAATCCTTTACGAACCCTTTAAGCTAGCAAAAAGATGGCTCAAATCTCAGCCGGTCCCTGCTGAACTGGCCGAGATTCGATCCATGTATTGAGCAGGCTAGTTGTATCCTAGTTGATCCATCAAATGACTTGGGTACAACCAGCTTCTTGTATTTTTTATTTTTTTTTACATGGTTTTTGCACTTACAATTTTTCCTATTCTCAAGTCCACCATTGCTTGATAAGACAGCTGATCACTCATCTTCCTCAATGTGCCTTTATCTGCACGCAACCCGTTTGCTATGTACCGTCCAGAAATCTCTTAATAGTGTGGTGATCATGCTTTTCCCTAAATGGCTTCCTTTACCCTAGTGCAGTCCACCTTCACTTACCTCATCCTTCCATTTTGCTTTTAAATGTCCTTATTTCTTCTGAGAAATGCTCAACTCCTCCTGTTCTTATTCTGTCTGTAACTCACCACCGTAATGCGAGGCTTTCTCTCTTCGATCAACTGCTGACTGGGCAACAGGCTGGGTCATGTATTCTTCCCAGTTTCGGCCATCGAGCGTGTGCCGACCGTAGCTGCGCGCTGGGTCGTCCACGACATGCCTTTGCTCTACTGGTGACTGGTGGGCTATACGCTCCGGGGCTTGCATAAAGTCCAGTCTGCAGGGCAGAGTCGCAGTAGCCTGGCCGACAGTCATCTGTGTTACCATGCAGAAGATGCACTGTCCAGGATGCTCCAGCATAAAACCACAGGGAGAGTAAGTAGCTACTACCTTGCTTCGGCAAGAAAACAGAGCTGGGCATCCCTGGAGAGGTGAGTAAAGGGCTCTATATTTCCCTTCTCCCCTCCTTCCCTTTCCCTCCTCCCTAAACTGCTGAGATGGGGGTACCCCTGGGGAGCCCCACTTGAGAACCAATATATTGTATAAAGTTCATAGATTTTGCTTACTTGTGTCCATACTGTCAGCTGCTGCTTCCCTGTTTCAATATAGAGAGCTGCATAAGAGATTCTGCTGCTGTGTGTCTGGCGCCTACTTGGTTCGGCGGCCATACTTCTGTGGTCTGTTACTATGGCGTCCATTTTCTTGTAGCTGCCCAGCGCTCTGGAGTTGTTGCTCACTGCGGCACCCAAGGGGGCTGTACCGCATCTCCCGGCCGCTCAGCGGCCTACGCGGTGCGCCCCAGAAAAGGCACTTAAACGGCTATGCTCCGGCAGCATTGCATGAAGCTGGGGCCTCTAGCATCCTGCTCTGCGACCATTTAGTTGTAGCCTCAGCCTATACACTGGCGGCCATGCCCTTGGGGTCTCAGTATGGTTGACCTCTAGCACCTGAGTGGCAGCCATCTTTTTAATCAGTAGCCAAGCAGACACACGCTGCTGACTATCAAACAAGCTGTTTAAGGACAGCAGCCTTGTAGTATAGCAGCCATTCCGCAGACTGACAGATTCAGTGGACAAGAAGCAGCTCAGCTAAGCGGCACTACACTGCTGGTTCCAGGGTGGTGAGTCCTCTGGGGGGAAGCCCTCATCTCTGCTGCAGTTAGGAGGGTGGGTTGTCTGCCTTGCTCGGAATCCCTGTGTCAAGCGTGTGGGCAGCATGGCGTCAGAAACAGATGTTTTTTTTTCCTGAAACACCTGAGCTGGCAATTGCTGCCACTGTACCCGATGTATCGGTGGACGCTATGTCGGCAATCCTAGATGCCTTCATTGCCAAGGTAGAATCAGCGCGTGGAAGAACGGGGGCTAGAAAGTACCCCTCCCCCCGCCATCTTCTGGGGGCAATTCAGATACGGAGCCAGGTCTAGCTACGACTCAAGACCCTGACTCTGGGAGGGAGGAACTGGCCGCGCTACAGACCTGGGGAGAGATCAGACCGGACCGTCGGAAGCTGGAAAAGAAGCCTGCAGTGATAGGGATACGGCAGGGTGAGAGGCTGCTGGCGCTCCGAATGCAGGCTTCATAGAAGACACCTGCCAGCTCCAGGAACCGGAATTTCCTCCGTCTCCCCCTCCCTGTACACTTTGTCCGCTTTGGCGGGGGGCCTCGCCGGCGAGACTAGCCGGGGCACACCACACAAAGGTGGCGGTATCGAAACTCGCAGACTCGGGGCTCCATGGCGTGGACCAGGCAATAAATCTGCTCGTGCTACCCCGGTCAGTACAAGGATCAGAAAACCCACAGCGCAAGTGAAGGCTCGGAGGCTACAAGCGGGGTAAGATCATCCCTATATTGTTTTTTTTGATGATTGTAACCCCACGATAGACAAGGATGTGTAAGTAAGGAAGCGGGGTAAGGACATAATGGAAATATGAACTGTTGTCATCATATTGCTGACAACGCTGAAATACGGGTTGTAATGCATGCCTAGTATGCAAATTTTTCAATTGTACCAATCAGGAGAGATACTCTGTGGCTTGCTATATTTCAAAGGCTATTACTGCCTACGTATTAGGGACATAAATTAGCGCTTATAACGAGTGATATAGGACGTGACTTATAGGATTCCTTTTAAGGTTGGGCTTGGGAGAGGTTGGGGTGAGGGACACGGGGTACCCCCCCCTTACTTTATCAACCCCTTCCAGAGACAAAACCATATCTAGTACCCCCTTCTTGGTCCCCAGGAGTATAATAGTGGGAGCGGAGGGCCAAGAGGAGTGAAGGTACCTTCATTGTGTAAAAATCACAAGGCATTCTCCTATAGTATTAAGGGGGAGGATAGCCAAAAAAATTGTGGCCCTGGAAGCTCTTTTTGGGTATAAGAACACCCTTCTGAAACTGGGGAAGCGAATTAGAACTAAAACCAGATACAAAATGAGTAAGATAACAAGGGGCACGGCCCCGAAACCTCCCAAGGAGAACCCCAATTCCAGCTCAATAAGAATACATGTCTCAGGAAGGAAGCACTCAAAGCCCTGCAAATGAGAAAAAAACTGGGAAAGCCGGATCTACGAAAAAAGTAGGCGGAGGAGTAAACCCACAAGCCATAGACGTGTCCATTGAAGGAGACCAGGAACTAAGCCATGTAGAAGACCCGAAAGCTGACCCACAAATACTAACGATGGCGGTCCTCGGTAGAATGTTAAAAAGAATGGAAAATGCCATCAAGGAGGAAATCGGTGGTCTGAGAGATGAAATAAAACATATCTTGTCCAGAGTAGAAGAGATCGAAATAAAAATGGAAAAGCAAGATTCAGAATTAAACTTACTGAGGAACCAAAACTCAGCTTTAAAGCTGAACCAAAGGAACCTACAATATCGTCTTGAGGACCAGGAAAACCGGAACAGAAGACAAAACATAAGAATTCGATTTATAAAGGAAGAAAGGGGAGAAGATTTAAGACTTATTATGAACAATCTGTTCTCCCCTCTCTTAGAGAACAGGGCTGGGAAACCTCTTAAAATAGAGCAGATACACCGCTTGGGTAGATTCAAAGAAAATGAGTGAAAGACCAAGAGATATTATAATCTGGGTCAGGCATTACGAGGAGAAGGAGGAGATCTGGACAAAACTGAGGAGAAAGCCGCCCCTGATGTATGAAGGCATAGAGCTACAAATTTTTCCTGGCCTGGGAGACGTTGGCTAGGAGGAGATATCTCAAACCCCTCCTAGAGCAGCTGAGGGTGCATAATATCAAATACCAGTGGGGATTCCCAGCATGCCTGATTGCCCAGAAAGATGGGATCGCCGCAAAAGTAATATTCCCGGAAGATCTTCCAAGTTTCTGTTGCAAACTAGATTTGCAAAGAATAGAAATCCCTGGCTGGGTGGAATGAGGACTGGGGGGAAGATGACGACTGCGCGGGGAGAGGGAGGGGTGAAGATCAAAGATCCCCCAGGTCGGGGTCTACAGCCCCGCCGGGGTAAGATCAGGCCCCCGGGGGAAAGGGGGGCCCAGGCAGGGTTGGGTGCGGGTCAGTAACACCTCACAAGGAGAACCGGTGGGAAATGGGGCAGGATGACCCCCACGGTTCAGAGGCCTTTGAAAGGCCAGGTAGGGGGGAGGGAAGTGGGGGGTAGGAGAGGGTAAAAGGAAAGTGGCTCCTAGGGACTCCTTAAGAAAATTGAAACCTGACAGATTTAAATGGCGGTAGTAAAGTTCCTATCTTACAATGTAAAAGGTCTGAACTCTAAAGGAAAAAGAATACAGATCCTTGAGGAAATCAAACAGTATAGAGCAGGTGTTGTCCTCATAGAGGAATCGCATCTATGACTGAACTCTAACATAAAATTGTACTCTCCTACATATCCTACCTGGTATTATGGGGATGCCATTACAAATCGTGCCAAATGCTCCTGAGGGGGGAACCCATGCCGGATTTTTATTTAAAATCCGGCGGGGACTTCCTTCTCAGGATTCATAACAAACTCCGCCCACGTGTAGAATTGGCGGGAATCCGCGTCGGATCCCCGTTGCTTCTATGACGCACTCGCTGGAATGTGCTTTTACTATTCCAGCGAGTGCGAGATGTCGGCAGCCTGTCGCCGAGAATCAGCGCGATGCTGTCGTGCTAAAAACACATTCTCGGCAGGCACTGTACAAGGAATAGGACAGACCACAAAGCCTTTTTTGTACCCAAGAACCTGGCGGTACTTTTTGTACCCAAGAACACCTAGTTGATCTGGGATTGATTCTGGACTCCTCAGAGTTTTCTTCCCTGTAGAAAAGTTGCAGACCCTTCGGACTGCGGTGCGGCAGTTGACGTCCCAGAAATGGTCGTCACTCCATTTCTGCATGCTAGTCCTGGGCCTCATGGTGGCCTCCTTCGAGGCGATACCATATGCGCAATCTCACACGCGAGTGCTACAGAAGGAAATTCTGTCCAGATGGGACAAGTGCCCATCATCCCTGGATTATGAGATGCGGGTGAGCCACCTGGTCAGGGCCTCCCTGGTGTGGTGGCTGACCTCACCGGCACTTCTGTCTGGGAAGTCGTTCCTTCCTTATCACTGGACAGTCATCATGACGGACGCCAGCCTTACCGGTTGGGGGGGAGTCTGGGGGATTCAGTCGACCTAGGGTCGCTGGTCCCCAGAGGATTCCCACCTGCCGATTTAATATCCTGGAAGTTCAGGTGATCAGGCCGTGCCTCTCCACATGGTCTGAGAAAACAGGGGCGTCCAGTCAGGATCCAGTCGGACAACTTCACGACGTTGGCATATGTCAACCATCAAGGAGGAACAAGAAGCTCGGCTGCAGCTACAGAAGCCGCTCACATTCTAAGGTGGGCAAAAAGGAGAATACCGGCACTGTCGGCCATATACATTCCAGGTGTGGAAAACCTGGCAGGCGGACTACCTGAGTCGCCAGACGTTGGACCAAGGAGAATGGTCTCTGCACCCGGATGTGTTTCAGCTCCTTTGTCAGAGATGGGGCACGCCAGACGTAGATCTCCTGGCGTCTCGACTCGATCAGAAGGTATTGAGGTTTGTGGCCAGGTCGAAGGACCCATGGGCAGACTCCACAGATGCGTTGGTGGCGCCGTGGAGTCAGCATCTAGTGCGACTAGTATGAGGACATTGTACTTCCATCCTTGTGTCCTAACCCGTCGCACCCTAGGGAGACGTGGTTGCATTGCTTGGACGTTGTCCGAGCTCAGAGTATACTTGGCTGCCACTGCTCCGTTCCGGAGGTCAGACTCACTGTTTCAGTGGCTAGGCCCAAGAAGGGCCTAGCGGTCTCATCGGCCACCATCTCTAGGATTTGACACAGTAATTCAGGCTTACGCCATAAGGGGGTCGGCCAGGGCAATAGGTGCCTCCTGGGCTTTCCGACATCAAGCGACTGTTTCCCAGGTGTGTAAGGCGGCAACTTGGTCTTCCACTCACCATTTCACAATTCTATAAGGTTGATGTGCGTGCATCTTGGGTTGCTTCTTTCGGCCACAAAGTTTTGCAGGCAGCGGTTTAGAGTTGCAATTCCTCAGTGGAGGAGCTCTGTTTGTTGTGGGGTGAAGTTTTATTTTTTGCTTTTCCCACCTCTCATTTTTTGACACTGCTTTGGGACGTCCCACTAAGTCAAGATTAAGGCTGTTTCTGTCCATGAACGAAAGAAAAAATATTATGCTCATCGTAAAATCTTTCTCTGGGTTCATGGACGGACACAGCACCCTCCCCTTTTTATGTTTGTACTACTTTTTGACGAACTGATCTGCGAGATGCAGAGAGAGGGGTTATATCCAGAGGGCCCGCCCCCTGGGCAGGGCTATAGGGTGTTTATGATAAGTTAACCTTTTTATATATGTTTCTGCCTAGTCACTCCTAAAGGAAGGCTAATGTCCACCAATTCAAGATTAAGGCTGTGTCCGTCCATGAACTCAGAGAAAGATTTTACGGTGAGCATAAAATCCTATTTTTTCCCTTCCCTCTGTGGGTTAATTATGGCGCGCAGACTTTAACACATATGTTACATTCACAATGGATCTGTCACTTGTATTTTTACATTTGGTGCCGTATTTTTTATTTTTTCTCCTTCTCCCTCTTTTCCTCAGACCAGCCAAATTGTGCCTGTGCAGCCTCGTTTTTATGCACTCACTGCACATGTATGCACCTTTTTTCTTACACCCACTTGCACTGACTGGCCTAGTTTCCTCTGTTCCTGGTTTTACTGTGCACACCACTCTTTGGGTGTCTCCTGGGCCCTAGCTGCCTACAATGCTTAGTCTGATACAAAAGATCAGGTTGTCACTAGGGTTGAGTGAACCCGAACTGTAAAGTTTGGGTTCGTACCGAACTTTGGTTTTTTTTTTGGACCTGAACTCAAATAATTTGCTAAAAGTTTGGGTTCGGAGTTCGGCAACGTAATGGCGCACTCCACGGCAGCCAATCACCATTTGTTTTACTCGTGTGACCTAGAAGCCATCACAGCCATGCCTACTAATGGCATGGCTGTGATTGGTCTGCTTTAGCTAGGGTAGGGAAAGGCTGCTGCTCATCTGAGGGAGATATTTAGATAGGACTATCCTGCTTCAAAAATCTACACCAGCACTGTTTCTTTCTGTGAAATCTGCATCTTATAGTTTAGGGCAAGGTTCCTGCTTGTTCTTGTAGGGATAGAATTATATAGGAGTCGGTCCTGGTTCACAAATTCAATTGCAGCTGCACTGCATTTCTTTCTGTGAGATAGTCTGCATATTATAGTTCAGGGCAAGGTTCCTGCTTGTTATTATAGGAAGAGAATTATATAGGAGTCAGTCCTGGTTCACAAATTAAATTGCAGCAGCACTGCCACATCCACCTAAACCTCCTACTCCATATGGACCTCGTCCTCCTACCCACATTTATTTCCCGAGTACTTGCCATGCTCTTACCAACATTTTTCTGCCATTTGCAGCCCTCTAGCCCCTTCCCTTAGTCTTTTAGAGACAAAATCCGGGTCCCCATTGACTTCAATGGGGTTCGGAGTCAAGTTCGGTTCCTGAACCCGGACTTTTTTCCGAAGTTCGGCCGAACCCGAACATCCAGGTGTCCGCTCAACTCTAGTTGTCAATGGTTTTGCTGCTCTATATTTGGGAAAGTCCTTGGTTCTGATCTTGGAAGATCCTCTTGGTGGATGGCAGCCTGACAGGAGTCTAGACACCTTGTTGGTGCAAGGAATTTGGATATGAGGAGCCTTGTCTCTCAATTGGTATCTCGGAGCTTAGGTTTTATTGTCTTCACAATGCTGGACATATTGACTGGAGGGTCTACTCCTGATCAGGATTCATTTGAATAATGCCACTGTAGTGGCAAGCGTCAATCATCAGGGAGGAACTCAAAGTCTTTCAGCAGGAGAGGTAGAGCAGATTCTGTCCTTGGCAAATTTTCATACCAGGCATGGACTATATGCTAGCAGATTTTTTTTAGCCAACAATGCCTGAACCCATAGATGTTCCAGGACCTTTTGGCACAGGTAGGGTGATGTAGAGTGTGGCCCTCCTGGCCTCTAGCTTGAACAACAAACGGGACAAGTTTATCTCCCAGATACATCCTCTAGCAGAAGCAGTGGATGCTTTAGTGTCTTCATGGGTTCAATACACCCTGATTGATCTATGCCATTCCTCCCCTCAAATCTCCTTCCTTGTCTACTTGGCAGCATCAAGCTGGAGGACATGCTAGGGATACTTATTGTGTTGTACTAGCCAGGCAGATGTGATATGCCAACGTGATCAGGCTCCTAGAGGATGTTCTGTGGGCTCTTCTAGTACTTGTGTCGAGGACTGATTTTTATCATCCTGCTTTAAGGTTGCTGGCTTCAAACGTTATGGCTGTAGTTCTGAAACAGGCATTTTCTAATCTGAGATTCCTGCAATGATTAAACCTAGGAAGTTTATATTCCACAAAGTCTACCAATATGGGAGGCATACTTTGCATGATGTGATGTAAGAAACTGTCTCCTCGGGAATTTCTCAGTGGGACAAATCCTGACCTTTTTACAGATTGGTCCTTGGCACTATTATACTGGGTCAGATCTTTGTACTTGCAATTCTGTTCCAGAGACTGTTGGCTTTCCATTCTTTGTTTAAGACTTTTATACAGGATGGCTGCCTCGTAGCTCTGTGGATTTTTAATTTAGATTTTCTGGCACTTCAAAGACCTTGGTCTCTCCCTTTCTGCACCTGCTCATGGCTGTGGAAGTTTTTTTAGGCAGCTCTTTGAGATGCAGACAGGCCACAGTTCTCATGTGTGTGTGTTTTATTTTTTTTTGTGGTTTTGCTGTTGCCCCCATGGTTGGTGTGCTTTTGGACATCCCATCTCTAAATTCCTGTGTCCCGTAACCCCTTATTGACCGCCGCATGTACATTTACGTCGGCACAATGGCACCGACAGGCACATCAACGTGTGTGTGTATATATATATATACTTTGGTGCCTTAAGGTGGGTCGGGGGTCCGATCGGGACCCCCCGGTACATGCGGCGGTCCCCGCGGCTGTACGAGCGATCCGTGCTGAGGGGGCGGCGGTTCGTTTTTGTCCGCCCCCTCCAGATCGCTTCCAGCCAATGCGCGCGCTCCCCCTGCAGTGTACTTCCTCCTCCTGTGTAAACACAGGAAGGGGGAAGTGATGTGATCTCTCCTCTCAGCGGTTTTTTCATCCACCGCTGAGGAGAGATCACATCGCACAGTAAGTCTGCACTGCACTACACTGACACACACTACACATAGGCACATTAACCCCTTGCGATCGCCCCCCTCCCCCTGTCAGTGTCACTGAATGCAGTAATCGTACATGTATGATTACTGTATTTAGTGTCAGTGTGACAGTCAGTGTTAGGTTCAGGGTAGCCCCCGTACCCCCCCCCCCCCCTAATAAACTTTTAACCCCTTGATCACCGCCCTAGTTAACCCTTTCACTCCCTATTGCCAGCATCACTAAGCGATCATTTTTCTGATCGCTGTATTAGTGTCGCTGTTCCCGCTAGGTAGCTAAAAAAAAAGATTGCCAATTTTTTTTTTTTTTTTTACTAAAGACATATGGCTAAATAAATTTTGGCCTAAATGTTTGACTAAAATTTAGTTTATTTGATTTTTCTTATAACAAAAAGTAAAAAATATTGTTGTTTTTTTCAAAAATGTCGCTCTATTTTTGTATATAGCGCAAAAAATAAAAATCGCAGAGGCAAACAAATACCACCAAAAGAAAGCTCTATTTGTGGGAAGAAAGGACGCAAATTTTGTTTGGGAGCCACGTCGCACGACCGCGCAATTGTCAGTTAAAGCGACGCAGTGCCGAATCGCAAAAAGGGGCCTGGTCATTTACCTGCATTTTGGTCCGGGTCTTAAGTGGTTAATGACCAAGGAAGAAACTGGGATTTTAGCACTAGGGATTACAGGACTTAAAGTGGTTGTAAACAAAGGGATTTTTAATAACAGCTTACCTGTAAAATCCTTTTCTTGGAGTACATCACGGGACACAGAGCGCATAGCCATTACATATGGGTTATATGGAGTACCTTCAGGTGTGGACACTGGTGTAATCAACTTCACAGGAAGTTCCTCCCTATATAACCCCCTCCCACTGAGAGTGCTTTAGTTTTGTAGCAAGCAATTTCTCTGAGGTTACACAATGTTCCCACAAAGAGGGGTGGGAGCTCTGTGTCCCGTGATGTACTCCAAGAAAAGGATTTTACAGGTAAGCTGTTATTAAAAATCCCTTTTTCTTGATCGTACATCACGGGACACAGAGCGCATAGCCATTACATATGGGATGTCCCAAAGCAATGCTCTATGAAGGGAGGGAGACCGTAAGGCAAAAAATAGCCAAACAGAAACTATATCAGGAGGTAAAATAGCTCCACCAACAGAAAAAGGGGGCGTGAACCGGGCCAGAGGATTCTATACTGCTGCCCGTAGGACCGCCTGCCCAAATGCTGCGTCCGCAGCCTTTGTGACGTCCAACTTATAAAATTTAGTAAACGTATGTACGGAAGACCAGGTTGCCGCTTTGCAAACCTGTGCCATAGAGATCTGATGGTGTGCCGCCCAAGAGGCACTCATGGCCCTCGTAGAATGGGCTTTAACTGATAAGGGAGGTGGAACGCGCTTCAGACCATAGGCCTGAAAAATCAGCTGCTTAATCCACCTAGCCAAGGAAGACTTGGCAGCCGGCTGACCCTTCTTGGGGCCATCCGGAAGAATGAAAAGCACATCTGTTTTCCTAATCTTTTCTGTAGCCTTGAGATAAACCCTCATGGCTCGGACCACATCCAAAGTATGAAGCAATCTTTCCTCTCTGGACTGGGGAGTAGGAAAGAAGGATGGTAGGACTAGGTCCTGATTCAAGTGAAAACTGGATATGACCTTAGGAAGGAAAGAAGGCTGAGGCCGCAGAACCACTCTGTCCTTATGCAGAATAAGGTACGGTTCCCTGCAAGACAAGGCTGCCAGCTCGGAGACCCTTCTGGCCGAAGCCATAGCCACCAAGAAAACCAACTTTCGGGTTAGCAGCACAAGAGGGATTTCTGTCAGAGGTTCAAACGGCTGCTTTTGTAAAGCTGACAAGACCAGATTTAAATTCCAGGGGCAGAGGGGAGCTCTAATAGGGGGATTTACATGCAAGACCCCCTGCAAAAAGGTTTTTACAAGCGAATGTGTGGCCAAAGGCCTTTGAAACCATATCGATAAGGCAGACACCTGCCCCTTTAGAGTACTAAGAGCCAACCCCTTGTCAACGCCAACCTGGAGGAATCGCAAGATCCTGTCAATAAAAAACTTGCGAGGATGCCCTCCTTGAGACTCGCACCACTCCACATAGGTTCTCCAGACTCTGTAATAGATATTTCTAGAGACTGGCTTTCTAGCTTGAATTAACGTAGATATGACTTGGGCCGAGAGGCCTCTGCCCTTAAGAATTAGAGATTCAGCCGCCAAGCCATCAAATTTAGCTGCTGTGAAGCAGGGTGGTAGATCGGGCCCTGAGACAGCAGATCTGGGCGCAGGGGGAGTGGCCACGGTGCCCTTACTGACATCCTCACGATGAGTGCGTACCAAGCCCTTCTGGGCCAGGCTGGGGCCACCAGGATCACCGGCCTGCGCTCCACCCTGATCCTTCGTAGAAGGCGGGGAATCCTCTGTAGTGGAGGGAACGCATACAGGAGAGAAAACTGGTGCCAGGGGCAAACCAACGCATCGGTCCCGTAGGCCGAGGGGTCCCTGGCTCGGGATACAAATTTGTCCAATTTCTTGTTGAATCTTGTTGCCATGATGTCCACATCGGGAACTCCGAATCTTTGGCAAATCTCTTGGAATACCTGGGGGTGAAGAGACCACTCTCCCGGGAGCAACTGTTGACGACTCAAAAAATCTGCTTGAGAATTGTCTATCCCTGGGATGAACACTGCTGAGATGCAGGGTACATGGGCTTCGGCCCATGCAAAAATTAGGTTTACTTCCCTTTGAGCCGCCAGGCTCTTTGTGCCCCCTGGTGGTTTATGTATGCCACCGCCGTGGCATTGTCGGACTGTATCCTTACTGGCAGACCCTGCAGGGGGAGAGTCCAGGCGACCAGGGCCAACCGAACAGCTCTGATCTCTAGGACATTGATGGGAAGCAGACTTTCTGCCTCTGACCACTGTCCCTGCTGGGTCCGTTTTCCTAAGATTGCCCCCCAACCTGTTAGGCTGGCATCTGTGGTTACTATTTTCCACGAGATGGGGCAAAAGGTTTTCCCTTTTGATAATTTTTGAGGGATCAGCCACCAGTACAGGCTGTGCCTGACTTCTGGAGAAAGAACTAATGGACGGTCTAATGCCTGTATGGACTTGTTCCAAGCAGAGAGAATAGCTGCTTGCAGAATTCTGGTATGGATCTGGGCGTAGGGCGCTGCTTCGAAGGCGGCCACCATCTTCCCCAGCAGTCGCATGCATAGGCGAATAGTCGGCTTCTTTTTGCCTAAGACTATTTGAATCGTTTGAATCAACGACCTGATCTTCTCTTGAGGTAAAAATACCTTCTGGCATTCTGTATCTAACCGAAAGCCTAGATATTCCAACTGTCTTGTGGGATGTAACCTTGATTTTTCTTGGTTCACAATCCACCCGAACTCTTCTAGATGCCGCACTGTGCGGACTACTGCATGATTGAGGTTGGAAGCTGAACTGTCGATAACCAGGAGATCGTCCAGGTATGCTAGGACCAAGATGCCTTCTGTCCTTAGGACGGCTAGTACCGGGGCTAACACCTTTGTGAATACCCGTG
The DNA here is from genome assembly GCA_029574335.1 of Rana kukunoris. Taxonomy (NCBI): domain Eukaryota; kingdom Metazoa; phylum Chordata; class Amphibia; order Anura; family Ranidae; genus Rana; species Rana kukunoris. The sequence goes on along the minus strand of CM056050.1, from coordinate 119,587,853 downwards.
GAGCTGTTGCCAACCCGAAAGGGAGGGCTACGAACTGATAATGACTTTGGTTTATCGTAAAACGAAGAAACTTGTGATGTGCTGGGTAAATTGGCACATGCAGATATGCATCCTTTATGTCTATAGATGCTAGGAAGTCGCCCTGATGCAGGCTGGTTGTCACTGAACGTATGGAGTCCATACGGAAGGTCTGAATCCTTAGAAAGCGATTTAGGCGTTTGAGGTCTAATATAGGCCTGACGTCGCCATTGGGTTTTGGTATAACAAAAAGGTTGGAGTAGAATCCCAGACCCCTTTCTTGGGTTGGTACTTCTACAATTACTCCTTGGAGCAAGAGGCGATCCAACGCCTTTACGAGAGAGGCCCTCTTTAACGGGTCGCTTGGAAGACTTGACCCCTGAAAATGAGGAGGGGGGATTTCTCGAAACTCTAGTTTGTAGCCTGAGGCTACTACGGACCGAACCCAAGAGTCGGGAATTCTGGCCTTCCAGACTTCGGAGAAAAACTGAAGTCTTCCCCCCACCCAAGAGAGTGGGGGCGCCCCTTCATGAATCTGATTTGATGACTGGTTTAGCCGGCTTGCGAGACCAGGGCCTCTTGTTTGCCGCGGCTTGTCCCTGTGGGCGGCTATTAACTGTTGAACGCCCGGGAGGCCGTCGATACTGACGGGAAGTCGAAGGGGCCGAGCCTGCAATGGCCTGTCGTTTAAACGTGGGCCCACGCGGTCTTTTCTTGACCGGTAAGGAAGTACTTTTTCCACTTGATATGGTGTGGATATATTTATCTAGGTCTTCCCCGAATAGTCTTCCCCCATGAAAGGGAAACCCTGCTAGAAGCTTTTTGCAGGGTGCCTCTGCTGACCAGTTCTTTAGCCACAAAAGACGACGCATGTGAACCATCAGTAGAGATAAACGGGATGCCTGTTGGATGGAGTCCTTAATAGCATCTACTGCAAAGCAGAGAGCCCTAGGGAATTCTGCTAATTCATGAGTATGCTGAGCCGGCATGTCCTTCAATATATGCTTTGCCTGATCCTTCAAGGCCTGACAAACACCAATGGCTGCTACTGCTGGCTGAACCATGGCACCTACTGAGGTAAAAGCTGCTTTCAGTAGGGTCTCGAATTTCTTGTCGACCGGATCCTTGAACATATGGACATTTTCAACCGGACAAGTCAGGGATTTATTCACGCAGGAAATGGCTGCGTCCACTGTAGGGAGAGCCCATTTCTTTACATATTCCTCTTCCATAGGGTAGAGAATAGAGAATCTTTTAGGAGGGACAAAGATTCTATCAGGTCGAGCCCAATCTTGGTAAATCACGTTCCGCAGAAGGGGGTGCATTGGAAAGGATGCACCAGTTAATGGGGCCTTTAAAGAACCCAATGAGGATACCTCCGGGGCTACTAGTTCTGGCACTGGAAGTTTAAAGGCAGTGCGAACCATATCTGTCAAAGACTGGATCCACAGGCCCTCCGCTTGAGAGGCCGAAAAATATTCATCTATAGTGGAATTTTCCCTGTCTGAACCGTCGGGACTTGGGTCTGCCTGATCCCCTTGTGGGTCCCGTTCCTCTGAAGAGGAGACCTCCGCATCTGAAAACCCCACACTGGGTGAAGGGGATCTAGCCCGCTTGCTACTTGGGCAAGGACGGGAAAACAACGCAGTTAACCTTTTCTCTAGCCCACACATGGTGGCTGCTAGCATTCCTTCCGTCACGTAAACGGGAATGGGTGGATCGGGGGCCGCCTCTGCCCCCAGCACCCCCAATGGCTCTTGTACTATGCCACTCGGTGTCCTGACTGGCGAGGGTGGGGCGTAGAAGCCTGGCCCAAATCCTCTGACCCCGATGGAGACCCCTTTTGCTTTTTGGTACCTTTAGCAGCCTTGGCTGGTCCAGATCCCTTTGGAGCCATTGTACAACCTTGGGTCACCCCTATAGCCAACACCTGACTGTTGTAGCTAGGAATAACCAATATGAGGGCAGGTATGAGAGAAAATGAAAAAGAACTAATTTCTCTCTTTTTCTTTTATATTTCTCTTTTTTTTTTTTTTTTTTCAAAAAAATCTTTTTTACCCGCCTGGGAGGTGGCAATACCGAGGAAGCCTGTGAGTATTGACACACCAATGCCCGTTAGCCGGAGTCCAAGGTAGACTCAGATACTGCTGGATCTAAGGCTGAGTCCCTTTAAGCAAAAAAACCCTTTTTTTTTTTTTTTTTTTTTTTTTTTTTTTTTTTCTGGTCTATAGTGGACCTAAGTCCTAGACCTGAAGATCCACTAAACCGCCACTAGGTGTCCCTGTGTGGCCAAAAGACCCAGCTGCACGCTCTGTATCCTTTCTTCCTCTGCCTCCAGGAGGGAAAGACCAGCCAGAGAAAAGTTTTTCCTTTATACAGACCCTGACGCTGCTGGCCCGCCCCCCCGACGCACGCCGACGCTATAAAAGGCGGCGTGCACGCGCGCGCGTATGCGCGCGCGTATGCGCGCGCACACACGCGCGCATGATCGCGCGCACGATCGCGCGCACGATCGCGCGCACCACGCCGAACCCACATGGAGGAAGCAGAGCAGAGGAACAACATGGACCAGCGTTATGCAGCACCAACAGACACCAGGTAAGCACTAATCTTATTGTAGTGCACACACAGCGAGGAAGCTGTCCCCATGGGCTTCCTAAGAAACAGGAGTTTTAACCAGCAATTTCCTCTTTAAAACATGTGGGGTTGCAGTATCAGTGTTAACAGGCAGACCTGGGGTGAGTAGCAAATATATAACTTACACAAGTATACATATATCTACATGTTATCTGGGTAAACATTAGAATCCCATCCTGCCTCAACAGACATAGTGGAGATAGTGGCTGATGCACAAGCATACCATTAGCCAACCCAGAACCCCCAGGGGGATACCTACTGTCGAACCAAGTCCCGCAGGTTCCCTCTTACCTGCTCCACGCCGCAGGGTATTGCAAAATGCAAGAGGCCCAGCCTTCCCCCATCTCCGTGGGTATTGTCTTGGACCTTCAGGGACCGGGGTCCTGTGTTAAGGAACCCACACCCCTGGACCTATATAGCATCCTGGCATCAGTAACTTTTAGTTCTTGGAAGAGACTAAAGCACTGGAGCCCAGAATCCAGCCCTCCAAGGAGAGGCATTATAGGCAAAACCCCACTCCAGCAGGGCCGGGTACCGTACATCTTGGCTCTGAAGCACTTCGGACGGATCCGGCTAGCTATCCTGGGTCCCGAGACCTCCGAGGGACAGCTAGACGTGACCAACACCTAAGACACTGGCGGAAAAACTAAAGCACTCTCAGTGGGAGGGGGTTATATAGGGAGGAACTTCCTGTGAAGTTGATTACACCAGTGTCCACACCTGAAGGTACTCCATATAACCCATATGTAATGGCTATGCGCTCTGTGTCCCGTGATGTACGATCAAGATACGTGTTTTATCACCCTAATGCATCCTATGCAGCCTTGTTGTCAACACCTTGCAGTTAACGTGCTCTCAAATCCAATGACACGTGTGGCGGGGCTGTGTCATACACTTACCGTCTATGGACGCAGAGTTACTCAGGAGCGCCCCCGCAAGGTAACCCCCCCCCCCCCCTCGGTAGAGAGCTTCCCAGAGGGGGCTATCTAATGTGGGGAGGAGCCGTCGTGGGACCCCAGAACAGGTGGAACGGGGCCAAAACTAACTGCACAGTAATGGTAAGTATGACATGTTAAAAAAAAAAAAACCTTTATCATTTTTTTGGTAAAACTAATTTCCTGGAAGTACATTGAGGGGCATATGTCCACACCCCTTCTGTGTTTATAATCCTGCGCTTCTAAATACTTTACCAAAAAACTGAGGCATGGTGGGAGGAGGAGTGGTTGGCCAACAATTGTTTTGGTTTTACTGCCACTTGCTCTGGTAAAACAGTCTCTGAATTTGTGTCCCTCCAATGAGTACCAAAGCCCCATTTTCTGTAATATAGGTTCAAATCCTATAGTTTATGTACATGTATATCAAAGCAAATTTCCCCATAAGAAATAATGGAAACTCCAATGATTCGTTCCATAACCATTTATTCATAAATTCTTCAGTTTATAGTCCATATAAAAAGATTATGGTAATGTGATACATTGTGTAACCATAACATGTCTGTCCAAAAAATGGCAGTCTCCATAAGGGGATTATAAGCAAAATCCAGCATGAGCTACAGAGTTTAAAAGAGAAGAAGGTGCCTCTAAGTGTAGCAATATGGTTACGTTTAATGAAGGTACAACATTAAGTAACTCACATGGTTGATGATTAAAAGTGAGACATCCAAGTATGCAGGCATCTGGGGTAAAGCTGTCCACATAGACCAGGGGTGTCCAAACTTTTTTCAAAGAGGGCCACGTTTGATGACGTGAACATGCTCAAGGGCCGACCATTTTGCCTGACATTCTTTGAACCATTGGTTTTACTGCCACTTGCTCTGGTAAAACAAACGGTCTCTGAATTTGTGTCCAATGAGTACCAAAGCCCCATTTTCTGTAATATAGGTTCAGGACATATTTTAGATTTGAGTGATAACTAGTATTCTCTCCTTATAATAAGCCTTTGTTTTGTCCATACAACCAAGCTATACCAGCAGTGTTTTGTCCATCACTTTTGGAAACCTTGCAGTCTAACACAAATATACTTGGAGACTATAGAAATAATACCTGTGCTTTTCATGTACTGCAAAAGCCATTCAAAATTCTGATTTGTTAGAGAGGGGGGCGTGTCCAAATTGTACACATAAAGGCCCACATTTACTCTGTAAATTTTGTCTTTAGATTGTTTGTGGTATGTATTAATTGGTTTTACTTTTTTAAATTTTTCAGATGTGCGCACTGTAGAATGAGTAGAAGACCAATTATCATCTGATCTTCTGAGTGCCTTGACTGTTCTCTGTTAAGGTTCTGTTAAAATAGTAATTATGCTAGATTTCAGTTTCCTGTATTTACTTAAGTTGTCCTACCTAACACAGTTTAGGTACTGTTAGTATTTGTTGGTTTTTGGTACATCTGGGACCTTGCATTTATTTTCGAAAAAGGACATTTAGAAGCTAGTAAAGCTTTGATTAACCAACCGTTCTATAAAGTGTATAAAATGTTCAAAAGTTTTGATGCTAAAAACCATTGCAGGAGACATCTGCATTTTTATACTGCATATACAAAACAGATGAATATTCTAGAAGGTACTTAAAGCAGTAGTAAACCGCATTAAAAAAAAACAAAAAAACATTCTGGGTTTGAATTCCTGAGCTGCCATGATGTCCCTGGCATGTATGCGTGCAGTAGTTATGGGCGCTGCATGGCTCCTTCAATGGACAGCATGCCGTTCATTGAGAGCATGTGATGTTGTCTGCTTCTACACATCTCCTAAACCTGCACCGTCATATTTACTGTACCTACAGGTAAGCCTTATTATAGAATTACCGGTAGGTACAAAACAACAAAGGGCATTTGCTCCCTCTTTAAAGCACCTGTTACTACTTGTGTGAATTTAGCACTTTGTACCATGTGAGTTTACAATTTAAAAATAATAAAGATGTTAGTTTTGATACCTTATTTTAAAACATCTAAGGGTTTATTCTTTCAAAGTCTTGCAGGTTACATATATGTACAAGGGTGTACATCTGTTTTTGTTTCGGCTTACCATTTTAGTTTTTTTGCCATCTGGTCAGCAAGAATAAAATGGCTACAGATCGTAACTTTTTTGCTGATGCAGAGCAGTGTTACTCCAGCTTTAAAGGCAAAGTCCCAGATTGGAGAATGTGGGCAACTGTATTTGTCTCACAAAAGAAGCCTCAAACTTCTGAGATATCGAAAAATGTATATGTAGTAGCTGCATAACTGCTGTTTAAACATGAAAAAGAGCCAAGTTCAGAATTTCTAATTTCCATAATTTTTTTGTATAAGTCTGCCAAAATGTTCAGTGATTTTGGTACAGTTCTGATTTTGTGAAAATAAAAATGTTACCTATCATTCTTGTTTGCTTATTTGTGCTTATTTTTTTTTTTTTTGTAAGTTTAAAAAAGCCAATAAAACAGGGGTTGATTTTACAAAAGACAAATGGACTGTGCCCTTTACAAGTATAGATACTGTGCAAGGGCATTTGTTCCAGAGCTTCGTAAATGTCAGAAAGCTTTGCTGTTTTCTATTATCCAATCATGTACAAGCAACACACATTTTTTTTTTCTTGCATGTGATTGGGTGATATTTGAAGCATTATCCCAGTTGCTACGCTCTGGAGCATCTGCACTTCCAAAGTACAGTAAAACCTTGGATTGCAAGCATAATTTTGTTTTGGAAAAATGCTTGCAATCCAAAGCACATGTATATCAAAGCAAATTTCCCCATAAGAAATAATGTAAACTCCAATGATTCGTTCCATAACCATTTATTCATAAAGCCTTCAGTTTATAGTCCATATAAAAAGATTATGGCAATGTGATAAATTGTATAACCATAACATGTCTGTCCAAAAAATGGCAGCCTCCATAAGGGGATTAGAAGAAAAATCCAGCAGGAGCTACAGAGTTTAAAAGAGAAGGTGCCTCTAAGTGTAGCAATATGGTTACGTTTAATGAAGGTACAACATTTAGTAACTCACATGGTTGATGATTAAAAGAGAGACATCCAAGTATGCAGGCATCTGGGGTAAATCTGTCCACATAGACCAGGGGTGTCCAAACTTTTTTCAAAGAGGGCCACGATTGATGAAGTGAACATGTTCAAGGGCCGACCATTTTGCCTGACATTGTTTGAACCAATAAAATGTGATCTAAGTGTGTTTGTCCGAGCACTAATACACTGCGCAACAAGAATTCTCTTGCCTTTGTGGCTGTGTGTGGTGAAAAGATGAGCTCGGGCGTGTTATTTGGATATATATCTCTTTTTTGGCCCCAACGAATCCCAGAGCGCTGCTCAGGACTAAGGATGAGCTTGGGCGTGTTATTTGGATATACCGTATTTATCAGCATATAACACACACAGGCTTATCATTGCCATGAATGCAGCCTCACCATTGCCATGAATGCAGCCTCACCATTGCCATGAATGCAGCCTCAATATTGCCATGAATGCAGCCTCACCATTGCCATGAATGCAGCCTCACCATTGCCATGAATGCAGCCTAATCGATGCCCATCTGCAGCCTCACCATTGCCATGAGTGCAGCCTAATCGATGCCCATCTGCAGCCTCAGAGGGGACAAGTGCCGTCAGATTACAAACAGGAGAATTTCTTGTTTGCTCTGTGGCCTCTTTAATACAAAGTCCCGCCTCCTATGATAAACAGAACAGTCATCCAATGGCATCCCAGGAAACGGGACTTCCTATTGCAGACGCTGTCGAGTAAACAGGAGATTCTCTTCATGTAATCTGACGGTGCACGTCCTGTCCCCTCCCAGGCAGCTCCGATAAATATGGTATATATCTTTTGTGGCCCCCAGGGCACATGTCAGGCTGCAATGGCTATATCCAAATCCCCAGGGGGCCATATTAAATCACCAGGGGGGGTGCAATTGGTCCCCGGGCCGGACTTTGCACCTGACTGACATAGACCACTCTCCGCATCACTGGGATCTTGCCACTGTCAGTCTGCAATCGTAACCAGGACTGCCCTGCAGTAGAGTGATCTGAAAGCAAGGCTTGAGGCGCTCGTGGAGCGTAGCATGGAAGGAATAATGTCAATGGCGGTGCGGAGGCTAGGCCGTGGACAGCTTTACCCGGATGCCTGCCTACTTAGATGTGCCTCTTTTAATCACCAACCATGTGAGTTGCTAAATGTTGTACCTTCATTAAATGTAACCATATTGCTACACTTAGACGCACCGCACTTTATTTATATACAGTTGGGACATGGCGACTTGTATAACAAGTCATTTATTAAAACATGTTGCTTGTCTTGCAAAACGCTCTCAAACCAAGGTTTTACTGTACCGTGTCTTTTCCTTTGGTAAATACACCCCATAGTGCAGCCTTCAAAATATCCACTCGCCTGCTAGCATTTGGCGAGTGGATTTAAGCTGGGGGCGAGTGATAACAGGGCTGCATGACCAATCTCCCTCCAATCAGTGCCTACACTTAGAGCGTGATCACTGATGTGATTGGTGGCCGAAGAGGAAAGGTGCATGCTTGGGAAAAGTAGTCTGGTGAGGCGTGCACAGGCAGAGCAGTATTCCATGAGATAATCTACGAGGGCGTGTTTAGAAGTGCAATTAGGCACGGGGCAGTGTATGAATTAGGTTGGGCAACTGGTGGCGAGTACTCTTGAGACCTGGCTAGTAGCTCAGGGGTTGAAATTTTGAGCCCTGCCATAGTGTATGTAGCAGCCTGGCCACTGTAAAGTGTATTCTGATTGGTGATTTTGTGTTTTTATGCTTTTTTTTTTTTTTTTGCTCTTTCTGGTTATATAATTTCCTTAGTTCTTCATCTGAGATTTGGGTAACAAAGGGTTTAATTTGATGGCAAAAATGCACATGGGCATTTTCTATCTTGAGTGGAAATTCTACACAGTTAGTTATATGTACATAGAAAATGCATGCGCAAAGCTTTTCAGTTTTACAAAAACCGTGTTCTCTAGGTAAGCTCTATATACACATAAAGGGGGAAATCTACTAAAACTGGTGCAGCTGTGTATAGTAACCAATCACCTTCTAGGGTTGTATTGTCAAAGCATAATTTAACAAGCTTAAAGTGGTTGTAATTTTTTATTTTATTTAAATAACAAACATGTTATACTTGCCTCCACTGTGCAGTTCATTTTGCACAGTGGCCCCGATCCTGGTCTTCTGGATCCTCCCTGCAACAACTACGCACAGATATGCGAGCGAGCTTGCATGGTGTGTAGCTGTTACGGTTGCGTTCTCGGCCCCGGCGCGCCACATCATTGGATGTGATTGACAGCACCACTGCACCCAATCCACTGCAGCCAATCAACGGCTGAGCTTTGACTTAAGGAGGATGACTGGGGCTAGCGTGAGATTTTAACAACCCCTTTAAGTTAGAAGCTAGCTAATATGCACAGCTGCATCAGTTTTAGTAAATCTCCCTCAAAATCTATGCAGGACCATGCCAAAGTTTTACGCACTTGTGGAAAATGCTGTAAAGCAGAGATGCTGTCAAACCAAACAATTTTTGCACTTTTACTCCTTTGCTTTGTTTTTTTCTTCACTTCTAGCTTTGTCTGCAAAACCCAAAACAATATATTTCTCTTTCATTCATGGACAGCAGCATCTTGACCTTAGGGTAATATCCTCCTTACTAGGATACTGATTGGCAGAAAAACATACTCTCTCTCGTACTTCTGTCTGCTCTGCAGCCTCAGTTTTTTTTTTCTGCCTAGCAAAGGAGAATGACATGGCTCCTCTGGGCCCATGTGGCTTGGGGGTTTTTGCAATTTTGTTGCTTTTCTTTGTTTTGTTTTTTCCTGCATTTTTGGATTCTGAGATCTACAATCAACTGCTGACTGAATCACAGACTGGATCTTCCATCCTTGTAGTCCCCCCAGTTTCGGCCATCGAGCGTGTGCCGGCCTTTTAGCTACGCGCTGGGCCGTCCACGACATGCCCTGTTGCTCCGGGGGTGGCCTGTGAGCTATATGCTCCAGGCCACACATGACCGGGTTCTATGTTCTTGTCAGTGTGCCAGGCTGACAGCCATGCCGTAACTGAGCGGACATTGGTTCTGTCCGGGATGCCTCCAGCCAGTGGTCGCAGGACGGGTAAGTAGCAGTCCCCTTGCTTTGGCAGGGTGGTGCGGCTGGGCTCTCCTCTCAACCTCCCCACGTTTTGGGTGGTCGGCAGTGAGGTGGGGGCTCCATCCTGTGGCTGGGGGCTGTTTGCTATCGGGGGTGCTTTTTTTTTTTTTTTTGCTGCCGTGTGTGCGTGGGGGGGGCCTGGGTGTTTGCTGATGTGTCTGCTGTTTTTACTGCACAATTGCGGCCGCAGTTTTGGCGCCTTTATTGGAGATTGGTGGACATTTTCTTGTAGCCCACATGCTCTGTTTGCATGTCAGCGCCCATTTTGGAAGGTGCTTTTGCCTCTAGTGGCTGCAAAATCCGCACGAACGGCTCCACCACACTTCTGAGGGATGGTACAGCACGGAGCAGTGCTCTGGGAGGCAGACAGCAGGCCTGGTCAGGTGGGGAGTCCTCTGGGGCGGTCCCCTATTTCTCTGTTGCGGCCGGGAGGGTGGACTGTGGATCTGGCCCTCCGTTCCTGGGGTGGAAAAAGGGTGTACAAACATGGCATCTGAACCGGATGCTTCTCCCCCTGACATGTCAGAATTAACCCTTAGTGCCCCTGTCCCTGCGGTCTCAGTGGATGCTATGACGGCAGTCCTAGAGGCGTTTGTTGCCGGGTGGAAGCGGCGCATGGACAAAGGGGGGGTAAAAAGCGCCTCCGACTTCTGCTCCCGGGCCCTGGTTCCAAAGTGTCTGAGGATGCAGGCCTAGTCCACATGGACAGTGAGGATGACTCTGCATCAGGGTCGGTGCATGATAGGGCGCTGGTGGAAGCTCTTATCACTGCGGTGCGGGATACTCAAAAAATGGAGGATGCGGCGGAGACGTCAGATGTCGGTCCCTTTTGGGTTCCGTAAGCCGGCCCGCACTGCAAGTGTTTCCTTGTGTACCTTTTTAAGGTTTTGTACAAGGAATGGGATTGGCCGCAAAAGTTTTTTTTCTGTTTCGAAATGCTTTGCTGTCCGTTATCAGTTTTGAGGATTTCCTGAAGAATTGGACCTTTCCTCCATCAGTGGACCCCCCTGTGTCCAGATTAAACAAGGCGACCACGTTGCCTGTGGAAGGGGCTCCCGCTGATAAAAGAGCTGAGGCTGTGGCCCGCTCCATGTTCACAGTGGTGGGGTCGGCGGTGAGACTGGTCTTGGTCGGGGCTCTAGTGTCTCAGACACTTACTGAAAGTTGTTACTCAAAGTTGTTGCTTCAGGAGTTGGAGGAGTATTAGGCTTCTCTGGACTATGTGGCGCTGGCCGACCAGTTGGTGCAGGGCCTTAAATTTGTCTGAGTCGGCCCTGGATATGCTTCCCTTTCTCTCCAGGGCCTCAGCCTATGCGGTGGTGTTGCGCCGCCTTGTTTGGCTAAAGTGTTGGTCCGCGGACCAGTCTTCTAGGAAAGGCCTTGGTGGACTTGCCCTTTTAAAGGTGAAAGACTGCCAACAGCAAAGTTACTTCGAGGAAGGGGAAAGTACGGGTCGTCTCCTTGCCCTTATAGTTAGGGGGCAGTGGGAATCGTCAAATATTACAGCAATAAAGGCGAAAACTGGGGAGATGCATACCCTAGGGACTGATATCCTAAAGGATTTTCAACAATTCTATAGGGACTTATACTCTTCTAAAGCTAGATATAGTCCATCAGATATGGCTTGATTTTTTGCAATCATGCACCTTTCCACAGCTGTCTGAAGCTGATAGGGACATGTTAAACTCCCCTATCACTCTGTTAGAGTTGAAGGATGCTTTGCATGAGGCCCTACATCATAAGTCTCCAGGACCGGATGGCATACCGGCAGAGGTATAATCCCAGTATGTTTCTGCCGCCTTTGCTAAAGACTCTGCAGGAGGTAATTTAAACAGGCACCCTACCCAATGGCATGCAGGAATCGATAATTATAGTCCTGTTATAACCAGGGAAGTATAAACTCTTGCTGGACTCCTATCGCCCAATCTCTTTGCTAAATGCAGATGTTAAGCTCCTGGCCAAAATTTTGGCCACAAGGTAATCACGGTGATAGGAAAGCTGATCCACAGGGACCAATCTGGCTTCATGCCATCTCGTTCTATGGCGGATAATATCCGGCGACTCTATGCGACTCTACAGATGCCGGTGGACAACCCAGGAGGTAGGGCCATCCTGTCGCTGGACACCGCTAAGGCGTTTGATAGCGTGGAGTGGCCCTACCCCCTGGAGATTTTGGCAAGATTCGGACTGGGGAATAAGTTTATAGCATGGGTGAAGGTGCTCTATTCTAAACCAAGAGCTAGACTCTGTATTAATAATAACCTCTCCACTGTGTTGGAGTTATATAGAGGTACCCGGCAGGGGTGCCCATTGTCCCCCCTGCTGTTTGCACTGGCGGTTGAGCCCTTGGCTATTTCTATTCGTAACGCCACAGAGGTGGTGGGATTTCATAGGGGGCAGAGGGAAGATAAAATATCATTGTATGTGGACGAAGCGCTTATTTATTTAGGTGATTTGTAGGATTGTCCCAATACCACTTTTTTAGGACCGAGTACAAGTACCGATACTTTTTTTTTTTTTTTCATGTACTCGCCGATACCGAGTACTGATACTTTTTTTTAAATGTCCCCCCACATATTGCTGCCATGTCCCCCCACATATTGCTGCCATGTCCCCCCACATATTGCCATGTCCCCCCCATCTATTGCTGCCATGTCCCCCCCATCTATTGCTGCCATGTCCCCCCCATTATTGTCCATGTATTGTCCCCAACATATTGCAGCCATGTCCCCCATATACGCAGCCATGTCCCCCGTACCTGACGATGATGCTGCCACCGTATATACAAGCCGCCGCCGCAAACATTACAGGCACCTTTAGTTTCAATATTCTATTTAGGTATCGGGGGGTATTTGGGGGAGTATAAGTACTCCCGCAAATACTCGGTATCGGGACAACCCTAGTGATTTGTCCGCATCGCTGCAGGCAGTGATGGGGATTATAGGGAACTTTTGATGTTTTTCCAAAATGGAGGATATACTGCCACCCGGGGCAGAGCAGATTGTCATAAGTAATAGCTTTAAATATGTAGGAGTGGTGGTGTCTAAAGACCCGTTGAAGTATCTTCGGCTAAATCTGGGCCCGCTACTGTCAGACAGAAGGAAATGTAATAGCTGGTGCTAGCTTCCACTGTCGGTACGACGGGCAAATTTAATAAAAATGGTAGGGTTGTCCCGATACCACTTTTTTAGGACCGAGTACAAGTACCGATACTTTTTTCCATGTACTTGCCGATACCGAATACCGATACTTTTTTTAAATGTCATGTGACAGTTTTCAAACCACAATACAGACCAAGAATATTTTCTTTAGAATTATGAAGAACTCTAACTCAAGACATTATAAAAGAATAAAAATGAATAAAAGTTTTATTTTCTTGTCACGCAGTAGTAAAAAAACTCAAAGAATTTTCACAGAACATGTTGATAAATACAAAAAAAGTATTCTATTTAGGTAACGGGAGCATTTGCGCGAGTACAAGTACTTCCGCAAATACTCGGTATCGGTCCCGATACTAGCATCCGTATCTGGACAACCCTAAAAATGGTATGGGCACCACAGCTCCTGTACGTCTTTCACAATTTCCCTATGTGGATTACAAATAAATGGTTTAAACTGATACACTGAAAGACCTGATATGGAAGAAGGCAGCTAGGATTAGCTTAGTTACCCTTCAGAACAGAAAGGATAGAGGAGGCGTTGCAGTCCCGCATCCTAAAACGTATTTTCTGGCCTCTCAACTTCAGCATTTAGCGGGATGGGGGCGGGAAAAGAGTGAGGACTCTATATGTAACCTGGTGACTATATGCGCCCCTACATTGGAGGCAGCATCTCATATGGAAATGGATTTTCCTAGCATACCACATTCCGCGCCAATCGGTACGCTCTTTAAAAAAGTATGGGGAGAGGTCAGGAAAGCCCTGGGTATAATAGGCCTGTTGCCCTTTACCCCGATATGGCATAACCCAAGATATCCGGAAATACAGGAATTAAGGGGATTTACCCTATGGAAAGAGAAAGGGATATATTTCTTTGCGCAGTTGTATGAGGGGGAGGTATTGAAAACGTATAAACAGCTGTGTCGGGAATTTCCGCTAAACCCAAAGGTTTTTTTTATCAATACCTCCAACATGTGCTGTGGGCTTAACAAAAAACACAATCTCTAGTAATATCGGTAGCACCCCTGATCAAGGTAGTACTCGGAATAGAGGACCGGAAAGGATTTATATAAAAAATGTACATGGAACTGCTAGGGTTCAGGACCATACATCCCTGAGATGTTGCAGCAAATGGGCTGAAGACACAGGGGATATAGATAAAAATCTTTGGAACAGGGCCTTAGAATCCATTCCCGTAGTATCTATCTGCGTCTCACAGACTGTCACAATTTATTCTGCCTAGGGCATATAGAACACCAGAGCAGTTGCATAGGTGGGGGGCAAGAGATTGCCCATTATGCCCGAAGTGCAAAGTACATCAGGGAGATTTATTACATCTGATATGGAGATGCCCAAAATTACATATGCACTGGGAGATCTCCTCCCAATACCAAAGTAGATTGGCACAGGTATCTATTCCTCTGGACCCCCTGGTATACGTACTGGGGGCCATAGATGTCGAAACATTCCCAAAAGGAATCTATTTATTGTTAACTAGAGTACAATCGCACGACAAAACTTATAGCACGACACTTGATGGCACCAGAGGTACCTACGGGAAGGCAGTGGATTGTATATGTGAACTCTCTACTCCCTAGAGAAAGATTAACCTATAGCCGCAGGGGAGAAACCGGTAAATTGGACCATATATGGCAACCATGGTTGGGTGATGCCAGACTTGCGCTGCCACAGTCGGTAACGAATAGACTACGGAGATGGGGAGTCAGGAGGAGCTGAAGGGAGGGGGAAGATGGAAAGGAGCAAAAAAAAGCACAAAATCAAATAAAGAAACAAGACAGAAGAAGGAAGAGAATAGGGAAAAATACACGAGACGTGGATTTAAAAGACAAAGATAAGGTGGTGTGGTGTGGGGAGGGAGGGAGGAAAACAAACCATGCATAAAAGGTATATAGTTTAAAAAAAAAAAGGTAGTACCCTGGGGAATTAGTTTAATATGTTGGTTTTTTTTTCCTATTAAATAAGTACTGTATTTTGTATTTGATTAAATGCACAAAGTGTATCACAAGCGCACATTTTTGAATAAAAAGTGACAAAAAAAAAAGGGTGAAAGACTTTTTGGGGCATCTCTAGATGACATTATAAAAGATGCCACGGGAGGTAGGAGCACTCTGCTCCCTCAATCTGGTAAGGGTGAGGAGCCTCGCCGTAGGCAGGGGTCCTCCTTTTAGCGCCCCCAAGCATTTTTTCCGTCCGCCCGGGGCTGCAGGTAAACGTTCCCAGGGTGCTAAGAGGCCTGCTGAAGGGCAGAAGCGCCCCTGGTTCCACAAGCCTGCGGAAAAACCTGCTTCCGCATGAAGGTCTCTCGGGTTGGGGGGGGGGGGCAGCTTTGCAAATTCGTGGCTCGGTGGATGTCTCTTTTTGACTGGTGGGTTTGCAAAGTAGTTTCCTCAGGGTACAAGATAAGTTTCTCTCTTGTTCGCCAAACAGATTTTTTCCTTTCAGACTCCAGCTTCCTCTGGAGGCCCTGTTTGGGGCTGTTCAGGGTCTGCTGGTAAGGGGGGGTGATCGTGCCGGTTCCTTTGCTGGAACGGTTTCATCGGTTTTACTCCAATCTGTTTGTGGTCCCCAAGAAGGAAGGCGTCTATCCAATTTTGGATCTCAAGGCCCTCAACTGCCTTGTCAGAGTGCAAAAGTTCAAGATGGTGTTGGTTCGCTCGTTGGTAGCGGCACTCCACCCGGGGGATTTTTTGGCATCCTTGGATATCACCATATGCGCAAAGCACCAGAAATTTCTACGCTTTGTGGTCGGGAGGACCATTTTCAATTCGTGGCCCTCTCTTTCTGCCTTGCTTTGGCCACAAGGGTTTTCACCAAGGTGCTCGCTCCGGGTCTGGCCCTGCTGAGGCAGCGTGGGATCGCTATTGTGGGATACCTGGATGACCTCCTGAGAGCTTCTTAAGGCTTAGAGTTAGAGGTAGATATGTCTATCACTTGCCAGACCCTGCGGGAACTCTGGTGGGTGCTAAATGTTCAGAAGTCAGTGTTGGTACCGTCTCAACGCCTGGAATACCCGGGGTCGGTCCTGGACTCCTTGGAGGCCAGAGTTTTTCACTCCATGGAAAAACTGCAAGGGCTGCGATATGGCGCTTGGCAACCCAAAAGTGGTTGCCGCTCCGTTTTTGCATTAAAGAGTGCTGGGCCTCATTCGAGGCGTTTCCGTATGCTCAATTACAAACTCGAGTGTTGCAGAGAGAGATCATGTCATGTTGGGACCAGCACCCTTCATAGAGATGACAATCCAGAGGGATTGTCAGATCCGGGTGCGTTGCCTGGTCAGGTCCTCCCTAGTGTGGTGGCTGACGTCTCCGGGTTCTTCGGGCTAGGAAGTTGTTCCTCCCGTGTCATTGGACGTGGTCACGACGGACCCCAGTCTCTCCGGCTGGGGGGCGAGTATGGGGTGTTCAGTCAGCCAATCAATGTCCTGAAACTCCAGGCGATGCCTCTCCAAGTGGTTTCTGAGACTACAGGGCCATCCAGTCGGACAACGCCACGGCTGTGGCTTATGTCAATCATCAGGGGGGGGCACAAGGAGCTCGGCTGCAGAGCGGAAGTCGTTCACATCA
Source organism: Rana kukunoris (assembly GCA_029574335.1). Classification (NCBI taxonomy): domain Eukaryota; kingdom Metazoa; phylum Chordata; class Amphibia; order Anura; family Ranidae; genus Rana; species Rana kukunoris. The sequence goes on along the minus strand of CM056050.1, from coordinate 119,571,329 downwards.
TCCGGTGGGCCCAACAGAACGTTTCGGCTGTGTAGGTTCTGGGTGTGTAGAACTGGCAGGCTGACTACCTTCGTCGCCAAATGCTAGATCAAGGAGAATGGTCGCTGCACCCGGCTGTGTTTCAGAGTCTGTGTCAAAAAAATAGGGCACTCCAGATGTGGATCTCCTGGCATCACAACTCCATCGGAAGGTCTTGAGGTTCATGGCCAGGTCAAAAGACCCGTGGGCGGATGCGTTGGTGGTGCCACTATCGCCTGATCTATGCTTTTTTTTTTCCTCCCCTTGAAGCTTCTCCCGTCTGCTCTGCAGGGTGGAAGCCAAGGGGATACCGACGATCCTAATTGCTCCAGATTGGCCTCGCTGTCCCTGGTAGATCTGGTGGCATACATTTCTTGGCTCCTGCGTCTGCGAAAGGACCTTCTGTCGCAGGGTCCTATCTTGTATCCTGCTTTACAGTTGTTGGCTTTAATGGCATGGTTATTGAAAGCCAGGTGCTGAGGGACCGAGGTCTGTCGGACTCGGTGATCGCTACCATGCTGAGGGCGCAGAAGTCTACTTCCCGGAAGATTTATCAACGTACGTAGAAGGCTTACATCTTTGTGTGAGGAGATGACTTGGCACCCCCGTGCATATGTGATGTCCCAGATCCTGCTGTTTTGAGTGCGTGGAGTGGACAAGGCACTCGCCTTGAGTACAATTAAGGGGCAGATTTTGGCCCTGGTTGTTTTCTTTCGGCGGCGCACTCTCTGGTGCGTAAGTTTGTGCAGGAGGTTTGGCATGTGGGTCCTCCCCTGCCTCCATGGGACTTGAATTTAGTCCCCTCGGTGCTTCAGAAGCCTCCGTTTAAAAACATTAGGGAGATTCCCTTATTGATGCTTTCCCAGAAGGTGGTCTTTCTGGTTGCAATTACATCGGTCAGACGGGTTTCGGAGTTGGCGGCCTTGTCTTGCAAGGCTCCCCATTTGGTCATCCACAGGGATAAGGTGGTGCTGCGTCCACAGCCGTCGTTCCTTCCTAAGGTTGTTTCGGCCTTTTCCATTAATGAGAAAAATAGTTTGGTCAGCAGGACTTTAAATGAGGCCAATCACCATGCGGAGTAAGCATATAAGGTATACAATATTGCTTAATTGAGTTCCAACACAAAAGGGGAAGTTAGTTTGGGACTTGGAATGAGAGATGTATAGCAAAGAGCATTTTATTATGCCTTGTGATATAATATAAAGTATACTGAATGACATTGCATCCACAAAATCGCATAAACCTGCTACAAATTACATATGCATAATAACACCATAGTACTTGGCATATCGTGGAGTAAGGACAAGTCCTGCACAAAATGAACCACTGGAGGGGCTTGATGGTATAATGAGAATCTGGGAGTAAAACGGTATTAAAAAAAAAAAAAATACATAAAATCATCTGTATGTACATCATGCATGCATGCCCGACATGTTTTGTTGGGATCTACCAACTCTTCAGGGCCAAATGCAATTTGATCTATAAAGAGACATAACCATATGGTATAATTTTGTAGTAGAATAATATAAATATACAGAACAAGATAGATAACCCTATAAATACTCACGTCAACTGTATAGATGTGAGCACAGGACCAGAGCCGTTAAAATTGTCTGGTATGGGCGCTGAGGTAGAGACATGTGAACAGACAGGGAGCACTGTGGATTCCCCAATGTGTGAATGTGGAAGACAGTGGGCCAACACTTCTGTGGATTGAGATCGGTAGTATATAATGAATGTATAATATTATTGAGAAGTGCCAAAAAAGCCTATGCACCAGGTCAGATGAAAGTGGGTGAGAAAAAAAGAAAGGATGAAGAAACCAAAGGGATAAATAAAGTACTAAAGGTATTAGGTGAAACCTATAGAAATGCACCTTGTTGGATCACATGGAATTAAGAAGCCAAGTGTAAGTGAGAGCTTGCATATTAAGGTGTTGCCAGAAAGACAGCTAGACACCAAGTGGGGAATTGAAATGCTCCCTGCTGAACCAATGTGTCCCGCCCAGCGTCACGTAGGCGTGGCAGCGGAGGGGAGGCATCTGTGCCTGAACGAGTGAATCCACCCATACAGGCCCAGTCCCCCACCCAATGTCAGCCTAGATGGAAAGAAAAACATGCTCATGCGGTGGGACATCAAATATATTGTTGCACACACCAAGCCGTAATGTGGCGCCGATGCGGTAAGGAGCACTCGCCCAGACCCACCACCTCCGTCCATAACAAATGGAGAGGAAGGAGCGCCAAAATCGTATCACAGCTCCCAGGGGACAGGCGAGCAAACGGCCCAGAAATCCATGCACACACTACACAGACCCTGACATGTGGAACAGAGTGCTAGGAACAGGATAAGGTAGATTGAGATAAAAATATATCTATAAATGTACACATATGTATATAAGTATGTCATGTGTGTCAAAGTGTAATGTATAATAAAGCCATGATTGGGTCTATCATGGACTGCAAAAATGCAAAGAGTACTTTGCAGACTGCCAGATGGTAAAATGCACCTCTCAATCCCTATATAAATATATTGTTAGAAACCGTTTGGAAATTTGCTAGAAACGCATGCATCCATGCGATTCCACCCCTATATGAGCACATAAGAAAAATAATACAAAACGGGGAATTGTTGGGTGGGAGGGAGGAATCGTGCCATCCCCACCCGACGCAAGTGCGCCCCTGGGGCATATAAAATACCCCTATGTGCCAAGTGGCAACAATTGATATGTGGTGCCCCAAACCACCCAAATGATTGCACCCAAAATCTCAGCGAGAAAAAAAATGATGTGGTCCAAGGCACCATAGTTAAATGGCCTCCATCCCAAATTTGAAAAGAAAAAAGAGAGTTAGGTCAGCGGGACTTTAAATGAGGCCAATTGCCGTGCGGAGTAAGCATATAAGGCAGGGATCCTCAAACTACGGCCCTCCAGCTGTTGCGGAACTACACATCCCATGAGGCATTGTAAAACTCTGACATTCACAGACATGACTAGGCATGATGGGAATTGTAGTTCCTGAACAACTGGAGGGCCGTAGTTTGAAGACCCATGATATAAGGTATACAATATTGCTTAATTGGGTTCCAACACAAAAGGTGGGAGTTAGTTCAGGACTTTTTCTCGCTGAAATTTTGGGTGGAAGACACCCTTGTTCATTTAGTGGTCTGGTGCACCATATATTGTTGCCGCTTGGCACATAGGGGATTTTATATGCCCCAGGGGTGCACTTGCGTCGGGTGGGGATGGCACTATTCCTCCCTCCCAACAACTCCCTGTTTTCTATTATTTTTCTTATTTCTTCTGTTCCCATATAGGGGTGGAATCACATGGATGCATGCGTTTCTAGCAAATTTCCAAACTGTTTCTAACAATATATTTATATAGGGATTGAGACGTGTATTTTACCATTTGGCAGTCTGCAAAGTAGCTTTTGCAGTCCATGATAGGCCCAATTATGGCTTTCTTATACATTACACTTTGACTCTCATGACATACTTATATACATAACAATAATGATAGTGCAGCGCAAAACAAAAAATTAAATAAAAATGACAAACACATAGAAAATTAAATATAAATGATAAGAATCAAGAGTCCATAAAGAGTGCTCAAGTGCATATATGATCCAAAATGGGAAAAAAAAGGTGCACAATCCAAAGGGTGATTTCCAGAAGAACTTCCATCAGATAGCAGGAATGGCCTCTCACATTAACACTTCGACCAAAAATAGGTCACAAAGCATGGAATGAGCAGAGAACCTCCTGTTCTCAAAGAGACAGCAACCAGATGCAGCAGTTCAACCTCAATTATGGCAGATTCCGGAACAAGGTAAGGCAAACAGGGCATAAAAAGGAAAAGGAGATCTAGTGCTCTCTGAACCCAAACTCAGTAGATTTATTACGGCAATAAAGACATATACTCACTGTAAAAGCACTCTGAGTGCAACGAATAGATGCATAACAATATAAGAAGACCAGCATGGATCTCACTTGGGTCGGCGATCGCGGGTGACGTCACATGTGGCCCCTCCTCCTCATACGTTGTTACGTCCCTGTAGGCGGGACTTCATCAGCGTGGGATGAAGAAAGGCATCTTGTAGACGTCCCGCTGTCTCGGTATAAGTAGCCTGTGGCTGCCATGACAACCATGGCAACAAAAAAAACGACCACTATGCTCAAATCCTCCATACAAAGCAGCAACTGCTACTGCAATAGAAGGGCGCAAACCGTGCCATACCAAGGACTGAAGGGGGCAGTGCAAGGACATGTAAATATTAGTACGCAAACTGCAGTATACTTATTAAGAAATATATATACATATTAAAAAATTACATATATAAAAAGCATCATGTTTAAAAAACATGCAAATAAAAATATATTTATATTGACGTCAGCCGTGATCGCACACCCAGTACAATAATTGGTACAGAAAATTACATACGAACTCCTTATCTATTAACCCTATGAGGTCATCACTAATAGTGACTCCAAAAAAATGGGAAACAATGTCTCAAGGAGATACTAGACATAAAAAAACATATTTAAAAAAAAGGGGACACATATTACCTATTAGAAATAAAACAATTTAGGTCAAACTCAATGTTAAGGCCGGCTGGCGAGGATGCCTTGGTTTCATATATCCAATAGGACTCACGCCGACTTAATTGGGGGATATAATGCCCCCCTCGCCAGTGCTTCGACACTTTCTCAATGCCCCAGAATTTTAACCCTTTAGGGTCTCTCTGGTGACACTGCCTAAAATGTTTGGATACACTGATTTCTACTACCCCTTTTTATATTACTAATGTGTTCTGCAAGCCGCACTCACATTCAAGCATATATACTACGCCAATGGTATCACACGTAATCAACTGCTTGATGGGATATTCCACATGGGTCACATTAGAACAAAAAGTCTTCCTTTTCTTAGCCCTGGTTCACACTGGGCTGCGGAAGTGAAATCGCGCAATTTCAGCTGAACTCGCACGATTTCACTCCCTCTGGCAGTCCCGATTTTGGCGCGATTTAGGAGACATCTGTGCAGGGTTCTGCACAGATGTCAATGTAAATCGCGTCCTGAAATCGCAAAAAGTAGTACAGGAACTACTTTTTGAAATCGGTGCAGCGCCGCAGATGCGGCGTCGCACCGATTAGGACAGTGTAATTGCCGCCGATTTGAGATGCGATTTCACATGTGAAATCGCATCTCAAATCAAACTAAATCGTACCCATTGTGAACCTGGGCTTAATCTGCTGTTTGACATGCTTGCAGGTCGCACAGCGACCACAAGCATAGAAGCCTGATAAGAAATCAAAAAGCTTGGGCTGTGCCACCACCGGTGGGTCAATGACACCAGGAGCAAGGCTGTCCCTCAAAGAGGGAGCCTTTCTGTAGATGGACTAAGACGATATTTTAAGACGATCCACTGTCTTAAAATAATTCCTGTTAAGGAGCAAGTCTAGACGTGTCAGAGGTGGCAGAAGAGCCCAAAAGGTCCTAATAGGTACCGGTATTTTTAACCTTAGTGGAGTTCCCCTGACTGATGATGAGACAAGAGTGCTAGATAGGGGTCTTAATTTCGCCCAGATCCGGAATCTGAATAAATTTCAGACCTTTGTCAATATTCAGAAATATACTAGGAGTTTAAACATGAAAAAATATTTTTTGTCTAATCCGATCGAGAGGAATTCCTCTAAGATTGCTCCTGGTCATTCCAATCTGAGGAACAGGATCCACTTTTAATCCGCAATTTACAGATACTAGACACCTTGATGTATTTCGTAATATGGTATGCAAGGATCTTGAGAGTCTTCATATTAAAAAAGTTAGGGACTCTCAATGTATCCGATGAGGGATTTTATCACTAGAGCAACGGGACGATATAGTGATTCTGGATACCATCCCCTGCATTCCCAACACTATCTTGGTGACTGCTGATGTTGGGTCGCTTTATACCATCATAGACCACGAGGCGGCTCTGACTTTGGTGAGCTGGGCATTGGGGTCTACTGACCTTAGTTATGACCATGTGCAGTTTTTGCTGGACAGTCTTAAATTTTGTTTGTTAAGTAATTACTTTTTTGCAACAATGCGGAGTTGCCATGGGAGCCCATTTTGCTCCCAGTGTGGCCAATCTGTTCATGGCCCACTGGGAGCATGACGTGGTATTCCAGGATAGGCCATCCCAGTTGCTGTGCTACTGTAGGTATATCGATGACCTCATTATGGTCTGGGAGGGTGATTTGCCTTCATTACAGCAATTTATGGATAAACTTAATTCTAACACCAAGAATATAGTTTTAACTTGGACAGTCTCCCATGAAAAGATTAATTTCCTTGACTTGGAGATTTTCAAGTCAGACAACTTGCTCTTTACCAGGAATTATTTTAAGACAGTGGATCGTAACGGATACATCCCCTTAACCAGTTGCCATCATAGTTTATGGTTGTGCAATATCCCGTGAGGGCAATTTGTGAGGTTTCGCCAGAATTGCACTCTTGAGTCAGATTATCTCATTCAGTCACAAGAATTATCCACTCGCTTTGTATCCAAAGGCTACTCTCGCCCCTTAATTATGCAAGAGATAGAGAAAGTAAGGGCCTTAGATAGGAGTGTCATTGTAGCAGACAAACCTCCTAATGTAGACAAAGAACAAGCCAATTTCAAAATGGTGCTGGATTTTAACATCCAGCATAAGAAATTTGAAAAAATAGTGGCAAAACACTGGCCCATTTTGAAAGGTGATGGCGTCCTGGGTCCGGTCCTCCTGGATCGCCCTCAGTTCATCTACAGAAAGGCTCCCTCTTTGAGGGACAGCCTTGCTCCTGGTGTCATTGACCCACCGGTGGTGGCACAGCCCAAGCTTTTTGATCTCTTATCAGGCTTCTATGCTTGTGGTCGCTTTGCGACCTGCAAGCATGTCAAACAGCAGATTAAGAAAAGGAAAACTTTTTGTTCTAATGTGACCCATGTGGAATACTGTATCCCATCAAGCAGTTGATTACGTGTGATACCATCGGCGTAGTATATATGCTTGAATGTGAGTGCGGCTTGCAGTATGTTGGTCGCACTTCACAGGCATTACATGTGAGAGTCGGAGAACACATTAGCAAGGGTTAAAATTCTGGGGCATTGAGAAAGTGTCGAAGCACTGGCGAGGTAGGCATATCCGCCAATTAAGTCGGCGTGAGTCCTATTGGATATATGAAACCAAGGTATCCTTGCCAGCCGGCCTTAACGTTGAGTTTGACCTAAATTGTATCTGTATTTGTATTTTTAATATTACATTTTTTTTTTTTAAATATGTTTTTTTATGTCTAGTATCTCCTTGAGACATTGTTTCCTCTTTTTTTGGAGTCACTATTAGTGATGACCTCATAGGGTTAATAGATAAGGAGTTCTTATGTAATTTTCTGTACCAATTATTGTACTGGGTGTGCGATCACGACTGACGTCAATATAAATATATTTTTATTTGCGTGTTTTTTAAACATGATGCTTTTTATATGTGTAATTTTTTAATATGTATATATATTTCTTAATAAGTATACTGCAGTTTGCGTACTAATATTTACATGTCCTTGCACTGCCCCCTTCAGTCCTCGGTATGGCACTGTTTGCACCCTTCTATTGCATTAGCAGTTGCTGCTTTGTATGGAGGATTCTTGGGAGGATTTGAGCATAGTGGTCGTTTTTTTTGTTGCCATGGTTGTCATGGCAGCCGCAGGATATTTATACCGAGACAGCGGGACGTCTACACAATGCCTTTCTTCACCCTACGCTGATGAAGTCCCGCCTACAGGGACGTAACGACGTACGAGGAGGAGTGGCCACATGTGACGTCACCCGCGATCGCTGACCCAAGTGAGATCCATGCTGGTCTTTTTATATTGTTATGCATCTATTCGTTGCACTCACTCCAGAGTGCTTTTACAGTGAGTATATGTCTTTATTGCCGTAATAAATCTACTGAGTTTGGGTTCAGAGAGCACTAGATCTCCTTTTCCTTTGTTTTTATGCCCTGTTTGCCTTACCTTGTTCCGGAATCTGCCATAATTGAGGTTGAACTGCTGCATCTGGTTGCTGTCTCTTTGAGAACAAGAGGTTCTCTGCTCATTCCATGCTTTGTGACCTATTGTTGGTCGAAGTGTTAAGGTGAGAGGCCATTCCTGCTATCTGATGGAAGTTCTTCTGGAAATCACCCTTTGGATTGTGCACCTTTTTTTTCCCATTTTGGATCATATATGCACTTGAGCACTCTTTATGGACTCTTGATTCTTATCATTTATATTAAATTTTCTATGTGTTTGTCATTTTTATTTAATTTTTTGTTTTGCGCTGCACTATCATTATTGTTATGCTGTTTTGAGGTGTTTTATTTTAATTTACCTTTGTGCTGGCTTGCATATTTAGTTTGTTTTGTTTGTTCCAGCGCTGAATAATTTATTTTTCACTAGTCTATACTTATATACATACAGTGCCTTGCGAAAGTATTTGGCCCCCTTGAACTTTGCAACCTTTTTCCACATTTCAGGCTTCAAACATAAAGATATAAAACTGTAAGGCCGCGTACACATGATGAGATATGTCTACTCAAACTTGTCCGACGGACAGTTTAGAGCGGACATGTCTCATCGGATTTAGGTCCGATGGCGTGTACACACCATCTGATCAAAATCCCCGCCGGCAGACAGCACGTTGACGCCGCCACGTCACCGAACCAGAAAGAAAAATACTTCCGCACATGCGTCGAATCCATTTGACGCATGTGCGGGCAGATATGTCCGCTGGTGAGTGTACTCACCCGCGGACATATCCGACGGACAGGTTTGTAGCGGCATGCTTTGAAATTTGTCCGATAGACAAACCTGTCCGCTAGCTCGTACACACGATCGGATTTGTCTGCTGAAACGGTCCATCGGACCGTTTTCAGCGGACAAATTCGATCGTGTGTACGCGGCCTAAGTGTTTGTGAAGAATCAACAACAAGTGGGACACAATCATGAAGTGGAACGAAATTTATTGGATATTTTAAACTTTTTTAACAAATAAAAATCTGAAAAATTGGGCGTGCAAAATTATTCAGCCGCCTTAAGTTAATACTTTGTAGCGCCACCTTTAGCTGCGATTACAGCTGTAAGTCGCTTGGGGTATGTCTCTATCAGTTTTGCACATCGAGAGACTGACATTTTTGCCCATTCCTCCTTGCAAAACAGCTCGAGCTCAGTGAGGTTAGATGGAGAGCATTTGTGAACAGCAGTTTTCAGTTCTTTCCACTGATTCTCGATTGGATTCAGGTCTGGACTTTGACTTGGCCATTCTAACACCTGGATATGTTTATTTGTGAACCATTCCATTGTAAATTTTGCTTTATGTTTTCAATCATTGTCTTTTTGGAAGACAAATCTTCGTCCCAGTCTCAGGTCTTTTGCAGACTCCATCAGGTTTTCTTCCAGAGTGGTCCTGTATTTGGCTCCATCCGTCTTCCCATCAATTTTAACCATCTTCCCTGTCCCTGCTGAAGAAAAGCAGGCCCAAACCATAATGCTGCCACCACCATGTTTGACAGTGGGGATGGTGTGTTCAGGGTGATGAGCTGTGTTGCTTTTACGCCAAACATAACATTTTGCATTGTTGCCAAAAAGTTTGATTTTGGTTTCATCTGACCAGAGCACCTTCTTTCACATGTTTGGTGTGTCTCCCAGGTGGCTTGTGGCAAACTTTAAACAACACTTTTTATGAATATCTTTAAGAAATGGCTTTCTTCTTGCCACTCTTCCATAAAGGCCAGATTTGTGCAGTATACGACTGATTGGTGTCCTATGGACAGAGTCTCCCACCTCAGCTGTAGATCTCTGCAGTTTATCCAGAGTGATCATGGGCCTCTTGGCTGCATCTCTGATCAGTCTTTTCCTTGTTTGAGCTGAAAGTTTAGAGGGACGACCAGGTCTTCGTAGATTTGCAATGGTCTGATACTCCTTCCATTTCAATATTATCGCCATCTAGGCTGACATTGGGTGGGGGACTGGGCCTGTATGGGTGGATTCACTCGTTCAGGCACAAATGCCTCCCCTTCCCTGCCACACCTACGTGACACTGGACGGGACACATTGGTTCAGCTGGGAGCATTTAAATTCCCCTCACTTGGTGTCTAGCTGTCTTTCTGGCAGCACCTTCATATGCAAGCTCTCACTTGCGCTTGGCTCCTTAATTCCGTGTCATCCAACAAGGTACATTTCTATAGGTTTCACCTAATACCTTTTTAGCACTTTATTTATTTATCACTTTGGTTTCATCATCCGCTTTTTTTTCTCACCCACTTTCATACTTGGTGTTTGCTCAGTTCTTTCTTCTGACCCGATGCATGGGCTTTTTCACACTTCTTAATAATATTATACATTCATTATATACTACTGATCTCAATCCACAGTGTTGGCCCACTGTCTTCCACATTCACACATTGGGGAATCCACAGTGCTCCCTGTCTGTCCACGTGTCTCTACCTCAGCTCCCATGCCAGACAATTTTGACGGCTCTGGTCCTGTGTTCGCATCTATACACTTGACGTGAGTATTTATAGGGTTATCTATCTTGTTCTGTATATTTATATTATTCTACTACAAAATTATACCATATGGTTATGTCTCTTTTATAGATCACCATTGCATTCACCCCTGAAGAGTTGGTAGAGCCCAATGAAACGCGCCGGGCATACATAGATGCATGATGTTCATACAGATGATTTTATGTTTTTTTTTATACTGTTTTACTCCCGGATTCTCATTATACCATCAAGCCCCTCCAGCGGTTCATGTTGTGCAGAACTTGTCCTTACTCCACGATATGCCAAGTACCATGGTGTTATTATGCATATGTAATTTGTAGCATGTTTATGCGATTTTTGTGGATGCAATTTTTTGTCATTCAGTATGCTTTATATTGTATCACAAGGTATAATAAAATGCTCTTTGCTATACATCTCTCATTCCAAGTCCCGAACTAACTCCCGCCTTTTGTGTAAGCAATATTGTATACCTTATATGCTTACTCCGCATGGTGATTGGCCTCATTTAAAGTCCCGCTGACCAAACTCTTTTTTCTGTTCAAATTTGGGCTGGAGGCCATTTACCTGTTGTGCCTTGGACCACATCATTTTTTTTTCTTTCACATTGAGCACATTGTTCTTCCATCCTTGTGTCCTCGCCCAGCGAACCCAAAGGAGGCTGCGTTGCATTCCTTGGACGTGGTTTGAGCCTTATGGGTGTACCTGTCTGCTACGGCTCCGTTCCGGAGATTGGATTCACTGTTCGTGTCGGTTTACTGGCCTTAAGAAGGGTCTGGCTGTCTCGTCGGCCACCATTTCTAGGTGGATCAGGCAGGTTGTGCTTTAGGCCTATGCTCTAAAGGGCGCCCCCCTTCCTGGTTACGGCGCATTCGACCAGGGCGATTGGTGCCTCTTGAGCTTTCCGCCATCAAGCGTCTGGTTTACAGGTGTGTAAGACAACGACTTGGTCGTCAGTCCACACCTTTTCAAAGTTTTACAAGGTTGATGTGAGTGCATCTTCAGATGCCTCTTTCGCCCGCAAGGTTTTGCAGGCGGCTGTTTTTTTTTACAGTGAAAGTTTTTCTTTTATTGACATACTAACAAGTAACAGAAAACAATGACAGTTGAAAGGTAAACGTGCACATTCAGTCACAGATTGCATTTATAAATTGGTCACAGAAATCAAGGGAAGCACTATGTAAAGGCCATAAAGTCGTACGGACGAGTAAACAGAACCTAAACCAACAGAACCCTAAGACCAGGGGGGGGGGGGGGCGGACAGCTAGCCCGAGGCATCGATCCAGCTGGACCATATCTTGTCGAACTTAGTCGGACAGTTTCTGCTTTCGTACGTGATCCTGTAAAGCGGTAGAACCTCATCAATCGCCGATCGCCACGACGACCCCGTAGGAATTTCCTGGCCCCTCCAGCGCAGGAGTATCTCCCTTTTGGCATAAAATAAAGGAAAAGTGATACAAAGCTTGACATATCTATCTCCCTCAATTTTACCCAGATAGCTAAGCAGGAATATGCGAGGATCCATAACCAGGTCCACTCCACACAAATTAGACAGGGTGTCAGCCACCTCCTTCCAAAACGTGCGCAGCTTCGAACAGGACTACACCATGTGAAAGAACGTCCCGGTGTCAAGCAGACACCGGGTACAGAGCGGGCTCCTAGAGGGATAAATCCCCGCCAACCTCTGCGGTGTGTAGTATGCTCTATGCAAAAATTTCAGCTGGATAAAACGGTCTCGGGAGGCTATCATAGAGGGGATATAGGAGGAGACACAATCCTCCCACACCTCCTCATCAAGGTCAGGGATGTCCGCGCTTCACTTACTCAGGGCCCCGATCGTGTTTGCGTCATGAATCACCGTGAATTGAAGGTTAAGCGAGAGAGGGCTTCCCACCACACTTGAAATCAGCAGGCGCTCAATGGAGTCAGACTCGAGGGTCACCGGGCCTGGGAATTGTGAGGCAAGGGCATGTCTGAGCTGCCAGTACCTAAACTGGAAGGAGAGGGGAAGGTGGTAAGTTCGTCTCAACTCTTAGAAACGTCGCCATCGTGCCATTCGGCATCACATGCCGGAGGGTAAGGATGCCTTTTTTTGCCCACAACGCAGGATCAGGAACCTTGGAAAGGTGGGGAAGAAGGGGATTGGCCCATAAGGGAGTGTGGGGGAAAACAGATCCGGGCTTAACCATCTTGACCCTGGAGGAGCGCCACACCAGTAGGACAGTCTTCATGGGCGCAGTGACTGACGGGTGGGCCTTGGGGCCCCTAAAGGCCAGATTGGAAAGCGCCGCATAGGAGCCCAATACCGCGGCCTCCAACGTGATGTCTGGGTTTTGTCTGGGTTGAGAAAACCACCATCGCACCGTGACCAGTACCGCCGCCCAGTAGTATATCAAAAAGTTCGGAAGCGCCAGCCCCCCGCCCGACAATGGAAGATAGAGGACATGCCGCGCCACCCGGGGCGGACGCCCAGCCCAGACAAAGGTTGTGATTACACCATCCAGTTGTCTAAAAAACGACCGGGGTTTGCCTAAAGAAATATAGGAGTTTGGGTAGGTATATCATTTTAATGAGGTTCCCACCCCCGACCGGTGTAAGAGGGAGGTTTTGCCATGTTGCACATTTCTTAGTTAGCTGCTCCAACACCGGGAGCACATTCTTAGTAAGGTAGCTCCCCTGTTCCAAGCCCACCCGGACCCCCAGATAGGTAAATTCCTCCACCCAGCGAAGAGGCGTATGCGAGTCCACCCGTGGTACCGACGGGTGAAGCGGGAAGAGTATCGATTTGTCCCAATTAATTCGGATCCCGGAGAACTGACTGAAGTTATCAAAGTGAGCAAGGGCCTTGCGCAGGGAGGGGGAGGCGTCTGCCAGATACAATAAGGAGTCGTCTGCATATAAGGATAGTTTTTCCTCTGACAGGGTGCCGTTAGTGCGAACGCGGGCCCTGGGATGGGCATAAAGCATGCGGATCCAAGAGAGAAAACGGGGGCCGAGGGCAAAGCGGGAGAGGACCGTCCAGAGATAGCCCCACTTGACCGAGTCGAAGGCCTTCTCGGCGTCGAGTAAGGCCACCACACCCAGGGTCCCCGGTCCCGCAAGCGACGCAAATTGATATCCGTTCCTCTGCCCGGCATGAAGCCTGTCTGGTCCGAGTGGACCAAGGCCGTGATGACAGAGTTCAGGCGGTTGGCCAGCACCTTCGCAAAAATCTTAGCATCGACATTGAGAAGTGAGATGGGTCGATAAGAAGAACAAAGGGCAGGGTCCTTACCGGGCTTGGGGATGACCACTATTACTGCGTCACTCATCGAATCGGGAAAAGCACAGGACTCCGACGCCTGTCACAAAAGGGACAGCAGCCTAGAGGCAAGGTCCTCCGCATAATTCTTATAGAATTCCACCGGGAACCCATCCGGGCCCGGCGTCTTCCCCCCTGCATCATCTTCAGTGCCCGCCGTATCTCCTCCAATTTGATCGGAGCATCCAATTTTCCCGCCGAAGAGGAGGTGAGGACAGGGACATCCACAGCATCCAGGTACTCAACCAAGGCAGACTGGTCATACCCCACTCTGGAGCTATAGAGTCCCCGGTAGTACGTGGCGAAGCATGCATTAATCTCCCCGGGAGTAGAGTGGGGGACCCCATCACGATCCACAATTTGGGCAATGGTGGTGAGGCGGCTGTTTAAGGTTTAAGTTCCTCCGTTGAGGAGCTCTGGTTTGTTTGGGGTGAAGTTGGTTTGCTGTGTTTTCCCACCCCTCAAATTTTTGATACTGCTCGGGGACGTCCCTAAGATCAAGATGCTGCTGTGTCCGTCCATTAACGGAGGAGAAAATAGGATTTTTGTACTAAACATAAAATCCATTTCTCTGAGTTCATGGACGGACACAGCACCCACCCCTTCTTTTTGTTTGTACTGCTTGTTGACGAACTGAGGCTGCAGAGCAGAGAGTGGGAGGGTACTGTACTGTGTGATGTGTTTAACACTTAACAACATGCTGTTTTTCTGCCTAGTCAATCTCCTAGTAAGGAGGATAATACCCTAAGGTCAAGATGCTGCTATGTCCGTCCATGAACTCAGAGAAATGGATTTTACTGTGAGTACAACAATCCTATTTTTCTGAAAGTACAGGACAATTAGATCTAAAAATGTGCTACTGGTTTTTAAGGCCCCACGATATTTGCGCAAATCATTTATCAAAAGCAATATTTTTGCTAAAAATACACTAAAATCGTTATTAGCAGTTAAACACAGCAAAAGTGTAAATATCCAAATTTCTCTTTAAACCTGGAGGTTTTTATTTTTCCCTTACAGCTTTAAAAATGTGCAAAAGACCCCCAAACCATATATTTTTCTGAAAGTGACCTGTAGAACAAAAAGGTGCAATTTTTGTGCAAACGTTTATCAAATCAATATTTTCACAAAAAAAGAACACAAATCTTTATTTGCAAATATAAACACAATATAATGCGTAGAAGGAGGTTAGTAGGTGATGGCGCCTTCTGGTGGGAATTGATCAAAAATAAACTGTGATTCATGGGGTGCTAAATCTCCACTCCTGTGTACACTCTTATGCAACTCTTGTTTTATTTCTCTCAAATGTGAGTACCTAGTTTTTTTTTTTTTTTAATAAAGACTGATATATTACGGTATTACGCTATTGGGCATCCTTTCTTCTTTCTGAGTGAACACTGCAGAGTACCATACATAGGGGGAACAAAAGACTTGCCAGAGCGCTGCACATAGCGTATACTGTGGATGCTTGCTACCCCAGTAGGGGGCTTGGATCTGGTGAGTGCAGGACACATTAGAGCACAAAGTGAAACACTGGATATAAATACCAAGTTTGACATGAAGCACGCGGCACTTTGCATGGACTATTAATATTTAATCATATACCCATTTATTTATCTGGTCACACATTATTATTTATCTATTGTACTCTATTACATTTGTATGTGTATACATAATGCACCTTATTTATTTATAATAACTTATCGTTTTTTTACACACCTTTCTTTATTTATATAGTTCGAGTATACTTATTGCACTTTATTCATTATAATTTATCGGTTTTAAAATATTAGGACTGTATGGGTAGATTTAGCACCTCATAAATCAGTTTATTTTTTGATCAATTCACACCAGAAGGCGCCATCACCTACTAACCTCCTTCTAGGTGGGGTACATATGTAGGGGCAGCCACTACAGTCTATATACACCTCAGTTTTGTATCATTTTGTATTCTGCAATCTGCAGTCCAAATACCTACCATCTCTCCTACAACATATATTTTTTAAGCTCAGTTCCGTAGTGCGGATTCACATTTCCTTCTTACAATATAATGCGTAATTCCTGCTAAATTCCTTCTAAGGCCTCTTTCAGTGGGGTGTGCTAAAGCATACGCCCATGGGGGGCCGTGTTTATCTGCACTAGGATGCACAGGCAGTCCTATTCATGTCATTTGGGGCGCAGCAGCTGCAAGGTCAGATTTGACATCCATGCAGTTGTAGGTGCCTGGACCGAAACGCAGACAGTGAGTGTTCAGGGACATGCACCCACACTGATATCAAGTTGGGAGCAGTGGCTGTGTCTTTGCAGCTGCTGCATCTCAATTGACATGATAGGGACTGTCTGCACAGGAATGCACTGAACACCTGTGCATTCCCATGCAGCTGCTGTGTCCCAATAGACTTAAATGGTGATGTACAGAACACCTGTGCATCCCTCTGCAGCTAAACTCGGCCTTGTAGTAGTATGCCCCGTGTGAGCAAGACTTACAGTGGGGCAGGGGCAGCAAAAATGCACGATTGAGCTGTGTGACTGCCACCCTCCAACCACACCCCTTAAGCTGCAATAGGCAGTGGATGGGGGTGTTTACATGCTGGCGCTGCAATGCTTTTCCCCCCATGGCAAACTTGACCTGACTTGTAGCAATGCCACCTGCCAAACTCTACACATTAACATGAATGGGGAAGCGGCGCAAACGCCCTGAAACTGCGTGCAGTTGCAGCGCATTTGTCTGCAACAATAAGGTTAAAACAGATGGTGAGGAGCCATTGCATCTCTTCCTCACCGCCTGTCAGTATATTTGTAGTGTAGCCTTGGGCTTCAAAGATAAGGGTGATTTTAGATGCATGTCTAAATCTACACTTTGGGCCCTTTCACACAGGCTGTTGAATCAGCGTCTCTTGTCAGTTTTTCAGGCGGACCTAATCGGAAACCTCCATTTACCCCTATGGAGCTGCCGATGTCATTGGGGACATGTCCGCCACTATCTGATCCTGCCTGCAAAGAACTGATGGATGGTGGTTCTATCTTCCTTCCGTCCAGGAGGGGCCAGTCCATTAGGGGCAACGCCCCCCCAGTTTGCATGATGGGCACCTGGCTCATACGTTTTTTTTTTTTTCTCCCCCAAACCACGTGATCTGAGGCAAAGCACTGCACCCCGAACACACCCACTTGTGACAATAGTGAATTTAGGATTCGCTATTGTCGTCCTGCTTCTCCAACCGGCCAATCGGGACAGCAAATGGATCGGGTTGGCTGGGAGGATAAGCCAGGGGGACCGTACCGCAAAGGGTCTGAGTGCGGAGGGGCTGTGCATCGGAGGGACCGTACTGCTGTGGATCAGATATAATCGGATGAAAACAGACAGGTGATCTGTTTTCACCCACTCTCCTCCTTGATGAGAGCAGGACTGTGTTTGTCTTCGCTCTGCACAGTGAGTGGAGACGGATCAGCAGAGTGTTCCCCTGCTAAGCGAGCAGATTCCGTCCCATGGAGGCAGCCATGTGAAAGGGGCCTCACTATGATTTACGCATATATATATATATAATTTTTTATTTACACATATAATTTAGTGACATTCATTCATAAACTGGGGCATAGTAAACAAGGTTTACTATGCCACCATGACAGCGGAATATATGAGCGATTGGTACCAATCACTCACTATGCTCACCTTAGGAAAGGAAGGGGGCAGCCCCCCACTCTCCATTCAGACAGCCAGCGATCCGGGAATCTTCCGGAGCTGCAGCCAGCAGAAGGTGTGGTTGGGTCCTGGGCAATGGGTGGCCACTTCAGCAGGTGTCTGTAGATAATTGTTTCCCCTATTTGTGCCTCCCCTGCAGCACACAAGCGGATAGGAAAGCCAGCTGGGTCCCCGGAAATCAGCGATGAGGGGGGCACTTCACAGGGGGAGGGAGTCAGAGTAACTTTGAAAAACACTCAGAATAGTGGGCAGTGGAATCACTGTGACAGCTTTGTAAAGTGATACTGATGCCGCATTTCAAAAACATTTTGGGAAACTTGTTTGTTCCAAACTGCAACTGTTGTAAATTTTGAGATCTAATAATCTGCACAATAATCTGGAGATGGAAAGTGGCTTCCGACATATATAAAGAAAACACAGAAGATACAAATCCATTTACAGATCCATTGTATGCAGATTAACCACTTTCCGTCTGCCCACAGAACATTTACTACGGACAGGGCAGTGCTTTAAGTGGGCCGGAACGCGGCGGTACTCAGTACCACCACTTCCAAAAATGGCCCTGGAGAGTACCAGCACCTCTCCGTGCGCCCAGTACGTGCGTTTCCCGTACCGGAACGCAGCCCCAGGCGGCACTTTCAGGGGAGCGGCAGCCCGCGGCTCCCGGCCGCGGTGGACTTTAAAACGGCCATGAAAAAAAAGGGCGCGCCGCGCTGTGATACATGTCCCGCCCTCCTCCTAGCTCGTGTGATAGAGCCAGTGTGCTGTGTGTCACACAAGCTGGTCTAGAGGAGGAGGGCGGGACATGTATCAGCGCGCGCGCCAGAACTGTTAACGTGAGAGAGGAGAGGAAGAACTGCCTTCAGAACTGTGAGTACTGTAGTGAGTACACTGTACAAGTGTGAGGGGGAGGAGAGGGAAGACACTCATGTGAAGAGGGCTGCTGATGGGGACACACACTCTGATCTGATGTAAGGAGGTGCTGATGGGGGACACTCTGATGAAAGGAGGTGCTGATGGGGGACACTCTGATGTAAGGAGGTGCTGATGGGGGACACTCTGATGTAAGGAGGTGCTGATGGGGGACACTCTGATGTAAGGAGGTGCTGATGGGGGACACTCTGATGTAAGGAGGTGCTGATGGGGGACACTCTGATGTAAGGAGGTGCTGATGGGGACACACTCTGATGTAAGGAGGTGCTGATGGGGGACACTCTAATGTAAGGAGGTGCTGATGGGGGACACTGATGTAAGGAGGTGCTGATGGGGACACTCTGATGTAAGGAGGTGCTGATGGGGACACACTCTGATGTAAGGAGGTGCTGATGGGGGACACTCTGATGTAAGGAGGTGCTGATGGGGACACACTCTGATGTAAGGAGGTGCTGATGGGGGACCCTTTTGCACATTTTATTTATGTTTAGTAGCTCTTTCTACAGTAGCTCTTTTTCAGGGTACTTTCTAAGGGTATTTTCATGTTCAGTATTGGGGGGGGGGGGGGGCACCGGCGCCTAATAGATTTCCCGGCACCTCTTTTGGCCCACTTAAAGCACTGGGACAGGGGGCACAGCCAGGCTAGTTGACGTACTAGTATGTCGCCTAGCACATACGCAGTGTGCGGACACGGCAGCTCACTGCGCTTGTTCCCCAGCCGTTGTGCAGCCAGGGTATCATGATCGCTATGATTGATCATAGTGATTATCACTGTTCTAAGCAAAAACAGTGTAAAGAAATAGATATCCATCATCACCACCCCCGCAACCCCCCCGAGTAGTCACTATGGTAACACTAAACTACTTTGATAAAATAATGAATATATATATTTTTTTTTATGAAAACAAGTGCATAACATTTTGTCACATGTTGACGCTGTACTGGTGACAGTATGTAAAAAATAAATTATGAAAAGCAAATCTGACCCTAAGTGACACATTTTGGGACCAGTGACACAATACAGTCATCGGTGCTATAAAAATGCACTGATCACTGTATAAATGGCACTGGCAAGGAAGGGGTTAACACTAGGGGGCAATCAAGGGGTTAACTGTTCCCTGAGAGGCATTTCTAACTATGGGGGATGGGCTGCCTGGGAGAAGAGATCACTGTTCCTGATGACTAGGAGCAGCGGAGATCTGTTTGTTTACATTGACCGATCCCAATTATGGCTCTTTCCCAAGATCGCGGGTGGCCGGCAGACATCGAGTCTGCAGGACCCGTGGGCGAGCTCCCGCGGCACCACATGCACAGACCGACGTACAGATATGTTGGTTTACACAGCCGAGCCGCCTTGCCTTCGGCATATATACTGCTCTACAGTCTGTCGTCATCCGATCCCCCATAGTGGAGAGTGGCGCTCTGACAGGTCGGTCTCTGCACACCTGCAGAGACCCACCTGTCACCTGCCTGCTCAGCAGGGATCGATGGAGCGAGCCCTGTGTGAAAGGGCCCTTCTGCCCCTCACAACCTAACCCTTTGTAAAGGGCTGCTGTGTCTGCCATACCTCACAATATTAGTGGAGGTGTGGTAAATGCGTTCCTCATGTTCCTGACTAGCTGATGTTTTCCATTATTTGATTTTCTGGGTAGAGAAAAGCTGATGCTCAGACTGCACACGGTTGAGGTAAGTGCCATGCCACTGCTGCAGACACAAAAGATAGGATGGCTGCACACTCGATCGTTGCAAAAACTGCTTTATTCCTTTACAAAACCTATAAAAACAACCAGTGCTGATAAATCAGTCGGGGGAGGGAAAAGATGGGTAGATGTGTTTCACATGATTTGTGCTTTATCACGAATAAAGCACAAATTATCGTGTGAAATACATCTGCCTATCTTTTTTCCCCCCTCCCCTGACTGACTTATCAGCATGAGTGGTTTTTATGGATTTTGCACAGGAATAACGATGTTTTTGCAAGGATTGACTGATCTGGGTACCGACCCTTTTCACAACCATGTTTCCCTATGCTCCTTGGACTGACCTTATGTGTGCATACCTGACCACTCTTCTGCCTGCCACTTGAATTGACCCTAGTCTGTTTGTAGACCACGTTTCTGCCTGGAATGCGCATTTGCTTGCATACTAACTCTGGCCTGTTTTTATTCTGCCTATTGCCGGGACTGATCCTTTGCCTGCACATTGAACATGTCTGCCTGATGCCCAATATCACTGAAGGAGCATGCACAGACAATGTTTCTATGTGTATCTGCCACTTCAGCAACCCGCGGCACACCACACGCTAATGAGTCTGGCTGACAGCTCACTGTGCCAGATCAGTCAGGGTGGGAAGATGCAGGTACAGTGCATCTGGAAAGTATTCACAGCTCTTCACCTTTTCCACATTTTGCTATGTTACAGCCTTATTTCCAAAATTGATTAAAGTCATTATTTTCCTCAAAATTCTAAAAACACTACCCCATAATGGCAACATGAAAGAAGTTTGTTTAAATCTTTGCAAATGTATTAAAAATGAAAAAAAAAATATAATAATTACACGTACATAGGCTTTGCCATGACACTCAGCTCAGGTGCATCCTGTTTCCACTGATCATCCTTAAGATGTTTTTACAACTTGATTGGAGTCTACCTGTGGGAAATTCAGTTGATTGAATATGATTTGGAAAGGCACACACCTGTCTATATAAGGTCCCACATTTAACAGTGCATATGAGCACAAACCAAGCCGTGAGGTCCAAAGAATTGTCTGTAGACCTCTGAGATAGGATTGTATCGAGGTACAGAAAAATGTCTGCAGCATTGAATATCCCAATAAGCACAGTGGCCTCCATCATCCATAAATGGAAGAAGTTTGGAACCAGCTTGTCTATTCTTGTATCCTTACATGGCTGGATTATACTGCTGACTGTATTCAGGGCCATCTTTAAAGTGGTTGTAAACCCTTACAAACAACTTTTCACTACAGGTAAGCCTATAATAATTCTTGCCTGTAGGTACTGTGTATATCTCTTAAACCTGCATGGTTTAGGAGATCCACTGCACATCCTTACCACTTATTGCTGTACATCATTACTGCTTATTGATTGGTTTCTAGAGATTACTGCGAATCGTCATTGCTCACTGGTTACTGTACATTATTACCTCTGCATCAAATTGTGGGTGTGGCCAAACTGCACTTACATTGAAGGGTGCTCTATGTACAGAGTGTAGGGTTGAGGGGTGTGCTATGTACAATGTGCAGGTTTGAGGGGTGCACTACATGCAGGGATTCTTGCTTCACACCCCCATTTCAGTACAGAACTCTCCTATCACCCCTTCACTCCAAGTGCAATGCTCTCCCACTCCATTCCTAAATCCAGTACATGGTTTTCCGCTCACAAATCCTAGTCACAGCATGTCCAATGTGAGGTCCGTTCAGCCTGCACGTTTCAGAAGCAGCATCCCTGTGCAGATTGCCCGCCCCCTTCCTCTGCTCTCAATGAGATCTGTTTACCCGAGGGATCAGATCGGCCGCCAAAGGAACAGCGCTGTCGCTTGTAAATACAGAAGCAGCAGGTGAGAACCCATCTGATATTTTTCTGCACCCCAGTTTCTATGTTTTCATGCATGGGTTTATCATCTTCCATGTTGGAGTAGCTTTTTGGTCACAATTCTTCCATAAGGATATCTTTTGGCAAGACTTCTGCGGACAGTAGATGGGTGTCCCTGGGTCCCTCTAGTTTCCACCAGTTCTGTGCTGAAAGGGAAATATGTTTTTCCTGTGGATAGATCATTGGCCCTGTTACCATGTGATGTTTGTAAAAAGTCCCAAGGTTGATAACACATTTCCTTTTTTACAATTTTTAATGAGTTAGTAAACATTTAGCATACAAGAACCTTTTGTAGCATCTACCTTTTAGTTAGTACTTTAACCACTCTCAAGAGAGAGAGGGCGTCCTGCATGCTGTTTCCCTCCCCATGATTGGCCACAGCAGAGGGCCAATCAGAAAGAGAGATAATCACAGCTTTACAGAGGGCGGTTTGACAGCTCATACCTAAACTACTTCCTGGCCCCCTCCGGTGCCATTTTCGCGGGGGGGGGGCGGCTTTTCTTCCCCCCCCTTAAAGTGCCAAAACACAGCACTGGGTACATGGGTGTTTTCCGGGATCCTTGCATCATCTATCATACTTAAAAGGCATACCCTAGGTTCTTCCATCAATTCTGTCTTAAAGACAAAGTTAACAGTAGAAATAACCCATTTCCAATAGTGATGGAGTTTAGGACATCTCCATAACATATGTATTAAATTAGCCAGCCCCATATTACATCTAGGGCAAAGAGGGATATCTTTACGCTGCCATTAAATAATTTCTCAAGGGTAAGTCCTATATTATAAGTCCTGTGTGAAATGAATAGTCAGGTTTATTTCTGTGCGGAAAATAAAGAGACCCTATGCAGTGCGTAAAATGCCACCGCGAATGATCATCCGATATGGGACCTAGATCTCATTCCCACTGTCTCTTTGAAGGTATATCCTTAGATTCTCAAAACTTTGTAAAACACAACATAATGGTGATATATGTCTTTTCTTAGCGTTTCCATTAGACGGCATCAATATTATAATAGAAGTACTGAGTTTCAGTACATGGGTACGGACTTGTGCCTGTATAGCACGTCTAAGCTGGAGAAATTGAAAGAATTTTTGATTTGAGATCCCAAATTCCTTACTCAATTGTGCAAATGTCTTAAAAACATTGTTATGGAATAGTTGAGATATACTCCACAAGCCAAAAAAACACCTACAAAAGGCAATTGATTTCAATACAAAATTGTATTTACTGGACAGACATGTACAAAGCAAACATGGGAAGCCCCCTCCTCCCACATACCCCTCCCCCTGGCCCCCCAACCCACTCTGATTTCCCCAGATCCTGGCCCCCAAAATTTCTCCCACCGCTCTCCCACTCTAGTGAATGTGCTCCCCCTTCTAATGGTAACAGGTCCAGTTGTATTAGTTATCTGTGTGAAGTGATCTGTAGACTGGATGACTAAATGTCTGGTAATGAAGGTAAGTCTGCCTGCTTATTCGCTTGGTTCAACCATCTGCAAGTTAACCTGTGTCCAAACCAATGTCAATGTGAACCACCGACAAATGGGAGTTGTAAACGGACTACAAGGGGCTGCAGCGGCATATACCAACGGCGGTATTGGCAGGACTATAGACGTGTTGATTGGGGTGATGAGCATGTATCGCAAAAAGCTATAGTATTAAGTTGTCATCCAAAGTGTACATGGGTTGGCGTCCTCTCATAGTATAGAGATCTGTCATACCCTGCTGATTGGTAAGTAATTCCAAAAATTGTATAAAAATCCATCCAATTTTTGGAGATTGACATCAACATTTATTGTTTTTTTTTTTTTGTTTTTTTTTTGCACTTTGCTGTCCGATATTTATTTGATTTGCCCCATCTGCATCCTTGTTTATGTTTCTTTGTGTGCTTTTGTTCCCCCTTCGGTGGCGGACAGGTGGCTTGGGGGTATGGCTTGTAAGGTTCTCGCCAATCCCTCTATTCCCCCACCCCCCCATTGTGGGGTGGCATGGTAATGGTAAGCTCTCTCCCTCTTCCTTGTCCCCTCCATTGTCTAGTGTGTTGGTGGACCCCTCTATGGGCTTTGTGACTGATAAGTGTCCTGTAAGGGTTGAAACCTATTATAGGTGGGAATGGGATAGTTTGGTGAATTAACATAATCAGTGAACGATGGTCGGTTTTGTGGTGTGTATGTATTACTTGGCTGGGATCTTGAGACACTCTCCTGGATTACCTGTATATTGGTAGCCTCAGTGGGATTGCCCTTGTGTTCATGTGCAATATTTTCCTGCCATGTATAATTTGTTTTATTATTGATGTAATCCTTTTTGTCTGCAATAGATTTTTATTCAAAAGTTTAGCAATTTTTTTTTTTTTTAGGATGCAAATATTATATCGGTACAGAAAGATGCATGCACTCTCAAAAGGTGACCAAGTGTCTAATCCATATGGCTGTAATGTAAAAACAATTATAACGGTAATTACAGTTGTTAGGCTACTGCCCGATCTGGTCTGAGCAGAGTAATCATTACTTCTCGGCAGCATTAAATCAAGTTGTAGCGCCTGTAACCGATTAAGGACCGCCGGCTGGGCTCATGGACGTACAGGTACGTCCCCTTTAAGATGCTCAGCCGTGGGTTGTCCTGTTCTGTCCTCCGTGACCGCACCCGGGGACCCGATCACTGCTGGTGTCCAGCAATCGGGTCACAGAGAGAAAGAACGGGAAGAGGTGAGTGTAAACAAACCTTCGTTCTTCCTAGTGTGGCTGTCAGTGATTGTCTGTTCCCTGTGTTAGGGAACGACGATCAGTGACGTCGCACACACAGCCATGCTCCCCCACAGTAAGAACACTCCCTTAGAACACACTTAACCCCTACAGTGCCCCCTCCTGGTTAACCCCTTCACTGCCAGTGTCATTTTCACAGTAATCCATGCATTTTTATAGCACTTTTCCCTGTGAAATTGACAATGGTCCCAAAAGTGTCCGATGTGTCCACCATATTGTCGCAGTCACAAAAAAAACGCTGATCGCCGCCATTAGTAGTAACAAAAAATATTAATAAAAATGCCATAAAACTATCCCCTATTTTGTAAACGCTATAAATTTTGCGCAAACCAATTAATAAATGCTTTTTGTGATTTTTTTTTTTTTTTTTTAACAAAAATATGTAGAAGAATACGAATCGGCCTAAACTGAGGAAAAAAATGTTTTTTTAGACATTTTTTGGGGATAATTATTATAACAAAAAGTAAAAAATATAGATTTTTTATTTTTTTTAAATGGTCGCTCTATTTTTGTTTTTAGCCTAAAAAATAAAAACTGCAGAGGTGATCAATTACCACCAAAAAGAAAGCTCTATTTGTGGGACGTCAATTTTGTTTGGGAGCTACGTCGCAATACGACCGCGCAATTGTCGGTTAAAGCGATGCAGTGCCAAATCACAAAAAGTGGCCTGGCCTTTGACCAGCAAAATGGTCCAGGGCTAAAGTGGTTAACATAGCTCAAGATCGGGGCCCTTATCACCAAAGGTGGTTAGGAATTTAGAATCATTGTTCATTGATCCCATATTGGTGTCAAGAAGAGAGAGGCTCCATGACTCTCCATTTGTATTTAGTAAACATAAAAAGAGAAAAGGCGGGGAGGAGAGAAATAAAATATAGTAAAATTTGTTAAAATGAGGAGGGGGAGGGAGGGAAAAGGAGAAGAGTGAATGTCAGGAATCCAAAGCAGGAGTAATTTCCATTGGCCTAGGCCCCCCACGATCCAGTTCTAGAGATTATAGGGCTTGGAGGTACCTAATCCAGGGGGCCCACACCCTGTCAAATCTGGCTTGACTTTCTTTTAGGATGCTGATCAATTTTTCATTGACCATGATCCAAGAAAGTTTATGCTTTATTAGTGCAATACTGACCACTGGGGTTTTTCATGCTTGTTCTATTGTAATTTTAGCTGCAAAAAATAAATAAAGAAGATGAGTTTAGAGGTGTCTAGAGGTCTTGTTCAGCAGGTCCGCAACTGTATATGCCTGTAATTTCTTTGTGAATCTCCCCTGTTGGAGAATGGACTCCATGGTAATCTATTCCTTACAACATAGGTTCTAGACTGATTTAAAAGTTGGAAATGAAGAAGTTAATATCAATGTCTATATTCCGGCCTACTGGACTCAAACTACCAAGTTCATGTATTCATTGGGTTTCGTTCTGAGATACAGCTTGTATCATGTTAATTCCCCTCCAGTGTCCTTCTATTTTATCTATCCCACATCATTTTACCAAGCTGGGGTCTCTGTTATGATATTTTCTACAGTGTTGTGATAAGCTGTGGTATTTATACCCCTTTCTTATGTTATTCAGGTGTTATCTTATCCTTACGCACAATTGCCTGGCTGTCCTGCCCACATACTGTAGGCCACATGGACAAACCAGTAAATATGTGACGTGTGTACTTTGGCACGTGATCAGCTTATTAATCTTATATTCTTTGTTGGTAACAGAAGACGTAAATGTGGTACTCTTTTTAAGTCTTTTTCTAATTGTCCTGCACACATGTGTAGAACCCTTTAAGGTGAAGAAATCTTCCCAATCTTTTCAAGGGATCAGGGACCACCGGGACACCCCAATCAGGGAACATCACACTGATATACATACCCATACAGGCGACTGAGAGGGAGGGGCAGACATGTCCCCAGAAGGGGGAGAGGCACATATTGGCAACAATGGAAAAATAAAGAAAATACTGTGCTAACCCTAGATAAATTAACCACTTTAGCCCCGGACCATATTGCTGTCCAAAGACCAGAGCACTTTTTGCGATTCGGCACTGCGTCGTTTAACTGACAATTGCGCGGTAATGCGACGTGGCTCCCAAACAAAATTGGCGTCCTTTTTTTCCCACAAATAGAGCTTTCTTTTGGTGGTATTTGATCATCTCTGCGGTTTTTATTTTTTGCGCTATAAACAAAAACAGAGCGACTATTTTGAAAAAAATTCAATATTTTTTACTTTTTTCTGTAATAAATTTCCCCCAAAAATATATAAAAAAAAATGTTTTCCTCAGTTTAGGCCGATACGTATTCTTCTACATATTTTTCGTAAAAAAAATCGCAATTAGCGTTTATTGATTGGTTTGCGCAAAAGTTATAGCGTTTACAAAATAGGGGGTAGTTTTATGGCATTTTTATTATTATTTTTTTTTTACTAGTAATGGCGGCGATCAGCGTTTTTTTTCAGTACTGCGACCTTATGGCGGACACTTTTGACACATTTTTGGGACCATTGGCATTTTTTTAGCGATCAATGCTATAAAAATGCATTGGATTACTATAAAAATGCCATTGGCAGTGAAGGGGTTAACACTAGGGGGCGGGGAAGGGGTTAAGTGTGTTCCTATTTGTGTTCTAACTGTATGGGGGGGTGGACTTACTAGGGGGTATCACTGATGTTCCGTTCATACATTGTATGAACAGAAAATCAGCGTTTCCCCCGCTGACAGGAACGAGTGCTGTGTGTTTACACACACAGCTCCCGTTCCCCGCTTTGTAACGAGCGATCGCGTGTGCCCGGCGGCGGTCGTGCCCGCCGGGCACACGCACGGGACTCGGGGGGCGCGGGCCGCCGGCGGCGCGCACGCGCCCCCTAGTGGCCGTCGAAAGTGGCGACGTAGAGCTACGGGCTCTCGCGCAGGAGTGCCGACCTGCCGCCGTATTACTGCGGCGGCTGGTCGGCAAGCGGTTAAGTAAGCTGCTACATACAAACAAACAAAGCCTATAGATAGTAAACAAAAAATGTAGCGCTAGAAATACAATGTAAGATACCAGGTGAGGCAACAACATTAATGGTGCATGTGCACATACATAAACTACCGGATAACATTTGGGTAGTCACAAATAAAGTTCCATGTGATAAAAAAAACATAACCCAGTCTGTGATAAAAACTTGTAGTGAACATCAATTGAAAAATTGGTGAAGAGTGTGGAGTGGACTCATGTCCAATGATTAAAGGAAAAAACAGGTGGTCAGGTTGTCTGCAGAAATCTGTGGAGATCGCAATCACATCAGATATAGGTAGATATAAACACGGCCTAAGGATTTCACCCGGAATTTGTTGCGGTTACACAGCGCGCTGTTTGAATATCGCTGGTTCCTGGTGTCCATGCCAGTTGGAGTCTCAAATACAACTTTCGTCAACCCAGTTGCAGTGGTCCCGGTTTTTAACGACCACAACACCTGTCTGACTCTTTTGCTGTACAGTATCAGAGTCCAACCTATCCGGTAAGCGTATTTATATCTACCTATATCTGATGTGATTGCGATCTCCACAGATTTCTGCAGACAACCTGACCACCTGTTTTTTCCTTTAATCATTGGACATCAGTCCACTCCACACTCTTCACCAATTTTTCAATTGATGTTCACTTCAAGTTTTTATCACAGACTGGGTTACGTTTTTTTATCACATGGAACTTTATTTGTGACTACCCAAATGTTATCCGGTAGTTTATGTATGTGCACATGCACCATTAATGTTGTTGCCTCACCTGGTATCTTACATTGTATTTCTAGCGCTACATATTGGCAACAACCCCCATACTGTGTACCACTACCACCACCCCCACCATGAGCACAACACAACCCTCATATACAACATCCATGGGTAACAACAACACCACGCACACACAAGAGAAGAAGAGGGAGAAAGAGGCACAGAGGATGTAGAGGCGAGTGCTGCAAAAAGAAAGACAGTAATAGGCCAGGGTATCTGTAATCTAAGTGGAATAGAGTTTATAGAAGCAGAATTAAGGCAGCTGGATTTAAGACTTAAATTTGCACTTGATCAACAATTTAAAAAGTTCAGGGCATATATAGATCTACATAGATTTCTACGCAAATTGGACATAAAGAAATATTATTCAGATGGTAAGAATTTTAATACTATTTATTAACATAGTGGTTTAAGAAATAATTCAATTTTCAACACCAAGAGTTCAAATCACCAATACTTTGAGGTTCTCAAGTCTATGGTGAAGAAAGATTTAAAAGATATGTAACCCCTTAAACATAAACATAGTAACACAATGTGGGCAGATCTTAAAGGTCTTTCTCTAAGGCCGCGTACACACCATCGAATATATCCGATGGAAACGGTCCTCGGACCGTTTCCATCGGATATGTCCGCCTGGCTGCTTTGGTCCGATGGCTGTACACACCATCGGATCAAAATCCCCGCCGGCGGACAGCGCGGTGACGTGGCGGTGACGTTGACGCTGCCATGTCACCGCACCAGGAAGTGAAACACTACCACGCCCGTGCGTCGAATCCATGCGATGGCTTCGACGCATGTGCGGGCAGGTACTAACCAGCGGACATGTCTCCGGCGGACAAATTTTAAAGCATGCTTTGAAATTTGTCCGCCGGAGAAATCCGTCCGCTAGCCCGTACAGGCGATCGGATTTGTCTGCTGAAATGGTCCGTCAGACCATTTCCAGCAGACAAATTCGATTGTGTGTACGCGGCCTTATTGTCCTACACATTTTACACCACCCACATGTGTAGAACCCTTTCAGGTTCATTTTTTTTACCAGTCTATCCCTCAGATTGTACACTCTTCGATAGACAAAAAACCTGGCCTCTTTTGTAGAAGCCTGGCCAGAGTGTTGTCCTGAAGGAGAATGGGACAATTTTTTTATATATATTTTTTTCAAATTCCTTATTGTCTTTTGTAATCGGAAACACCATACTATATTCATTATCTTTTTTTTGGTTTATCAATCAAAAGCTCTCTCCTGTCCATTGCTTCCACTTGCTTTTCTACTTATCTTACTTTGTGTTCTTGGTATCCTTTCACAACAAAACTCTCTATCAAAACTTCTGCTTGTATTTTATACTCCTTTATGTCTTTGCAATTTCTACGGATATGCATTGGTTGACCCTTGGGTATACCCCCTAGCCATCTTGGATGATGGCAGCTATGTATGGGGATATACCCATTACGATCCTCCTCTTTGAAGAAAGTGTGTGTATATATAATTGGTCTACCTGTCTGTAGTCCACAAAAAATCATCTTGCTTAGAGTTCCATACACCTGAAAAGGGAAATATGATATCTGTTGTGATTTAACTGTAGTTGGGTTACCACTCTAGTTTGCATTTTAAGCAGAACTGCTGTTGCCAGGGTGGGATTGGCAGCGTATTCTCGTTCAGTAGAGACTAGCTCCGACACCACCCTGTCAAAGCACCAGTGGAGTCCGCCTTGAATTTATTTATGTGTGCGATCAGGTTATTACGAGCGTATATTCCCAGATTGCAGCTATAGAGGCCGTGCAATCGTTTTCCAAAAAATACTGCCTTCATTGGGCAATGAGCTCATCATCCTTCGGAAGCAGTGAGAGCCAGAACGGATTCAGTTTCCATGGCCTCTGCGGTTTGTCAATAGGGACACTGAGGGTGGTCCAATATGGACTGTGGTCAGACAGTAACCTGGGGCAAAACGCAGTTTCCAGGATCCGTGGTGCCAGGGTGTGGGACACAAGAACGAAATCTATTCGGGACATAGAGTTCTGTGTAGAGGAAAAGCAGGAGTATGCTTGAGTATGCAGGAAGTTGTGCCTCCATGTGTCCACAAGGTGAAAGGTGGAGATGAGTCTAGAAAATATAGTCGCATCAGCGCCAATGCCCGATATCTATCTGTGCCGTTTGCAGTCTATCGAGGAACAGGCATAGTGTAGTATTGAAGTCGCCCAACCATATTGTCGGTACTGTGGGGTTACGAGACATGAAGGCAAAGCCCTCCAGAACCACAGTGGCGCTAAAGGGAGGAGGTATGTAAAAAGCCATGAGAAGGAACTGTTCACCATATAACTTAGCATGGAGGAATACATACCAGCCGTTGGGGTAAGTGATGAGTTCACACAGTTCAAAATGTACAGATTTGGCGATTAATGTACAATTATTTATTAATAATTCCTGATATATCAATTACGGGTATTAGAGTTATGTAACGACATGTGTTATAATATGGGTTTTGGTTAGATGAAAACAATTGTTTTTTTCTGTTTTTCAAATTATAACCCTTTTATATATTATGTTCTTGTAGTGTTTTTTGTATAATAACATTATATTACCGTAGAGGAATAATATATTGGTTTTGTACCTGTTACTGGGTTTAGTTCTGGTCTATACTATACTATACTATACCAGTGCACTTTTTATTTTGAGTGTTTGAAATATTTCGCTCACCGTTCGACCCTTCGGTTGAATGGTGGCTATCCACACCAAAGTGGCTTCCCTTAGGTATCGATTTGGTATCTCACAAGTCACCTCATAGTCATTATTAGGTTTGTGTCGCTTAATAAAAATTTTATGCACTAGCTTGGTAGTTACATGACCCAGGTTCTGACTCCAGATTTTAGTGATTAATTTGAGTCAAGTTTCTGGGTTCATTATATGCAATTATAATTTTGCACATAATTAAAAAATTAATTTGTTTGTGTAAGTTCGTTCACCCAATTTATACCCTATTGGGCTGATTTAAATTAATTTCGGTACCAATACAAAGGGACACATGTATCATATTTCCCTGATACATTTACCCATTAATCTGTACTAAATATGGTATGCATTTTGACCACTAGATGTCGCTCTAGTGTGAGTCATGGCACCATGTTTGATAAAGTTTTTTTTTTTTTTTTCGCTTTTATATTAAAATCTCACAAGAGAAGCTGGGATGAATCAATCCACCTGTGCCTTAATGTGTGCAATACCAATGAGCCCGATGTAAGCATTAAACATTATGTCCCAAGTCCTGTCCACTCCTGGGTATGCAGCATGTTTGCAATATTGGGCGCCATATTGTAGCCCTTTCTTTGTCATGTGTGCAGGGTGGGAAGGTGGCCACTGACCAAAGTGAGGCTCAGTTTAATTTGTGCTCTTATATATAGAGGTGATGCAGCGCACTGCTCGTGCCCCTGGAAGAAGTATTTGCGCTGTCATCACCCAAGAAGCTCCTGACGTTCCCCCAGTGGATGGGTGCCTGAGAGTTTTGTGTACCGGCTGGCACATTAGATTCAAGGCACATTTTCAACTGCATAACTGTAAGTGCAATTTTAACTTTTTAAATACATTTCTATACATTTAACGCACTGCATGTGGAGCTGTCACTGTTTCTTACATGGTGAGCAATGATACTGCTGAAAATTTTTTGAAGAACGAGATCCAACAGGACCGCATATCTGAAACTGTGAGATTGAGACCTATTACATGCTGTTTCTGATCCCCCTATAATAAGGGATCGTGGGAATTCGGTAAGGGGCCAATTTACTGTATAAGCTTGGTGGAGGAGATATCACGTTTTCCTTTCCTTTCCTTTACAACCAATCTGTAATGTGGCACAGATGCACGGGTGTTTGACATACTACCTGCTATCCAATGGACTTTCTGCTGTTATTATTTTGGATTTTTTACTCATTCATAGCCAAAGTTCATATTTAGCTAATGCCTTTTGATCCAAGTGTTTTTCGTTTGTTTTTTGTTTTCACTTGAAAAAATCACCATCACAGGTGTGGGATTTTGAGGTTGCTGCATGTAGTGGCCACTACAGGTCGCTTCTGACATAGCAGCCAGCATTTCACTTATATTATTTTAGATCACCCACTTGCATACGCTTGTGTCCGGCAAGAAGGGTGTTTGAGGTAGTGCGATTTATATTTTTCTTATGTTTATTTCTTGTAGTTATTGTTTACATGATAATCGCAGCACCTGGAGTGATTAGACTGTGACCACATTGCAGTTTATTTTCCCTTTTTCTCATCTTTTCGGTATTTTTAGCGCAGTCTCTCTTCATTTTCTAAATAAATAAAACAAACACAAGATAAAGTAGTCTTTATTGAAGCAATACTAGCCCCCTGGATATTTTTTTTCGTTTTACCTGTAAGCGCATTTTTAACTTTATTAAAGAAGATTTTTGAAACGTACTTCACTATGGATTTTCATTTTATCTACCCCGGTTTGACTCGCTGCTGTCTCTGATCCGTCGGGTAGCCACCATTTTCGTGAAGCCCAGCACAGTCTACAGCTAATGTCCACACAGCCACCACGCTGATCCGGAGAAGCCAGAAGTGTATCGTTCTAAGCATCCATTCCCTTTCCATTCAAGGTAAGCGCTCTGTGAGCCCACCATCAGGAAGATCTGTTTGAAAATGTATCCGCCTGAATGACCAGAAGCATGTTTATGAACTGTTCATGATACACTTCATTGGAGTCCTAAGTCTTCAGCTATCAGGATCATTGCAGTCCATCACATTATTGCTCTGTCACTCACCAGCACTTTATTATCTTTTGTCTCCCATGCCTAGTATTTGATATAGGTTGTTGGGTCCATTTTCCACCATTTTATACTTGGACCACTTGTAAAGGCACTTTATATTTAGTCTATTTATTTAGACTTCTCAGTGTATTGTTTTTGCGCTCATCACCCCCCCTTTTATCTTGCCATATGGTTCATCTGGTGCACGGTCAGTCATATCTCCCAGGCGCAGGCCTGCGCTCCAGCCAGGAAATGATCTCTGCAGGATTCTCAAAGAACGATACTCGGCCATCATGTTCCACTCTCAGGCGCGCCGGGAAAAGCATAGAATACTTCAGATGAATGCTGCGCAGCCTGCGTTTGGCCTCCACGAAGCTCTGCTGTCGTTTCTGTATTTCGGCCGAAAAATCAGGGAATATTGCCACTTTGACGTTGCCTACCGGGATGTTACCCTTCTCTCTCGCCAGCCTCAGCACTGCATCTCGGTCTTTATAATTTAAAAGCTTTGCAATGAAGGTACAGGGGGGAGCCCCTTGAGGAGGAGGTTTAGCAGGCATCCCATGGGCCCTCTCCACCGTCAGCATGGGGGAGAAGGCTTCCCGACCATATGTGGTCACCAAGAGCTGTTCCAGGAACGACATCTGGTTTGCACCTCCTGAGGCGATTTTCCATGTCATCTTGCTTAGCGATCAGCTGGTTAATCTGCCTCTGCATATGTTCAAACCCGGCCTGTAGTGGCGGCAAGACGTCTTCCACTGTGCTGATGCAGGTTTTTGTCTCCGTGACCCGGTCGCAAAGTTTCTGGAAATCCCCCCAGCCACGCACCAGTGATGGCCATGAGCTGGTCTGGGTGCCACCCTGCTGTGAACCTGGTTCCTCCTCCTCCTCATCCTCCACCTCGTCATCCTCCAGAACTGTGCCCTTGCTGGACAATTGTGGACCTGGCGTTTGTTGGTGCAGCAACCCACCCTCGGAGCCACTTTAATGACTGCCCTGAAAGCCTTGGAAATGATCCTGATTCCTCCTCCTCCTGTGCCACATCCTCTTCCATCATCGCCCAAAGCATTTTTTCAAGGAGGCATAGAACTGGGATAGTAATGCTGAGAACGGTGTCATCGGCACTGGCCATGTTGGTGGAGTACTCGAAACAGCGCAACAACGCACACAGGTCTCGCATGGAGGCCCAGTT
This sequence comes from Rana kukunoris, assembly GCA_029574335.1. NCBI lineage: Eukaryota > Metazoa > Chordata > Amphibia > Anura > Ranidae > Rana > Rana kukunoris. The sequence continues at coordinate 119,536,739 of CM056050.1, read as the reverse complement.
ATTGGTGGTGAAGTGGTTCTGTTCCGCAGAGCGACTCACGCGTGCGTGCTGTAGCTGAAACTCCACTATCGCCTGCTGCTGCTCGCACAGTCTGGCCAGCATGTGCAGGGTGGAGTGGGCACGTTACATATGAGGCGGTGAGCGGAAAGGCCGAAGTCACATCGCAGCGCTGACAGGCGAGCAGCAGCAGTTGGTTGTGAATGTGTTACGCTGACCAGATGAGGAGGCAGTAGAGGATGAGGAAGCGGAGTAGGAGGAGTTAGCAACAGGAGGTAAACTGAAGCGCCATGCAATCCTCGGTGGTGGAAGGACATGCGCCAAACTACTATCCGCCTCAGGCCCAGCCGACACTGCATTTACCCAGTGTGCTGTTAGGGAGATATAACCTCCCTGACCGGGCTTACTAGTCCACGTATCCGTAGTTAGGTGGACCTTGCCACAGATGGCGTTGTGCAGTGCACACCTGATTTTGTCCCTCACTTGGTTGTGCAGGGAAGGGATGGCTCGCCTGAAAAAGTACTGTAGTGGCGGCTGGGCACGACGTACTGTGGGACAGCCAATGCCATCAAGCTTTTAAAACTCTGCGTCTCCACCAGACGGAATGACAGCATTTCAAAGGTCAGGAATTTTGAAATGCTGGCATTCAGGGCCAGGGATCTCATCGTCCTTCACATCATCTTCCACCCAGTCTTCACCACTGCCCTCCTTGTCGGTCTGCACAATTGCGAATGCAGCAGCAGTTGGCAACTGTGTTTCTTCATCATCCGAGACGTGCTGTGATGGTCCCCTCATGTACCCCTCTTGAAACATAAGTAGTTGGGCATCGGTGCACTTAATCTCTTCCACTTCTGGGGCAGGGCTAGGTGGATTGCCCTGGGAAAACATGCTAACAGAGTCATCAAAAAGCAGAAGAGACTGCTGCATGATTTGGGGCTCAGACTGCTTGGCTGATTTGCAAGGGGGTGAGGTGAAAGACTGATGGACATCGGCTGCAGGTGCCAACTCTGATCTTTCAGCACAAGACTGGTTGGGAGACAATGTGAAGGAACTGGAGGCACTGTCAGCAACCCAATCTACTATCCCCCTGTTCTGCTCCTAGACTCAACATTCGTAGAGCCGTATTTGGTCCCACCAAATACCGCTGCAGGCTCTGTCGCCTACTCGCACCTGAGGAAGGTGTTTCACTTGTGCGTGTAGCTGGCACAGATCGACCACGTCCTCTCCCTGCAACAGGAGCTCCACCAGCAGTACTACGACCGCGGCCATGTCCCTTATTTGAAGTTCTCCTCATATTTCTGAAATGTAGGATCTTGCCCTAAATGGGTGTTTTTTGAATAGCACAATAGAAGAACAGTATCTGTGTATATCTCACACGTACAGATATGCAGGAAACGCACCAACAAAAAATTATTTGCCCTAAATGGGTGTTTTTTGAATAGCACAATAGAAGAAGAATAAAGTGTTTATCTTACACGTACAGATATGGCGGAAACACTGCAAAATATATTTTTTGGACCAAACTGGGTGTTTTTTTTTTTAATAGAACAATAGAAGAACACTAGCTAAAGTGTTTATCTCACACGTACAGATATGGAGGAAACACTGCAAACACTGGAGGAAACAATGCAAAAAATTTTTTCCCTAAATGGGTGGGTGTTTTTTGAATAGCACAATAGAAGAACACTAGCTAAAGTGTTTATCTCACATGTACAGATATGGAAGAAACACTGCAATTTTTTATTTTTTTTTGCCCTAAATGGATGTTTTTTGAATAGCACAATAGAAGAAAGGTATCTTGCAGAGTATCTCACAGTAACATATACAGTGCTGGTGTACTTAGATTTTAGAAGCAGGACAGACTCCTATATATTTCTCTCCCTACAAGCACAATCGAGAACCTTTCCCTAAACTATCTTGCAGAGTATCTCACAGTAACATATGCAGTGCTGGTGTTTCTGAAGCAGGACAGTCTGACTCCTATTTAAATCTCTCCCTGAGAACAGCAGCGGCAGCCTTTCCCTACCCTATCTAAAGCAGAGTGACGAGCTGTGCTATGTGCCTCTAGCTTATATAGAGGCTTGGTCACATGCTGCACTGGCCAATCACAGTCATGCCATTAGTAGGCATGGCTGTGATGGCTTCTAGGTCACACGAGTAAAACAAATGGTGATTGGCTACCCTGCAGCGTGCAATTACATTGCCGAACCCGAACTTACAGCAAATTGTTTGGGTCCGGGTACAAAAAATTCAAAAGTCCGGTATGAACCCAAACTTTACAGTTCGGGTTCGCTCAACCCTAATGTTCATTCAAAACTATGCACATATTTTGGGAGTATCGGTCCTCATGATGTTCTTACATTTTGCTTTTAAATCATTTGTTATTACCATCAACTTCATTGTGTGTATACATATATACATGTTTTCTATTATTTTGTGTATGTTGTTGTAACTATACAATACTGATTCTATTGAGATTTTCTTACCTCCCTCTGCTTCGGGTTCCAAGTCTTTTGCCCTTCCCCCTATCACGTCTATCAAAAAAGACTATAAACCAAAATCAAGAATGTTCCCCACATTACAGGGAATCCTAATGTATGGGCTTTTACAAACCAGGTGACTAAACAAATATCACAAACCAAATGGCAAAATCCATCTCAAGTTAATTTAACACCTGCCCAAAAATCGGCCCCATCAGCTCTACAACAGAACTCTAAAATTGTAATCAAGCCTTTGGATAAAGGTGGTAATCTAGTCGTTATGGACACCTCTCAATACGAGCTAATGGTACAAGCCATACTTACCAACAAAGAATGGTATAGGAAGGTGTCAGTCGATCATCTCAAATTGACGACCTCTCTATACCAGAGACTAATAGGCTCAGCATACCATAGTGGTCTCATTACCAAACAGACCTGGGAATTCCTGAATGTTCCGTTCCCGCGTACTCCAACCATGTATGCACTCCCAAAAATTCATAAAAACGCTCAACAACCGCCTGGACGCCCTATAGTGTCAGGTAATGGATCACTGACAGAAAAAGCCAGTGAACTGGTTGATGACTACCTCAGACCACATGTGGAGGGTTTGACATCCTACCTGCAGGACACCGGCGATCTTCTGAGAACTTTGGATGGCATTACTGTGCCTCCTGGATCTTGGCTGGTCTCTCTGGATGTTGAGGCCCTCTACAACTCTATCCCCCACCAGATGTGGGTGCGAGTTGTGGAGGGCTTCATCTCAGAGAGCTCTGAAGCCCTACCCCAATATAACCAATTCATTCTGGATTTACTGAGTTTCATCTTTCTTTTTGGCTGCTCCCACTTCCTCCAGGTGCAGGGAGTTGCAGTGGGGACCAAGTGTGCCCCCTCTTATGCAAACCTGTACCTGGGGGGGTGGGAGCGCAGCCTTTTTCATCAGGATGCTATTCAGCCTTATCTTCAACAAATTCCACTCTGGCGTCGCTTTATTGATGATTTTTTTTTTTTTATCTGGACAGGGTCACGAGAAGATCTGGTGCAATTTATTTATTGCAAAATCACTGAATTTAATCTTAAATTCACATTTGAGACGAGTCAAGACAAAATCTCTTTTTTGGATTTGGAGATTCTAATTTTGAAGGATGGAACTATTGGCACTTCCCTGTTCAGGAAACCATTGGCAGGGAATGCCTTGCTTCATGCATCCAGTTCCCACCCTGAACCCCTCATATTTAGTATTCCGTATGGGCAATACCTTAGGCTCAGACGGAATTGTAGTTCAGAGATGGACTTTACACGAGAAGCGCAACTACTACAAAAGCGCTTTCAAGAAAGGGGGTACAGTAAAAAATGCCTCAAGTAGGCATTTTCCAGGGCCAAGGGTATAAGTAGGTGTTCACTCCTTCATGACCCCAAACCCTCCAAACCTAATCTAGGTACAAGGTTCATTACCCGATTTTCTGGCCACCATCGCCAAATCAGGGAGATCCTCCAGAAACATTGGTACTTACTGATGGGTGATAAAGCGGTATCCAAGCATTTATGTGCATACCCCCAAATCACTTTCAGCAGATCCCGGTCCCTTCGGGACAAGCTGGTCCATAGCCACCACTCGTGTCGGAAATCCATTCCGGCAGGATTGATGGGTACCAGACCATGTCACAATTGTCCCTATTGCAGGTATATCAACTCAGCAGCAACAATCATGCTTCCAAATGGACACATATACAAACCTCTTTTCTCAGCCACGTGCCAATCAATAGGTATTGTATACATTATGCAGTGCTCCTGCAACGCTTTTTATATTGGGAAAACTAAGCGGCCCTTCTTTCATCGCATCAGGGATCATGTGAAACATGTCAGCCCTTTTCTCCTTGTCCACTCACCGTTTTTGACTGCATGCATTTTGGCTGTTTTTTTCTATTAAAATTTTGTTTGCTTATGCTTAAATAAAGACTTTGTTTTGAGTGCGGAGATCCAGGATTTTTTCCTTCATCCCATGCTAATTGTGCACAGCCAGCACCCTCTTGGTTTGATTGGGACGGAAGCAACGGGGATCATTTGTTTTATGGAGCGGTACACTTCTCTTTACTACAGTTACCTTTAATCCT